>CM053586.1:40456477-40472880 GCA_028646515.1 Pseudochirops corinnae | reverse complement strand
ATGTATATATGCATATATATACATACACACATATAGCTAAATAGTATAGTGAATAGAATTCTTGGAGTCAGAAATATCTAAGGTCCAATATACCTTCACTTAGTGGCTATAAGACCCTAGATAAATCACTTGACTTCTTTCTGCCTCAGTTTCTCTATCTATAAAATGGGAATAATTGCACCTACCTTAGAGGGTTGTTGGGATCCAATTTGATAATATGTGTAAAGTGCTTTGCAAATTTTAATATAAACATGAACTATTATCATTACTAATAATGTTTCATTTGATTCTCACAACTCTAAAATCTATGTCACATTGCAAAAGCAAGTACTTTAGACACTAGGTAAAATTAACAAGGGGATCAAGTGTTAATGACGCAGTAACATTTTCCAATGTGTCTCCCCAATTTAGGAGGTAGATGCAGAGACAGGATAAGGAAAAGAGCAGGAACAAATATCTGAATCCCTTAAGCCTCACATGCTGTGACAACAGAATCAATAACTCAGGTCAATGGCTCTGTGCTGATCTAATTTATCAGATCATTTTTCAACTGTTCAATGTTGCATTACATTTTGTATACAGTCAGTGGGCTACTGGGGAATGTGTGTGTGTGTGTGTGTGTGTGTGTGTATGTGTGTGTGTTTAAATGCTAGGATGTTTTCCTTGTCTCTTGGATACAGATGTAAGTGGTCTTTGTTGCTGCAAAGAGATCCAGGCAGAAGCTACCCAGACAATTGGAATGCAAAAGTGAGGCCTCACATACCACCCTCTCTCCTGCAAAAAGAAAAAGAAAAAAAGACATATGCTCGGAAAATATCAAGTGGAATTTGGTGCTGACATTCAGAGAAAAGGGAGAGGAAGTCAAGAGTAAAAAGATCTTTTTTAGTTTGGTAAGTTAAGCATATGGATAATCTAATTCTTTGTGGGGGTACATCAATGGATATAATCTACTTAGACTTTTAAAAAACACATCTACTCTGTCATGAAACTACTACAAATTTATATTAAGAAAACTTTTGTTAAATACTTCGTTAAGAAAAGGTTTCTCTTGGAAGGTGGCAAACTCTTTCAGTCATTATTTCAGAGGAACTCTCTCTTATAACTGGGTTACAAAATCTGGATGGTATTTAACTTTTATATTCCATTTCTATTTTGAGCAACATCAACTCTCTCAGCTGTGATCTAGGAAGCAGAATGAAGTGGAAGTGTCCTGCAATGGTGCAAATCTCAACCCATAATGTTGCTCATCCTGTACAGCTCATGTATGTTTTCTCCCCAAAGATCATCACAAAAGGGCCCTGGAGGGTGCTGGAGGCCTTCCTCTCCTTCTCCTGACATCATGAGGATATTAATGGCTATTGGACTGTTATCTTTTGCCGCACAAACTTTAAAAGCAAACCTTAAAGACCTAACTAAATGGCAGTTGCTACTATGGCTACCATGGAGCTGCTAGGTCAAATCCTGTCTTAGACACTTACTAACTGTGTGACCCTGGGCAAGTCACTTAATCTCTCTTTGCCTGTTTCTTCATCTGCATAATGATTCAGAAGAAAATGGCAAACCACTCCAGCATCTTTGCCAAGAAAACCCCAAATGGGGACATGAGGGGTCAGACATGACTGAAATGATTGACTAACAAAAATAACTACTCCAGCTACTACCACCATCACCATCATTGCTCCTACTACTATCACCACCACTTCTACTACTCCACTACTACTACTACTAAAACTACTCTACTGCTCCTGCCACCACCACTACTACTTTACTACTTCTACTCCTACTTTATTACTGCCATTACTTCTACTTCTATTTTACTATCACTATTACTACTCTATTACTACCACTACTCTACTATTACTACTACAACTACCATCACTAGTACTGCTATTACTACCATTACTACTACTACTCTACTACTACCATTACTTCTACTACTACTACTACTACTACTACTACTACTACTACTACTCTACTACCATTACTTCTTCTACTACTACTACTACTACCACTACTCTGCTATTACTACTACAACTACCATCCCTAGTACTGCTATTACTACCATTGCTACTACTACTCTACTACTACCATTACTACTACTACTACTACTACTACTACCACCACCACTACTACTCTACTATTACCATTACATCTACTACTACTACTACCGCTACTACTACTACTATTACTACTGCTACTACCACTACTACTACCACTACTACTACTATTCTACTACTATCACTGCTACTGCTGCTACTACTAATACCACAGCTACCAGCACCATCACTGCTACTACTACTGCTTTACTATTTCCACTATTACTACTCTACTACTACACCCAATACAACTACTTTACTACTATTACTATTATTGTGATACTATGATGGAAGAGAATAATGAAGAAAATAAGGAAATAATTATGAAAAGAACTTTTTTTTTCTCCAGATCCCTTACTGTTCTTTTGCCCAGGGTCTTTTTTCCTGCTAAATGAGAGTAAAACTCTGAGAAATAATTGGCTGAGGAAGAAAAGCTTGTGTCAGAATATTATGGGGAGAAAACAATAGCTGCCTGCTGTGAGAAATTTGAAGGATTTTTGTGATAAATTGATCAGAAGTTCCCAGGCCTTTGGCCAACACCAAAGAGATCTGATTTCACAATGAGCAAGAAGTGTTCTATTAATATCTGGAGATACTAGCAAAGTAAGATTGAATGGTATTTAACTGAAACTAATAACTAGTAAAAAACATGAATGCAGACTTTAGACTGCTTTTACATATAAATGTTTGTCTTCTCAATCATCTTGATGAATGCATAAACATCCTGGAAAATAGCCTTTGGATTCGTTGTATCTGTGATGAACCCTTGCAGTCATCTTCCCAACTATAAAGGGAAAATTGGCCATCTAGGTCAAGGCTACTCACTTCTGCTTTTTCTTCTGTGGAATGGGTCCAGTTAGGTTCATTTGGGTTATTATTTTCATAAGACATCAATTTAGAACTAAAATGAACTCCAGGGACCATCTAATCCAACTCCTTCATTTTTCAAATGAGGGAACTAAGATCCAGGGAGGATAGCAATTTGCTCAGGGTATGAGTAAGTGTCTAAAGTAGGATTTGAAATCAAGACATTCTAACTCCAAGAATGGAGGTCAGTTTTGTTTTGAAAGTCCAATACAATTTTAAAAAATCAATAGGCATTCAACACCTTCTTTGTACAAGTCATTGTCCTTAGGTGCTGGGGATACAAATAAGAAACAAACCCAAAAGAGTGAGACATCTAGGTGACACAGAGTCTTGGGCCTGAAGTTGGCAGACCTGAGTTCAAATCCAGCCTCAGATACTTGCTAGCTGTTTGCTCTGGGGCAAGCCATATAACCTCTGCCTGCCTCAGTTTCTTTACCTGTAAATTGGGGAGGGGCCTACCTCCTGGGTTGTTGTGAGGATCAAGCCAGATAATTGCAAAGAACCTGGCTAATAGTAGGTGTTATATAAACGCTTACTCTTTTTATTGTGGTTATTACTTGGAGAGAGAGAAGGGATGTTGGGGAGGAACATGATCTCTCCATATAAATACATACATAACAATGTGAGGAGATATAGGAAGTGAGTGCTAACCAGTAAAGGACTCAAGAGAGGTTTCCCATAGGAGATAGAAAATGAGCTGATTCTCAAATTCCATTTCAGGCATTTATCTTGTGAAAAGAGTGGGTATCCAGATGGCTATCTCAAGGGTGGGCTGCTGTGACTGTCAGTTTCTAAAGCCTCTTGGTGGTCCTTAAAACCAGCTTATCTAACTGTATCTCTTCTCTGAGCCTGATACCCACAGCAGTTTTATATTCAATAACAGTCCTTGTGAGGACCCATGACCCATCATTGGGTATAGCCTTTATTCACTCTTTACTCTTTCCTGGTCTGCACTTTGAAAACCTAAACCTACCATAATCCCCTGTTCACACAAACTACAGCCCATCACAGTGAAGGAGCTTTTGCAGTCTGCTTTCAGGATCAAAAGGTTCTGAAGGTGACTAATTTTCTGTCCTTGATCCCTGATTCATCTCCACACCTGATGGTCATGCTGGGATTTTATGAACCAGGGGCCCTACCTGGTTATACTGCCACCTCATATGATTCATTATTGCATGGATTCTGGGACACCAAAAGTCATTCTCTGAGACATAAGTAAAAGCCTGATAGAGAAAAGTACTACCCCAATAGAACCATTTTCCAAGACTTTCAAAACACAACAGTTTCTCTTCCCCAAGAGTGTTGAGTGCCTTTAACCTATCAATGATTAAGTGCTTATTAAACTACTAAGGAGACACTGATTTCTTTTGGCATCAATTTCCTCATCTGAAAAATAAGGAAGATTATCTAGATATTTTCCTAAAGTCCTTTCTCACTTGAAAGTCCTACACTGGTATATAGATGTGTTAATCTTACATTAATTGGGTATGCAATTTGCATAAACTTATATGTGTATGTAAGGAAATCAGTCTTCGGTAAAGCCCAGGAGCAATCTGCAGATAATAAGGTGTCTAAATATAAGGTTGGTGTCTAAATATGTTTAAACATAAAGTTGGAATACTCACAATATTGTAAAGAGGCATCTCACACAGCTGGGTTTTTAAAAACTTGGTTCTAGCAATTTATGACAAAAGTACATTGATTACCTCAAAGAAGAAAAATAAGAAAATTCCCCACTATACCCACTCCTTTGAGGTGGGAGGCTCACAGGTGTAAAGCAGTGCATTTTTTTCAGGCTTTTTTATTATATTGACCAATTTTGCTGATTTTTTTTCTCTTCCTGTTATTTTTTTTCTTTAAAAATGATCTTTGTTATATAGGATGACTCTCTTGGAGGGAGGAGGGAAAGGGCTACAGGGAAAATTTTTAGTGATATAAAAATAAGATATCAATTTTTAAAAATTTCTTACATCTTATTGATTAACATCAATTTCCCATGAAACAGATTTAACCTCAAGAGTAAGGGGGCATATGTTTGTTCAATGTTGCTATTTCAGAAATGATATTTCTGTCAAGTCTTACCCAGTTAGTCCATTAAAATTGCTCATAAAGGGGCTTGATCCTAGGCAGAATTATTTAGAGGAAAGAATGATGGACCTGGAATTAGGAAAGACTTAAGTTTAAAGAAGGGATTCTCATCCTCGCTAGCTGTGTGACTCTGGGCAAGTCATTTATCTCATTGATCCTCAGTTTCCCCATTTGTAAAATGGAAACAATATGTCTAATATGCTTATTGTGAGAATTCAGTGAAATCATGGTTTTTTTTCCCTTTTTCATTTTTTGGCAAATCTTAAAGTGCCAAATAATGGTGAACAATTAAGTGACAGAAAAGGAGCGAAAAGAGGGAGGGGGGAAAGGGAGAAGAATGAGATAATAGAGCACTAATGAAAACAAGGTACTTGGAGTACACTCTAAAGTTATTCATCACTGAGTGGAATTAGTTTAAAGGAGAGACCTCTTGAATCCTATCCAAGGATCTTTAATTATTGAAGTTATCTAAGGTCATTTTAAGATGACTTCATCTTCAAAATGGTTCCATAACAACAACCCTAAGGACATCATTATAGCATGACTCCAACATATTCATAAACAATTAAATGCATTTTGAAAGCTTTATAATGATTACCCTGACTATTAGAGAATTCTCCCATGAAGGAGGGACTATGTACATACACAGCACATTCTAGCTGGGGTTTTCCAATGGTCTTGGCAATTGAGTTTGTCTTTGGCAGGTTCACTTTCCCAGATCATTAAAATGGGATGTTGTATCAGTCCAAGAGACTCAGTTACATGCAATTTCTGGTTTTCACATCAACTTTTTTGATAAATTTGAGGAAATTGGGGCTACTCTTATTCAAGTAGCATATTGACTTTTCAAAACACTTTCCCATCACTTATTTCCATTGAACCTTACAAGTCCATGAAGATGTATGTACCAACCTCATTTGTAGAAGCCAAGGCCCAGAAAAGATATTTAGTTTGCCCAAGGTCTCAAGGCAAAACTGCTTAATTCTAATTTTACTTCTGTTTTCACTACCAAGAAGTATGATCTCTGGATTAGAAAGGCTAGAACCAAAATGGCTGATGCTAAATTGATACCCAGTGTAGACAAGGGGATGAGAAGAGCATACTTACTTACTCATGTTGAATTCAGATCATCTTCTCCAGATGAACTCTTAGGTAATGAATGAGGGGGAGATGTGATTTCTATAAGACTATCAGTACTATCTGAAAGATCTAAAGAATGAGGAAGGTATTATAGGAAAGAAGATGGACAAATGTTTTCCCCATTTTCAGAAAAAGGAAAAGCATACAGTCTGAAAACAATAGAATCTGAAAACTATAAACCAATAATGACCTTGACTTTATTTCCCGTCAGAATTCTAGGATGTATATTTACAAAAGCGTTAGCCAATCAATCAACCAACAAACATTTATTAAGTACTTCTGCTCCAGGTATTGCACTAGGTGATCAATACACTAAGAAAAATGAAACATCCTAGAAGAAGGAGGAAAAGAAGGGAGTGAGGGGGTGGGAGAAAATAGAAGCTTGTACTCTATCAAGGAAGATGACATGGACCTGTAAGTCTATACAAAATACATACATGAGAAATACAATGTAATTTGGAGAGAACAGCACTAGAAGCTGGGAGTCATAGCAATTGTTTTAAATCTTGTAAGAGCTAAGCATGTTTCTTGCCAGAAGAGAAGAAAACAGTTAGTCAAGATAAATATTTTTAAAAAGTATAATTTTTGGAGGAAGATCTTGGGGGAAGTGGAAATGAATGTGAGGGTTTTTTTGGCCAGAATAGGCAGAGGGTTTCAGTTTAGACAGAGTTAAGGCTACCTCTTCTGTGATCAACGGAAAGAAGGAGAGAGGAGATGGAGATGTAGAGAAGTTTTGAGGAAGGCTGCTAAGGGAGTTCATGTCTGATGCCCTTAATCTTCTCTTTAGAGTAGCAGAATAGTTGTTTGTTCCAAGGGCAGGGAGGGGCGTTGGTGGATGGAGGAAAGAAGGAAAAGTTTCGAACAGTCTGTGAGATAGTGACCCCAAACAAGGTAATGGCGAGTCAGATACAACTGAAATGACTCAACGAAAGAAGAAGAGCACTATCAAACAGTAATCATCCAGCTGAGGTTCTGTATCATTAATCTGTACTAAGAAAAACTAGATCACTTGCATGACTTTGCTGAGCAGCATGCAGCAGTCCCATAGAAGAAATAGAGAAATTACGCGCTAGAGTTGGGGGCAGGTAGATGGTACAGTGTATAGAGTGCCAAACTTGGAGTCAGAAAGACTCATCTTTATAAGTTCAAATCTGGCCTCAGATACTTACTAGCTCTGTGATCCTGGGGAAGTCACTTGACTCTATTTGCCTTAATTTCCTCATCTGTAAAAAAAAAAAAAAATGAGTTGGGGAAGGAAATGGCAAACCTCGCCAGTATCTTTGCCAAGAAAATCCCAAATAGCGTCATGGGTTGGATAGGACTGAAAAATAACTGAACAATAGCAACAATATGCTAGAGTTGACCTCTGCATCTTAGAGTTCTTGATTTCCTTCAAGACTCAGTTCAAACTTCTACCTTCCTGCAAGAGGCTTTTCTCAGGCTCTCCCAGATGCTTGAGCTTTCCCTTCTAAGGTTACCTTTTATCTACTACTCTATATGCCTTATACTTCTGCCCAATTGTTGTCTTCCTTTCTAAAATGAAAATTCTTTAAGGGAAGCTTCTATTTTTGCCTTTACAAAGAATTTAGCACAGTGTTTGGCACATAGTAAATGCTTGCTGATGGACTAATGGATATTTGCATTTTTTGGAGTGAGGAGCAAGGTAGTAATTTAGGTCATAGGGGTCAAGGTTGGGTATAGAAATCAGCAGAATCAGAATGGGGAAAGGTGTGTGTGTGTGTGTGTGTGCGTGTGTGTGTGTGTGCGTGCGCGTGCACGCATGCATGTGGGGGAGGCAGGGGGAGGATTTGAAGTCAGGGACACTTCTTTAAGTTGCTTCTTTACCATTTACTAGCTGAACTATTTAGTGCAAGCCAATCATTCTGGATTTTTGTTTCCTCGCCTGAAAAAAAAATCTTAGATTCAATTACCTTTTCCAGCTCTCAATCTATGTTCTTATTACCTAAAGAAGGAAATAGTGATTATAAAGAGCTAGTATGGACCCAGCAAAAATAGAACACATCAGACTGACCATTTCAATATGGGTAATGCCATAAATGTAGTTTATCTAAATTATAGCAAAGCATTTGATAAAATACTCAGTCATTTTTTTTTTTGTGAGAAAGATGGGTGGGGAGATAAAGATCACAAAACAGCATAATTAGATGCTTTGGAAAGACTGGATTCAGTTTTTGAATACCAGCTTGTATGGAGGTTATGTTGAGCCCTCCAGAGATCTGTGCTTGGCCCTCTGTTAAAATTGTTATCAATGACTTCAGTAAAGTGATAGATAATATGCATATCAAACTTGCTAATCTGGAAAGGATTGCTAACACCACGTATGACAGAGTCAATCCATAAAGCTATTGGAAGACTAGAACGTTGGGCTGAGTCTAATGATGTTCACTTTAATAGGGATAAATATCTTCCCCTTGGATTCAAATACTTACATCACCAATACAAGATAGGGGAGCCAGGATGAGATAGTAACATGAAAATAATCTGGGGATTTGGGACTTTTAGTGAAATGCAAGCTCACGATGGGCCAATAGTGTGATATGGTGATCAAAAAAACTAATGATACCTCGAGCTGCATTAGAAGAAGCATAGCTTCCAGGAATAAAGAGGTAATAGTCCCAATGTATTGCACCCTATTTAAATGATATCCAGAGCATTGCATTCAGTTCTGAGAATCGCTATTTAGAAAGGACATTGATAAACTTAAGAATGTCCCAAGGAGAATAATGAGAATGATGGAGGGCCTCAGAGTCCCTGCCATTATCATATGTCTATGACCACTGTCATATGGCAGGGACTAGAGATACTTAGTCTGGAGAAGAGAAGATTTGGTGGCAGAAGGTTGCAGGGGGAGTTACAGTTATCTTCAAGGAATTAAATGTTTATCATTTGGAGGATTAGACATTTCTTTTGGCTTCTGGGGAAAGTATTAGGAGCAATGGGCAAAAGTTGTAAAGAGCTGAATTTGGACTTGACGTTGGGAAAACTTCCTAACAATGAAAGCTATTGAAAGGGTAATGGGCTGGTAGTGGATTCACACTCTTGGGAAGTCTCTAAGTAGAGCATAGAAGCTCAGATGTGAGCTATTTGGGGTGGTGGACTCCTTCTGGTGTACTGGTTGGATGAGATAGCCACTAACTCTGCAATTCCACAATTCTGAATGTCTGAATTAAAATTTCAGTGCACTTGTCTGTTAGGACCACAAGTACCATAGAATATTGTTCTTGCACCTGTGAAGTAGCTGGTCCACTAGCCTCTATACATATCCTTTTTGGGGGGAGAAAGGGGGGAGAGGAGAATTTGTGTACAAGTGAAAAGTGTCAGGGTCTTGGGTAATTGGCTTTAAAATGGAGTTGTCTTATCTTTTTTTCTGAAAACATCAGATTATTTAATGGGGTCCCTCTAGTCTGTGTGTCTGTGGTCCTCAGTGGGTAGTTCCATGTTAAGGAAGTCACTAATAGTTTAGTGGACTATGATAAAGATGGACTGGCAGACAATGATCTGATTCCCTCTGCTTTATTCTAGAATAGCCAGGGGTCCAATGGGAGGTGGCAAGCCATAATCCTTCACAGAAATAATTTTATTCAGTTCATCAAACATAGACCAAGCACAAGATTACAAGAGCTATGCAAGACACTGGGAGTGCAATGACAAAAACCTAAAAGGAATTCTTGGCCTTGAAGAGTTCACATTTGACTTGAGGAGTAAACTCTAAATAAGGTAGGAAGAGGACAAAGGTAGAGTTGGCCTGGACATCTGGAAAAACTGAGCTGAGCCTTGTAGGAATCTAGAAGTGTATCACCTGTGCACAAATGTGCAAGTGGGAGAGAGAAGAAACATTGCCAAGTTCAATATCTTTAACAGAGGGTTTGAATCACACCTCTGATACTGTTTCTTATATAACCTTGAGCCCTGGGCCTGAGTTTCTTCAGCTGCAAAAGACTTTCCTTTTCCAAACTCTGACCCAAGGGCCAAATTTAACCTGATGCCTGTGTTTGTGTGGCTTGAGAGTTAAGGATGGTTTGGGCCCTCAGGCCATAGCTTGGTGACCCCTAAGTTGAATGGTTTCTGACTTCCTTCTAGATCTAATTATGCAACCTTAGAATGTTATGACCTGGGTCAAGTCCATGGCTCCCATGCTTACTCTCTAGTAACCATGGAGAAGTCATTAAATTTCTCAATTTTCTTATCTGTAAATTAGGGATAAGATACTATCTACGTCTCAGGGTTGTTTAAGTGAAAGGTAAAATGGCTTATAAATATGATCTGTTGTTTATATATGTGTGTATACTTAGGGAGAGAGAGACAGAGACAGAGACAGAGACAGAGAGAGATGGAAAGGGAGAGAGAGAGTGATGGAGAGACAGAGAGAGCTCCAGTGAGCGTGAGGCTTAGCTCTAGGAAAAGGAGGCAGGAGAGTGACTATAAGATATGACAGAAGGCTCAACCAGTTTTCCCATTGTCCCTCCCTCCTAGAGATATTTCTTTCTCCAGTCTCCCCAAGTACTTCCCTGTGCTGTGAGGTTGTCACTGTATGTATATCTCACTGGTCAATAAGATTCAGAACAGCACTTTGGGTTTTTATTTTATTTTATTTTATTCATCTGGTGTTTTATATTACTTTGCACTTAATCACGTATAGAATGTGGTCCACAATACTTAAATGCTGTTGGAAAAATCTTTATAATCTATTCTGTTTGAATGAGCTCATAGTTTTCCAGAGTTAATCAATATCTCCTTGCATATGGCACTCCAATTTTTACATCCAGCCCAACTGCCTGCTTTCTGTATCTATCTGAAAATCCTAATAAGTACTTGAAATGCAACATGTCCCAAAAGTCTTGATCTTCACATACACACACACACACACACACACACACACACACACACACACACACACACACACACACACACCACAAATTTTCATCTCTAACAAAATTCCTTTTGGCATATGATAAAGAACCAAGATTGGTGGACAGAGCTAATATCATCACCGTGTATCTCTAAGGATAATATTCTCCCCAAATCTCAGCTATCCTTAAAGCTCATGGACAATCAAAGCCAATGAAGTCCTCTAAGCCTATTTTCCAAGGTGTACACATTTCATGACTTTCTCCAGGTATGTAATCAGATCCTACCCCCATTCTCCCATTCCACCCCCAAGAAAGACACAAAATTTCACATAATAGGAGTAAGACTCAGGAATCTGCACCACAGGAAAACTACATTGGGCCTGCTGAGCCTGGGATACTCATCTGGGGAATGCTTGCTAGCACACCACACCCAACTGATGTGTTCCACATTCTGCTTCTGTGGAACCTCAGTTGTCCTTTAAACAAAACTAAAAAATAGGGTATTGCTGGAGATTGTCATTAAATGTCCTTCCTATAATTCCGTCTCCCTCCTGGCTGCCGTTTCTCACAGAGCCTCTTGCCAGGTTGAAACATTCCTCATACCTGCTTATTACTCCCTTTCCTATACTACTTCAGAATGTGACTATGATGTTTCTTTTTGTGATTTTGCCACCTCTGAGATATAAGGACAGGAAGTTAAGAAGGTGCAAGGGGAAAGTCAGAATGAAGGGTGCTGTAGGTTAGGTGCCACAGAAGAGATCTTCAGTCACTATAGGGCACAGTTTGGGATGACTGTCCTCCACAGCACAATAAGAGTGTGGAGTAGAAAAGGAAGTCCTGTGATTTTATTGAGATCCCAAAATCTCAAAAGAGATTATCTAGTCCAACCCAGAGCTAAACAGAACAACTCCTCCCCCACTCCCCATCCCCTAAACACACAGACATTTCCAGTAATTAGATTGTCTGGCCTTCATTTGAAGACTTTAATTGATCAGGAATCCACTACTTTATAAAAACAACTTTATTTTTGGTATCATATGTTCATAGCTCTAAAGGTCATCTAGTCCAAGACTTTCATGTTACACATGAGGAAACTGACACACTTAATGAGTAAATTGAGATTTACACCAAGGTTACCTGACTCCAAACCTAGCACACTTTCTACTACCTCCCGTAATAGATATAAAGTTTTTCCTCACTCAAACCAAATTCTTCTTCTCTGCAGTTTTTGTCTGTCGTTTTCTGGAAACAAGCCGAACAAGTCTACTTTTTTTACGTATGCTAATCCTCTATTCAGAAGTGAAGGTAGCTATCATGTCACTCTTAAGGTCTTTTCTCCCCCTAAATAAACATTTCTAATGTTTTCAGCACAGCTCAATATGGAATGTGTGCAGATTCCTTCATAATTCTGATCATCTTCCTCTGGATAGCTTCCAACTTATCAATGTCCATCTCAAAGTATCATTATCATCATCTTCATCATGGCTAACATTCATATAGTGATTACTATGTAACAGACAGTGTGTTAAGTGCTTTATAATTATTATTTCATTTGATCCTCACAATAATTCTGGGAAGTAGGTACTATTAGGACTCCCATTTTATCATTGAGGAAACTGAAGCAAATAAAGATTGTGACTTGCCCAAGGTCACACAGCTAGCAAACATTTATGGACAAATTTGAACTCAGGTCTTTCTGTCTCTAGGCCAGGCTCTCTATCTGCTATATCTAGCACCACCTAACCAGAGGTTTGAACATGAAATTGAATACGACACTCCAGATGTGATCTGATCATTGGACTATTCATCACCTCATTCCAGTTACTGTGCTCCTCTTATATAGTCAGGCTGTCTCTTTGTGATCACTACTGCCTTTTCTAGGTGTTCTCCAACCATCCCTTTGATATTATGTTTTATAATGTTGCTGCAATGTGATATAATATAATATTGCCTGGAATCAAAGACAAGCTCACTGTCCTATAGTCTGTAGAATGTGTTTATTTGAAAAATGGGAAAGTTTGCCCTTGTGTTTATTCTTTTCATCATGGTAGTGACATTTCTAGGGGAAGTGAAAAAGTTTCTTTGAGAGAGGCAGAATAGATTGACAGTGGCCCAAGATCAAGTTCATTTAGCTAAGTCCCTTCCTGGTGGGAAATGGGACATCCTTTTCCCTCTTTTTTTTTTTTTTAAACCCAATATTAGGACTTATATGCTATCTGCATAACTCAGTTCAAATGCTGCCAGCATTTTTTGGCTTGAATTTTTAAACTGGTTTTCATTTAGCAACTATTTTCAAGTTTTTCTGCAACTGAACATGTTTTTAATGAAGAAAAATATTTGACAAACTTTGGCCAACTTGGCCATGGGGGTGGAGGGTGGGGTCCACACGACTGGTTGCATTTCATTCCTTTCTCATTTAAGGAAAGAAGGATGATGATAAACTGCTTATTCTGTATTTAAGTAGAGTTGAATTTGGAGTCAGAAGACCTAGATTTGAACCCCAACTCTGTTACTTGGTATTTGTATGACTGAGTGAGTTCACATTTTTGTGATACAATGATTTGAAGTATATTCTCTTAAACTAACTGGTACCAAGAGACCATTAGAAAATACAATTGTTTCATTTTAAAAATATTTTCAGCCCCCAAATAAAACAAACCGTAATGTCTCAATAGAAATAAATGGTTTCTTTCAAGTCTTAGCACAAATCTTACCTTCTGAAGAAGACCTTTCCTCTCCCCTCAACCCCAGCTGTTATTATCTTCCTCTGAGATTATCTCCCGTCAATGCTGTCAATATCTATTTTTGTACCTACTTACTTATATGTTGTCTCTCTCATCAGAAAATGAGTTCCTTAAGGATATAGACCATTTCCCTCCCCTTTTTTTGGACCCCTAGTACTTAATATAGTGCCTGGTAAATGGCAAGCACTTAATACTTTTTTGATTGACTGACAGATATTGTTCCTACCTGTATCACAGTTATGGCTTGGGGACAAACATAGACATGAGTGCAGGGTGTGTCTAAGGTACATCCTAATGTCTCCGAGAAGGAAAATGACTATTTTTAAGTCTCAGTTTTAAGTTAAGGGCATTTTTAGTGTTCTTTATGATTGGGCACTCAATGAAAGTTAAATCTTAAAAATAAATAAATGAATGAACAAACAAAATTGTGTGAATGGGGGAGTAGATAAACAAATGAATAATAAATGAATGAAGTGTCTCCTAGTAACACCTAAGGTGTTGTGGTACATTTACATAAGGTGAGAAATGAAGTAACACATTACATCTGATCATCGAACAACACGTCAGTGATCATGATAGTACTTTTATTTAGCTCATTTGGGGTCTGAATCGAGGGAGTAGTGTCTTCCTCTTGTGCTCCCAGGAGAGTGGGGGCCTCCTGGATGAATATTCACAGTCTGTTGTCCATCTGTGGACAATGAGTTTGAAGAGCGGATTTAAAGTAGACTATGAGGCCTCCTCCCACTAACTCCTCCCTAATTAGACATTCTGAGACACTCCCTGTCTTGTTCTTTAACAGGCCACACTGGAGGAGAATGAAGTGACTTCATAGGCACCACCTTTCTCCTTCCACTAGACACTTTATACACCAGTATCCAGTAGCACAAGAAAAATAAAATCCTCTTTTAGCAATTCTCTAGGAAAGAAAAATGTGTTAAGGCTTCCTTTCAAAAGTTTGTGCTAATGATCTGCTAACTACCTTTTTAATGACTTCATCACCGATTCTGCACTGCTCAGATAGCTGCTAACAAAGTGCCAGGTAATTTAGGGGATCTTGTAAGAGCTGTAAGGTTTTTTGTTTGCTTATTCAGTTGATGTTCAGCACATAAAAAATACTCAGCTTTTGAAGCACCATAGCACAATGCAGTTAAGTCTGGGTGGCTCCCTGAATCTCTGTCTGCCCCCCTTTCCTCATCTGTAAAATGCATATAATGATAACACCTATTTCCCAGGGCTCTGAGGATAAAATGAAACTAGTTATAAAGCACTTTGTACAACAAAGCATTGCAGAAATACTAGCTATTATGTATTGTTATACTTATCATTGATATTAATATTCATCTCATGGACTTCTTTGGTGATCTGATGAAGATTATGGACACTTTTTTAGAATTTTTTTTTTTAATAATGCAAAGAAGTGTTCAATTTCAGTTAGAGCTCAGTGAAATTTTTGAAATGTCTGTTTTTCCCCCATCCAAGTTCACAGACACCAGGTTTAGAATCTCAGGCACAGTGGATAAAGGGCTAACCTTGGTACTGGCTCAGACATATCCTGATTATGTGGCCTTGGGCAAATCACTTACTCTCAGCTGGGAGGTAGAGCCCTTTCCCCAAATATTAAAGACTTGTTTCTTATTGCTTGGGCCCATCCCTACACAGTGATTTGGTTGGATTTTAAGAGGTTTGGCGGTTGTAGTGCAAGAGGCACCCCTCTGTGCTGGCATTTAAAGACAGCTGGCAAGATTTCCCAGTGGACCTGAGCAGGATGCTCCTGAATATTGAGCTCCTAGCACCCTCCCACTTACCCATTTCACCTCCCACTCTGAGCACTGCTAGAAGACTGGGCAAGTGAGAGTGAGCTTTTCCAGCCTGAGAAAAGGCAACACTATCTGAGCAGTGGAGGAATATCAAAGACAACCACAGACTCATTTTGAATGAGCAGATATGGGCCCAAGTTGTCTGAAAGAGAAGTTCATGGGCAATAGTCATGAAAGTCAACTTCTGAAAGAAAGACGCAAGGGAAAAACTAGGGGAAAAAAACAACCTTGATCTATCATTTCTTTGAAATGCCGGCATGAAAGTGTGACTTCTCCAGACAAAACGCCATCCTCTTAAGAGTTCAAGACATTGAAATCATTTTGGAGGCAACCTTAATCATAGAAACATCATCTTACATTTTTCTTAAGCAGGCAAGGATGAACATGCATACTTTATAGGAAGAGGAGTTTGCAGGTGTCCCAAGGTTCACCTCGAATAAGATCTTCAAGTTGAGCTCCTCAAGGGAACAAACTTGATTAATATAATTCCTTCAGTTTTCTTGTTGTTCAGTTCTTTGAGTCATATTTGACTCTGTGACCCCATTTGGGATTTTCTTGGAGAAGATACTAGAGTGGTGTGCCATTTCCTTCTCTGGCTCATTTTGCATATGAGGAAACTGAGGCAAAGAGGGTTAAGTAACTGTATCAGCAATGCAGTATTCACAATGCCTACAGTAACTATAAATATGCTGATATAGTTATTAATCACAAAATGGAACAGGCTCTCTACATAAGAAATATAGATAGTGCATTCATTTAAATACCAGAAGACTGAGTCCC
>CM053586.1:40442616-40455977 GCA_028646515.1 Pseudochirops corinnae | reverse complement strand
CTTTTCACATATTTAGAAAAATATTTTTCTTGTTTTGCTTTTTCTTCATTTTTAACTCCTACTAGTATTTGTGAATGCATAGCCTAAAATGTTTGGAATACATTTTGTAGTAAACATGGTATGAAAGTATTGAGAAAAGGTAGAAAATGATAGGACTATTTAGATTTAAGACTTGGTCTAAGCATGATATAAATGTTTATCTTTTCCCTTGAATACTACGTTTATTTTAGTTAGCCATAAAGAATGTGTTCCTTCTAGGTTATAAGATAGACCTCTGTCCTCCCTTCCCCACTTAAAAAACATACTCCAAACATTTCTTCTTTCTGAAACGATGGAAGCTAAGTACACTAGTCAAGGCATTCTTTGAGGTTACTAACAGAGGAGTTCATAACCTAAGATTACCTGGGCTGGAATTCTAACTTTGCTATTTAATATCTGTGTGATGGTAGGTAAGCTACATAATTTCCTAGGGCCTCAGTTTCCTTGTCTAAAAAAAATTAAAGTATTGGGCTACATAATCACTATATTTCCTTTTAGCTCTATATCTTATGATCAATGGATGTGGTAAAAACAAACAAACAAACAAAAAAACACATTCGTTATGCCAAATCGGAGGAAGGTTAGGAAAAATTGTAAGACACAACTCCAACTCTTCCCTTGACACATCCTGTTCCAGGCTCCAATTTCCTAAACTTTTAGCCATTTCCCAAAAGAGATGCAAAATTGCTTGAACCTTTTTTCATGAAGGTGACCTTCATTCCCCTTTACAACTTTCCTAAAACCCTCATGGAATTGGCCTAGGAGTCAACCCTGGGAAAATGTCACCAAAGTTCTCATCTTATTGTATTTCTAGCCACTAGTTGCACAGGTATAAAGTCCCAAGTCATTCCAAAGGAACATCTATGCTTTTGCCCATTCATCTGCTTTTAATTTGTGTCTCCTAAAGCAGCTACTCCTCTGTTATGGAAATCTCCTACATTAAGGTTTTTTTTTTTTTTAATCAATACAAATGAGTCCCTGACTGAGAACTGAATAGTTTTCTCAAAATCCATCTACAGGCAAAGGTCATGTATGAAAGCCTCTGTCTAATGAGGGATTACAGCTTCTTTCTTCCCTGTAAGGGAAGTGGCCCCAAGGCCACTGTGTCTTGGTTCAAGGAGTGAAGTTCTAAACCATAATGGCCTTATACAACTGAAATGGTATTTCTTCACCAAAATTTTTTGTCAGCTTATTCAATCCTTGACCTTTCTCTTTTCTTTATCCTTAGGTATCAGTCCTTAGGTTGGAAATTCTCCTTTGGCTGACTGTTTTTAATCAGATAAAGTTTCTTCCTTGGTTGCCCAAGGGATTGCTGTAGGCCTCACCCAGTGCTGATGGATTGAATAGTCCCTAGTTATTACATGAAAATTGTATCAGATAGGAGAAGGAGGGGGTTGAGAGTATGGGGAGGGCTGCAGAGAGAGGATGGGCAAGTTTTCTGATTCTTGGAATTGGCAGATTTCACAAACAGCTGGCTGCAAGACATGGGTGCTGATGGAACACATTAATTGCTGTCATCAAAGTTTTAAACACATTTGAAAGCTGTTGGCAATATTGGCATGTTGGATGAGGAGAGCAACCACCTCCTAAAGTGAAAAGATGAAAGAGGATTGGGGAATGGCCAGTTGGAAGGACGTATGAAGGCCAGGCTATTGGGATAGCATCAGAGATGAGAGCCTGGAAGCCAAGGTAGCTGTAATATTCCTTAGTACCACACCCTCATTCAAACAATGCTAAGTCTCTGATATATTTATCACATTGTCCTATTGGAGGACTGGGGAGTTTTAGTGGGGTGTAACAAACCTCCATGTTGAAAGCCATGCTACTTAGATTGCTGATTGGATTTCATAGTCATGGGCAGCATATGGCACTAATCCTGATATAATACATAATACTTTTACATTATGATGACCCCATGAGTGTCTTTGGAAAAAGACTGCACTTTGGGGCTTACTCACCTGGATAAGTAGATCGTGAGAGAGTTATTTAGAAGCATCAAATGTTAGCAGTGGAAGGGAGGATTCATCTCAAGCTCTACCTTCAACATTAAGCCCTACCTTATCCTCCCTGCTCCCCAACCTAGAGGTATTCATTTTCTCAAAACTACCTGGTATTCCTTTCATGTGTATTCTTTACAGTCAAGTCAAATCACTGTTCTGGGCTTACAAATATAGAAATAGTCCCTTTCAAAGAAAAAGCCCCTTTCCTGAAGGACCTCAAATATAATGAAGGCGAGAAAATATGCAAACCGTTATGTTTAAACAAGATAAGCTGAGACTTGAAAGAAGAAGCTAGGGAAACCAGGAGGCAGACACAAGGAGGGAGAGAATTCCAGATGGGACAGCCAGAGACAATTCACAGAGTCAGGAGATGGAGTATCTTGGTGAAGAACAGAAAGGAGGCAGAAGTCACTATATTGTAGAGTATTGTTGTGTGTTTATCCTTTGTTTTTGAAGAGGACCATGACATCAGGGAGATGATGACATGACAGGAAAGCGTAAGAAGACTACAAAGCTAGCAAGGGGCTGGTTTATGAAGGGTTTTAATAATCAAACAGAAGAGGTAATAGGTAGCCACTGGAGTTTATTGAATAGGGCAGTGACATAGCCAGATCTACACATGAGGAAGATCTCTGATAACTGAATACAGGACAGACTAGAGTAGGAAAATGAGGCATGGAGATCAATCAGAAGGCTATTGTGATAGTTCAGGTAAAAGATGTTGAAAACCCATGCCAGGGTGGTGGCAACGCCAAAGCAAAGAAAGGGCCATATACAATAGATGTTGAAGAGGTAGAATGAAAAAGATGAGGTAACTGGTTGGATATGGGAGAGGATGAAAGAGTGAGGAGTCATAGATTGTGTCCTGACTCTCCTGACTCTGGCCTGCTTTGTGTGACTCTGACCACCCATAGGTTAGAGACTGGTCCCATTCCAACTGACAGAGGAAACATGAGTATGTTTGTAGATAGTAGGGAAACAGCCAATAGGCAAGGGTATGGCATCAGTTGGGATAATTGGGGTCAGAATTCCCGTAGTTCCAGTTCTTTAGTTCCCCCAGTTTTCAGTCCCCACCCTTGAGGTGACCCAGAAGTGGAGACTCTTTGCAATTCCAAAGGGGGATCTGCCATCTCTCTCTCAGTGAACCACCTCTCATGAGTTCCATGTCTCCTTTTCCAAGGATCCCTTTATATTGATGAGAAATTGATAAATATGAGATGAGGAATTTATTGACTTTGAATGAAATTAAGTACCCCCTCTTAGCAAGGAAGGAAGGAAGGAAAGAATGAGGAAAGAAAGGAGGAAAGAAGGAAAGGAGGAGATAAAGAAGTAAATAAATGAGAAAGGGAGGACGAAAATATGGAAGGAAGGAAAGGAGAAAGGGAAAGAGGGAAAAAGAAAGGGAGGGAGGGATGGAGGAAGGAAGATAGAAAGGGAGAGAGGTAGTGAAGGTGGAAAGAAAGAAGAAAGGGATAGAAGAAGACAGAAAGAAAGGGAGGGAAGGGATAGATGGAGGGAGGGGAAGGAAGGAAACATTAAGCACTTGCTGGACATTGTGCTAAGGACAACAGTAAAAGTACAAGCAAAAAAGAAAGACAGTCTCTGCCTTCAAGGAGTTTACATTCTAATCAAGGAAGACAACAAGCAAAGGGACTATAAAACAGTGGTGGTTGGTAGGGAGAAGTGATGAAGGTAGCTGCCCCAAGGTCATGGTTATGAAGTTTGGAAACCAGAAACAGGCTAAGGAGAATGAAGGCCAGTCTGGTCTCCTCCACAAAATGGAGGCCTCAGGAAGAAGCCACCACTGAGAGGAATTGTGCTTTTCAGAAGATATTCTAGGTTGAGAAATCCACAGGAAATAGACGTTTAAAGTCAAGGAGGCCACAGTTTCTAAGAGAAGTTTAAGGATGAGAAAGTGGTAGATACTTGGTTTTAAAGTCTGTAATTCAGGAACAACTCTGAGACAGGAATTTTTAAAAATCTTTATGGATTTGTAAGGTTCTGATGAGAAAAGTGAAATAAAAATGGGTGACTTTCCTAAAAACTACAAAGATATATTTCATTTCTTATAGGAAGTACCTCCTGCTTTCCCTATTAACCTCAAATGCAATGAGGGAGAAGGGAAGAAACCACACCCAAATCAGGCTAGGAGGAAGCAGCTGCTTCCCAGCTGCCCAAAAATACAGACTAGCAGTTCTGGAAGGAGATGATCTTCCCTCCTATGATGTGCTTAATTTCATAGCTAACTTTGTTTCTAGAATGATTCTCAAAGTATCCTTCTAAGATACTTTGAGAAGCACTTTACCCAAATGTGGAAGAATAACTTAGATTGGTAGATCTATTTCTGTTATCTTTTTGTCCCACCTTCCCTTCTTTCAATTCTTCCTTCCTGACCCCTAAAATAGTTTAATTCCTTCCAAAATCCTTTTTCAGGTTCATAAATATGTTTGGTACTTTTACATGTAAGCTGTTTTATCGCTTAAAGAAGAACTTCTGTGCATAAAAAACTGATAAAATTCACTTGTGAAGAAACAGTTTTCCAGATAAAATTTGAGGAAAGACATGGACTTTTAGGAGGATAGTAGATGGTTTCTTAGATAAATGTATCGAGAGTACCTATTTGAAGGCAAAGAAATGACTGAAGCTTTAGGGCATTGTGGTCCATTGGATTATTTGAAACATGATTGAGTTAACCTTAGTTTACTTTTTTTTTTGTTTTTGTTTTATCTTCCACTTATTTGTTTATTTTTTGAAATAAGTTTTTGTTGATGAATTCTGCTTGTTATATTATAGTAGCCCTCTATCTTTCCCTCCCAGAGAGCCATCTCCTACAACAATTATACTTTTTAGAGAGGAAAAAAATAGCACAACTGATTGGTACATTGAAAAATTTTGAAAATGTGTGCAATTTGTAATATATGTGGGATTCCTACCTGCACGAAGGTGTAGCATCCTCTCACTTCTCTCCTTTAAGATCTTTATAATTGTGTTGCATTCATTTTTGATTTTGGGTATGTTTGTGGTTGTTCTTTACATTTACATTGTTGTAGTTACTTTGTATTTCTACATTGTTATCTTGGATCTGTTTATTTTACTCTGCCTCAGTTCATGCAGATCTTTTTATGCTTCTCTGTGTTCATCACACAAAAATACTTCTTATGGTCTAGTAATATTTTGTTCAGGTCAGCTAGGTGACGCAGAGATATAACACCCAGGCCTGAAATTAAGAAGATCTGAATTCAAATCTGCCCTCAGATACTTACTAGATGCATGGCCTTGGGCAAGTCACTTAACCCTGTTTGCCTCAGTTTCCTCATCTGTAAAATGAGATGGACAAGAAAATGGCAAACCACTCCAATATCTTTGTCAAGAAAACCCCAAATATGGTCATAAAGAATCAGACTGAAATGACAGAATAACAAATTTGTTTAGCCATTCCCTAATAGATGAACATCTACTTTTCTTCCAATTCTTTTTTAACACAAAAAGTGATATACAGATAATTTGGGGTATATGGGAACTTTTTTTTCTTTTTAATGACTTCTTTGGATGGAGTTACTTGTTCAAAGGGTATGGACATTTTATTTACTTTATTTGTATAATTCCAAATTTCTTTCCAAAATGGTTGTGTGATTTCACAGGTCCACCAACAATGTATTAGTGTGCCAATCGTTTCATAGTCCCTCCAACAGTGACTATTACTGTTTTTGTAATTTTTGCTCATTTACGGAGTGTAAGGTGAAACTTCTGGGTTGATTTGCGTTTCTCTTATTATTAGTGATTTGGAGCATTTTTGTATGTGGTTCTAAACACTTTGAACTTTTTCTTTTGAAAGCTGTTTGTTCATAAACTTTGAGCATTTATTTACTGCAGAATGGCTATTGGTCTTATATATTGTGAATGTTTTAGAGTTTGAAATGTTAGAGCTATAAATCACATACCTCTCTGGAGATCATGAGAAGATTAAGCCTTTTCATAACTGACAGGTGAATTCCGTGAGTTACGTTTAATAGGGGAAAGATGAGTTACTGACCACCAGAAGGTTCTGATTTGAGTCATTAGGGGTGGAAAAAAAACACAGTTTTGAAGCAGTTGAACTATGAAGTCAGAGTGGAGTTTTTTTTTTTTATTTGTATTCCTAGTCGTTAGCTCAGTGCTTGATACATAGTAAGCACCAGAACTAGGCACTTTGCTAAGTGCTAGAAATACAAAGTTTGGGTCCTGCTCTCAAGGGATTTACATTCTAATTGAAGAATACTATACATAAAGGGAGACAAAAAGTGGAAGGTGCGGGTAGAGAAAGAAATTAGAAAAAATTCTGTGAGTACCATCTTTCTGACTCATTAAAAGGCAAGTCAGCAGTATTGCTTTAAGAGATGTGAAGACCCAAGCCTTTGACCTGTATTGGCAGTTCTGGAAGGAATTAGCCAATCAGAAAGGAGGTCACATGGGGTAGAGAATATTTCCAATGTGAGAAATAGTCCAGAGTGAGCTTACAAGGTGAAGAGCTTTCATGGCATGGTAAAGAAAATCTGAAGTGCAACCTAGAGAGGAATGAAGCCACCTTTGGTGTTGGATTAGAGTTGATTAATGGACTTCTGGCCTGGGTGAGATAAGGACACCAGGTCTCCAAAAAACCTGAATTTAGAGGTATCTGGAACATTAGAGATAATCTAGTGTAGCTTCCTGAGGCCCAGAGACATGAAATCATCAGTAAAAGAACAGAAGGTACCCAAAAGGACACAATGCAAACTCCATCCATTTACCCATGCAAAACTTTCCCTTTCTCCCACATACACTCTGTCTGTCTCTCTGTCTCTCTGTATACATATATAGTATTTATATTATATATTATAAAAATCATAATATAATAAATGTAATACAAATTATATAGCATATATAATTATCATTGAATTAAAACTTCTTTACAACATGAAATATGACAATCCACATATATTGAAACACTTTATTTGATGTTTGAACTATAATCTTATGTAATGTTGTAATGGTAAATGGGAATTTGGAGATCTTCCCTGCCCCTTAATAGGCCTAAGGGAATTTGAAGATTTTTCCCTACATTGCAGATCTTCCATGCCCACTAATAGGCTGAATGTAATCATATGGAGCCTGTGGAGGGAAGAGTTTGTTAAAGATTAGAACAGAGCCCACAGGAAGCTGAGAGTCAGAGTAGTTAGAGCTTGAGGGAGGAGAGGACACAGCCAAGGAGACAGCTGGGCTTGTGAGTGTTTGTGAGAAAGTTAAAGAATGGTGTGGCTCCCCTGCTGTGCTATGGTGTATTAACTTCTTTGTTGCTGTGATGGATTTGACTTTCTGGTGTTGGGATTTGGTTTTCTGGCATTTGAAAAATGTTTTGTTTCTGTCTTCTATAAGGAGATTTTGTTATATTCTGTGATTCAGAACTGCGCTGGAATATTCATAGCCACCATCAGTGCTGTGGATATTGCATTGGCACTATAAATGTACACCTACAATAACTTGTAATTTCATATTACTTTTGATACTGATCACATTTAAGGACAGAATGAACTTGTCTCATTTTAACCCATTAAAAAGCATTTAGGAAGTATGTAGGCTATGTCCTACCCTATGCAAAGTACAATTGTTCATTACAGAAGAAGCATTCAGATCTGTTTGGAGACCAATTTTTAAAAATGTCAATCTCGTGTTTTCTTAAAGGATAAGAAGAAAAGGGGACTGGGTAGTGCATTAATGACTGACATCAGAGAGACAAACCAGATGTCAGTTTTTATACATTTATATGTGTGTATATATACAGATGTATATATGTATATATGTGCGTGTGTGCATATATATACATATACATAATACATACATACACATACATACACATTTCTTTGGGACTATTAAAATGAGACAGAGGAAAAAATAGAATTGCAGAACGTAATAGCTATAGGGAGCTTTTGAAATCAGTTAGTCCACCCCTCTAATTTTACAGATGAGCAAACAGGCCCAAAGAGATGATGTAATTTGGCTAAGGCTATAAAACAAATTAGTGACAGGGTCTGGGTATAGGTCCCCCAACTTCCAGTAAAATATTCTTTCCATTATAAAATGTCCTTAACAAATCAGACATGACCCTTGTGAGTGTTATACATTCAACATGAAGAATAACAGAGGACAATAGAGGAACATCAGAAATAGACCTGGAAGGGACCTTAAAAACCATGTAATCTAACCCCTCTTCCACACTCCCTATTTTTTAGAAGAAGAAACAGAAGCCCAGAGACATTCAGTGACTTGCTGAAGGCACACACACAGGTAATAAGTGGCAGAGATGGAATTCTAACCTATGAATTCTGACTCAAAATTATTCTTCATGAATGAACACCTAAAAAAAAAGAGTTGAAAACTTAAAAGAGTAGAAACTTAGAGTGAAAGTTCAATTAACAACAACAAAGTCAAACAGGAGAAGTATATTGCTGGAAAAAAAATCAGCTAAATGACAGATCATCCAATATAATGTATTGGATGTAGTTTGTATTGTATAATTTACACTTTGCAAATTCAGGAGCACCATATAAATGTAAATGATCATAATTTACTATGAAATCATTTAAGTCGTAAAAATCTTAAAGTATTACAGTAAAAATGTTGATTTTCTTTTCTTTATTTTCCGAATTAAAATTGTATTGACATCTTTTGTCTTCATCACTTTCATTCCAATATGTCTCCCCCCCCCCCCTTTTATCCAGAAAGCTATCCTTTGTTAAGAAAGAAAACAGTTTTGCAAAAGTAACCAAAGCATAAACTGGGTCAGATAGTAATTTTCCTCAGTCATAGTTCCCTACATCTGCAAAGAAAGGTTGGCGGTGCATTTTCTCTTCTCTTCTTTGGGGCCAAGTTTCATCATAATAATTGCGTAGCATTCGATTTTATGAAGAGGTTTGTTTTAGAGGTAAAAAGATATGTACTTACAGGCTGTGCTCTTCCCAATTAATCCACTGGGGCTGTTCAAAGCACTTCTGAGACCACAGACATGAAGGGCTGAGTTGGGAAATCTGTTTTTAAGTTCTAGTTTAGTTGAAGTGAAATGACTCTGAGGAATCTGCTGGGTTTTGTTCTTTTAAGAAGTGGTTGTGGACTAGGTGATTTGCAAGGTCCTCTCTTACACTTATATTCTGCGACGCTAAGTGTTTTGGGGGGCAAATGGTATTGGGAGTAAAAACCCATACAGTGTGATATGACCCATTCAAATAGCAAGGAAGAGGTAATACTGCCTGGTTAGTGGAAGGGATGCTTTGAGATACCATTGACTAGTCACATGGGCATTGTAAAAAGAAAACAACACTTGAGGGAAGGATTATTCTTAATGATTCCCATTAACTGATAACATGTGGATATTCTCATTAACATAGGCTTAGAATATTAGCTACAGTGAAACTCCATATTTACATGATTGCAATTTCTACTTTCCCACAGTTTTATTCACTAAATTCTCTAAATTAATAGTCCAAATTCCTGCAGTTTGTCTGGCATTTCCTTAGATTCCCTTATCTTTATTTTGATATATTGAAGGATCTGTGTTTTAATCAACATGAGGCTCCTTTCACTAAGTCAGGTTCTATATCCTCTACTCTTTCTCATTCTGTTTGATTGTTGTCCTTGTATTTCCATTAATCCTTCACAGAGAATACTCTCAATGGACTGAAGGACTTCCTTTAGGTCATTTAGTGTGTTGGAGGTACCAATGGGGTATTCAGGCTGTTCACTTGTCTTTTATTCTCACGACTTGAGTAGCCTTTATGCCACTTCTCACATACAAGAATATTTGTGTTCAAAAGATGATTTTTTGCATCAATAGACAGTTTCAGATTATAAAAAGCACAGTGAAGTTTTCCAAACATAATCTAATCTAGTCTGTTCCTGCTTCTCAATTCTTGACCCAATTCCTTGTTTATCTATAGAACGTGTTTAAGATGTGTATATACTGATGGACTAATGCAATGGATGGACTGACCAATCAGCATATCATATTCCAGGCAGTATGCCTTTTTCATCCACTTCATTTATCCTGTGTAGACGATTCTAGTCTCTTTCATATTGCTGTAGATTTCACTGAAATTTTATAATGTTCTAGGAAATGACAAAATTAGTGTAGTGTCACCTGTGAGAAGGAACATTCAGAGAATATTGTCATGAATAGGGAATCATTTCATTGACCTGGGCAATATTGTGCCATCCTATTTTTTCCAAATGGATCATCAATTACTCGAATTCATTCACTCTACATTCCATACAAACTGGCCTACTTGCTGATCTATGTATCCAAGGTTACTTTTCTGGTTTCTGTGTTGTCACCCTTCCCTGGAATATTCTCCTTCATTTCTTCCTTGCAGGATCCTAACTTCAAATGCCAACTCCTAGAAGAGGCATTTCCTAATCCCCTCAGTTATTAGGATAATAAGAACAAAATGCTATGAAATTTATATTTCCTTATTTGTACCCACACCATTCTCCACCTCCATTGTCCCAAGTAGAATGTAAGCTTCTTGAGGACAGGGACTATTTCACTTTTTATCTTTGTATCTCCAAAATCTGGTCCAGTGTCTGATTCATAGACACTCAGTAAATAACTGTTCTTGAATTGACTCTGCATAGGATATCTTCCATGGCACTGGAAAATACATTAGATGAACATATCTCTCCCTGTTTTATATCCCATTTGATGTTAGTAAAGAATGTATCATTTCAAAAAAATCAGCATCATTAAAGTTTTGCATACTTCTAGCACAGGAAACTATTTAACAAAGGCAACTCCTTGCTTAAGAGACCTTTCAAGGATGCATTTCTTATACTAAATCACATGTTGCTGTTGCTTCTTTTCATAATAACATAATAGGCACAATATAACCTGTATCTACACTCTAAGTCAATTGCAGGATAATAAAGATGTGATCTGCTATGGAAAACTTTGTTTGAAAGCCTGTTGTTTTGCCTGCTTGCATTTTCATCAATACCCAGGATGTGTGTGTGTGTGTGTGTGTGTGTGTGTATACAGTCTATTCATAGCTACCACCTACATCTCTGCTCCAGGCTCAAAATGTCCTCCTTTGCATTGGTCTGGGTATCTCAATCACTGACCAATAGATTCTTTGGCTATTGTGGCATTGGATTCCACAGTCATTGTCTTGCTCTGAACTACCTTATCAAATCTGAGCAGTATCAATCTAATGACTACCATAACTACCCACAGATGCCCTGGTGATCAGCAAGTCCAGATTTCAGACAGCAGAAGATAGAGAGGAAATATAATTCTTTATGCCAACATATGGTACTCCTTCTTGCTATGAGATAGATTTCTGTTGGTCTTAAACATGGATTCCCCAAGATTCCTGGTAATAGGGAAGGATATTTCTTTCAGCTATGACAGTATCATCAGAAACTGATTTGCCAGTCTCTTTCTTCCTTAATCATTGTCACCAGTGGGAAATAATAATTTAAATGTGAGAGGGGAAGATATGGGAATGGATAATAATTTTCCCATGTCCTCACTTTCAGGCTTAAATTACTGAATAGGAAGGAGCAAGTGACTTAATTTGAAGGATCTTACCAAGTTCTATGTAGAATTTCTTATTTCCTCATCTTTACTAATGAATATCATTGCATATCTTCATCATAGTCTATTCATTGGATCTCATTATTGAGAACTGAATGACAAGATGAGCAAGTGATGCATGAAATTGTATATTTTGTCTTTGAGTAAACAATGAAACCAACTTCTTTATTTGACTTCTTTTGGGGTAAACTGTGAGCCAGATTTCCATTTAGCTGCATTTTAAAAAAGTTTTTTGGTTTAATTTGTAATGAGATTGTCAAGTGGTTTGGTTTCTCTGGTACTTTGTCGACTATTAGACAAAATTTATATCTAAGAATACCAGCAGTTAAATTCATATTTGCATTTGATATAATAATTGTATGATTCTTAATAGACTGGCCTTTTTTTTGCTACTCAGTCACCATTACTGTGAAACTGGAAATGGGCTACATAGCAATGGGGCGTCATTTTGTTTTTTAGTCTGTTTCATGAATATTTTACCTCATGACCCACTTTCTGGTGAAGAGCTTTTCAATCATTAATTCAGCTGGACCTGGGACCCACGGTATGTTGCTGGACTTTTACACTTAGTAGTCTGGTGCTCTCAAAGAGATGCTGAGATTTATGGGAAAGTCTCAGACAGGTGTTGTAACAAAGGTGGAACCTAGTATGTTTCAGGAAGACTAACTTATACCAGAATGCTCATTCACTCATTCATTGAGAAATTAATAAAAACAGACATGGCATTCAAGATATACCTAAAAGTGAGAGTCTGGAAAGGGAACAGAGCACTGCAAATTTCCATCCTGATTACTTTGTCATGGATCATTATATATAGAGAGAAACATGCAGAGATAGGCTTTTGTTAGGAAACTCTCCCAAGGCATACAAATAATGCAGCCACACCCATCATGAGTACTGTATTTTTACCAAGGTCTAAATTTTTCTCCACAAACAAATTAATCTGCTCCATTTATTTCTATACTTTCTAGTGTTGCTGTTCTTTTTTTTTTTTACAGGAAGATGATATATTTCATTAAAAAAACTTTTTCAATATCTGTTGATATAATCATATAATTTTTGTTGGTTTTATTGTTAATATGGTCAATTATGTTTATAGTTTTCCTAATATTTAACCAACCCAGAATCCGTGATATAAACCTAGCCTGGTCACAGCATATAATCTTTGTGATATGTAACTTGGTGATATGTCGCTAATATTTCATATGATTTTTTGCATCAATATTCATTAGAACTATTGGTCTATAATTTTCTTTTTCTGAGTCTCCCTGTTTTAAGTATCAAGACCATGTTTGTGTCATGGAATAAATTTAGTAATACCCTTTTCCTTCTTTAATGAATCATTTATGTAGTATTGGAAATAATTATTCTTTAAACATTTGGTAGAATTTGCTTGTAAATCCATCGGGTCCTGGTGTTCTTTCTTTGGAAGTTCATTTACAGCCTGCTCAAATTATTTTTCTGATACTGGGTTAAGTACTCCATTTCCTGTTCTATTAATCTATGCAATTTATATTTTTGTAAATATTCATCCATTTTATTAGATTATCAATTTTATTGCCATAGAGTTGGGTGAAAGAACTCTTAATAATTTCCTTTATTTCTTCTTCATTGGTTATAAATTCATCTTTTTCATTTTTGATACTGTTATATTAGTTTTCTCCTTTTTAATTAAGTTTAACTAATGGCTTATCTATTTTGTTCTTGAAAACAGTTTCAAATTT
>CM053586.1:40418101-40442516 GCA_028646515.1 Pseudochirops corinnae | reverse complement strand
AAGTTCCTCTATTGAACATAATTTTTATTGTATTATGGTCTGGAAAGGAGGCATTCAATATTTCTTTTGTGCATTTGTTTATGAAGTTTTATGCCCTAACATGTGGTCAATTTTTGTGAGAGTTTCATACAAAGGTTAGGAATGGATACACTCCTTTCTATTCTCATTTAATATCCTCCAGAAATTCATTCATTCAAGTTTTCAAAAATTCTATCAGGGTCCTTCATTTCTTTTTCTTTTTCTTTTTTTTTTTTTTTACTTTTTGGTTAGATTTATCTAGGTATGAAAGGGGGCAAATTGAGCTCTCCCACTATCAAAATTTCACTCTTTATTTCTCCCTGTAACTCATTTCCTCTAAGCATTTAGACACTATATAATTTGGAGCAAATGTTTAATATTGATATTAATTCATTATCGATGGCACTTTTCAGCAAAACACACTTTCCTTATTTTATTGCTTTTAACAAGGTCTATTTTTGCTGTTGCATCTGTAATCATGATTGTTTCCTTTGACTTTTTTACTTCAGCTGAAGCAAAAGAGATTGTGCTCTACCTCCTTATTTCAACTCTATTTGCAGCTTTCTGTTTTAAGTTTTTCTGGAAAGAACATATTATTAATTTGGATTCCTAATCCATTCTGTTATCCTCTTCTGTTTTATAGGTGAATCTATCCCATTCACAATCATTTTTATGATTTTTTGGTGTATTTGCCCCCATCCTTATACTTTTCTTTCTCTTTACTCCCTAGCCCCCATTAAAAGCTCATTTTTTTGCTTCTAATACTTTCCCTAGTCTGTCCTCCCTCTAAATCCCCTCCTCCAACCTTCTATTAACCCTTTCCCCTCCTGTTTCCTTGTCAAGTGAAATGTATTTCTCTTATGTGTGTGTATATTATTCCCTCATTTTACAAATCCAGATAAGAATGAAATTCAGGTATGGTCCATTCCCTCACATTTACCTGCTCTTTGTTGTATAGACTTCTACTTTTGCATGCAACTTATGTGAGATAATTTCCCCCATTTATTCCTTTCCCTTTCCTCCACCTCACAGTGTATTACTTTCCCCCCTTCTTTTCCATTCTTCTTTTAATATTATTAGAACATAACAGAAATACTTCTATATCCTAATTTGAATGGATTTGAAACCCAAATCCAGCAATATGTGTTTACAAAAAAACACACTTGAAACAGAAAGACACAAATAGAGGAAAATAAGGGGCTAGAGCAGAGCCTTTTATGTTTCACTGAGGTAAAGAGACAGTGATAGCAATCATGATTCAGATAAAGCAACAGCAAACATTGTCACACTTCAAGTTCTATCTAATTAGATTCTCTCTATGATACTTGATGATGATAGTTCTGTGGGGATATACATATTATCTCCCTGTTTAAGAATGTAAACAGTTTAACCATTTTTAGTTCCTTTTGACTGCTCATTTTTACCTTTTTGTGCTTCTTATGTTTGTATGTAAAATTTTCTAATTAGCTGTGGTCTCTTCTTCAGGAATGCTTCCCTCCACTCCCACCCCAGTAATGTTATATTTGACAAATATTTCCAAATTATTCTTGATTGTAGAACTAGTTGTTTTATCTTTGGCAGGATGACATGTACTAAGCTCTGTTTCTTTTATTTAGTGGCTGCTAAATCTTGTATACTCCTTGGTACTTGAATTCTTTCTGGCTGCTTGCAGTATTTTATCTTTGACCTGGAAGTTCTGGATCTTAGCTACAAAATTCCTGGGAGCTTCTTTGTGGGGAAAAATTTATTTCAAGGGATGATTTTTGTGTTCTTTTGATATCTGCTTTGTCCTCTGATTCTCTATGAGATCTTGGCAGCTTTATTTTCTGATTTCTTGAAATACTATATTTAGGGTCTTTTTCTTTTTGATCATGGCTTTTAAATAGTCTAATGATTCCTAGATTATTCCTCTTCACGGTGTTTTCCAGGTCAGTGGTTTTTGCTATTTTATATATATATATAATATTATACTATATTAATTATATTTATATACATATATATGTGTGTGTATGTATATACCCATTGAGTATATATATGTATGTATGTTTGTATGTGCATATATATATATATATATATATATATATATATATATATATATTCTTTTGGCTTTGTTTTAGTATTTCTCAATGTCTCATGGAGTAATTAGTTCGTATTTGGTTTATTCTAATTTTTAGGGAATTATTTTATTGGGTAAAGATTTGTACCTCTAGTCTAATGTAGGCTTTAGTCTAGCACATTTTGTAGATTGGGTAGAGGATTCCTTTCTAGTGCTTTTATATTTATGTATGTATTACCTAGTTTTCTCCTTACAACATCTCTAGGAGCTAATTCATAGGATATTATTATCATTTTATAGATGAGGAAATGGAAATATGCAGAGGTTAAGTGACTTGCCCAGAGTCACACAGATAGTAAATGTTTGAGACTGCATTTGAACTCAGCTCTTTCCAACTTCAGCCTCAGTGCACATACTGCACCACTTAGAGATTCTTTCTGTTCTCATCTGTACATTTAAAAAAGGCTTCAATGATCTTTTTCTTTTCTTTTTCTTAAAAATATTACAATATTTCAACAGATTCATGATGTTATAGATGCAAGGATTCACTCTGTAGATTACAATTCATCTATGCCTTTTTTATCCTTTGTGTTTTACATGTCTTCGTATAAATCCTGTATAGAGGGGCCAACCAAAGCTCTGAGAGCCTTCTAGGTGTCTTTACATAGTATCACCATCAATTTAACCTCAGAGGTATCTATCTGCTATTATTCACTAACCCTACATGATTGTTTCACCTCACTTCTCAGTTATCTATCTCTTTAATGACCCATACAGTGCACAAATGAGTATGTAACCTCAGTTATACACCTTATAACTGAGCAAACTTAGGTCTGGAGATCTTTGATTATTTGTTTATGATCATATTATATGTTTTAGGTAGGATTCAAAACTAGGTCTTTCTCACTCCAAAGCCAATCCTCTATCCAACATACCATGATTCCTTTCTCTCAAAGGTTTCCTCCAACACTAGGATTATTTGAGGCAGAGGTGGAAGTGGGCATGTGCTCTGTCCCTTTCTTTGGAACATGTGCTTTGGCCTCATTCTAAAGGATATGTGCGATTCAGCAACTGCTGATTGGTCCCTTAGTCCCTGCTTTTAGAGTTGTAACAGAGATGATTGGTGACTGATCCAAGAATCATTATATACTAAGCAAGATGTAAACATTGTTTAGTAACTTTCTGTGTATAGTTCCAAACTGCTTTCAAGATTGGTTGTATCCATTCAAAAGCACCAAATTCCTAATTTCCCACAACTCCTGCAATATTTCTCTTTTTTATTTTTTGTCATCTTTGTCAATGATGAAGAATGAAGTGAGTGAAATCAGGAGAACAATTTATACACACTTTATAAACAAAACAACTTTGAAAGTTATAAGACTTTGAAACAGCTGAAACAACTTATCAATGCAATGATCATCCAGATTCCAGAGACTGATGTTGAAATATGCTTAGTCACCTTCTGACAGAGGTGATAGTTTCAGAGTGTCCAAGGAGACTTTTTTAAAACATGGTCAATGAGGAAGTTCGTTTTGCTTAACAATGTTGTGTGAGATGCTCATACGGTGCAGATGAAAAATGTGATTCGCAGTTCCACAACGATAGGTACTCTTTCATGTTTAGATATTTGCAATATAATTCTTTGTCTTTATTACAAGCAATTTGCTTTTCTTTTCCTTTTCTAAAAATTTTAAAAAATATATTTACTTTTAGTTTACAACATTCAGTTCCACAATCCCTTGAGTTCCAAATTTTCTCCCTCTCCCTCTCCTCCCCTCTCCCTTTTCCTTTTGCATGGGTTGAACAGTAGGAGGGGAAAAAAATATATTTCTGTAAACTAATTTTTATTTAACAAAAACAAAAGGAATAATGAACAAGTTTCTACCCCCATTTTGATCATGTCACTGAAGAAATCCAGAAGAATCAGTTGTTCCTTGGACTTCCCATAGAGGAAGGAGGGGATTTGTCTCTCTTCTTGTCATTTCAGTTATCACCTCTACCTCAAGCACATGGCAACTAGAGCATATGCTTGTCTAGTTGATCTCAAGTCCCTAGCTACCTTCTTTTGCCTTTATGTTTCTCCTTTGATCATGGGTCTCCAACCAATAACCAGGTATTTCAAGATACAGATATTTCCAGTCTTGGTGGCTAACTTGTGAGTTCAAGAGATCTTGAGCTCCTTATGTGGTGCTTTGTCATTTATTAGCTTTGTAACTTTGGATAAGTCAATAAGCCTTTCTGGGGCTTAGTTTCTTCATCAGGAAAATGAAGGAATGGAACTAGATAACCTATAAGTTTCCTTTGAGTGCTAAATATAGACTCTTGTATCTGGATAGTTTTAGGAGTTTCTATCACTGGTATATCTTTTTTTTTTTTCCAATTTATTTATTTATTTTTAGTTTGCAACATTCATTTCCACAAGCTTTTGAGTCACAAATTTTCTCCCCATCTTTCTTTTACCCCCATCCCAAGATAGTGAGCCTACTGAATTTCCCCTTTTCCCAATCTGTTCTCTCTTATATTCTCCTCCATCCACCCTATAACTTTATAGTAGGGCAAGATGGATTTCCATGCTCCAGTGCCTGTATATCTTATTTCCCAGTTGCATGTAAAAGAAACAATTTTTTTAAACATTCGTTTTTAAAACTTTGGTTTCCAGATTCTTTCCCTTCTTCCCTCCTCATCCACCCCCACTGGGAAGAAAATCAATTCAATATAGGTTGTACATGTGTAGGTATGTGAAACATTTCCATAGTAATTATACTGTGAAAGACAAACTATATTTCCCTCCATCCTATCCCATCTCCCACCAACTTATTCTATTTTCTGCTTTAACTCTGTACCTTTTCAAAAGTGTTCACTTCTAACTATCCTCTCCCCCAATCTTCCCTCTCTTCTATCATCCCCTCTTATACCCTTCCCCCCACTTTCCTGTAGGGTAAGATACCCATTGAGTATATATATTATTCCCTCCTTAAGCCAAATTCAATGAGAAAAAAGTTGACCCATTCATTCCCTTTCACTTTCCTGCTCTTCCCCTCAATTGTAACAGTTTTCTCTTACCTCTTTATATGAGATAATTTGCCCTATTCTATCTCTCCCTTTCTCCTTCTCCCAAAATATTCCTCTCTCACCTCTTAATATTATTTTTTAGATATCATCCTTTCATATTCAACTCATCCTGTATCCTCTATCTATGTATACATAACGCATATACACACTCATATATGTATTTATACACACATACACCCTCCTATATATACATATATGTATGTATATATGTATAAATATATATACATAAATGCATACATATATATTCATTTCAGCTATCTTAATACTGAGAAAAGTCTCATGAGTTACAATTATTGTTTTTTTCATGTAGGAATATAAATAGTTCAACTTTAATAAGTTCCTTATGATTTCTTTTTGCTGCTTTCCTTCTCATGCTTCTCTTGCTTCTTGTATTTGAAAGTCAAATTTTCTGTTCAGTTCTGGCTTTTTCACCAAGAATGCTTGAAAGTCCTCTATTTCATTGAATGACCATATTTTCCCCTGATACATTATACTTAGTTTTGCTGAGTAGGTGATTCTTGGTTTTAATCCTACCTCCTTTGACCTCAGGAATATCATATTCCAAGTCCTTTGATCCCTTAATGTAGAAGTTGTTAGATCCTGTGTTATCCTGATTGTGTTTCCACAATACTCAAATTGTTTCTTCCTGGCTGCTTGTAATATTTTCTCCTCGACCTGGGAACTCTGGAAGCTGGCTAGAATATTCCTAGGAGTTTTCTTTTAGGGATCTTTTTCAAGAGGTGATCGGTGTATTCTTCCAATTTCTATTTTGCTATCTGGTTCTAAAATACCAGGGCAATTTTTCTTGAGAATTTTTTGAAGGGTGATTTCTAGGTTCTTTTTTTGATCATGGCTTTCAGGCAGTCCAATAATTTTTAAATTATCTCTCCTGGATCTATTTTCCAGGTCAGTGGTTTTTCCAATGAGATATTTCATATTGCCTTCTATTTTTCATTTGTCTGGATTTGTTTTATAGTAACTTGATTTCTCATAAAGTCATTAGCTTCAATTTTCTCCAATCTAATTTTGAAGAAATGATTCTCTTCAGTGAGTTTTAAAAATTCCTTTTCCATTTGTCCAGTTTGACTTTTTAAGGTATTCTTCTCCTCATTGGCTTTTTGGGCTCTTTTACCATTTGAGCTGGTCAATTTTTTAAAGTGCTATTTTCTTCAGTCAGGCTGTTGACTTGCTTTTCATGATTTTCTTGCATCATTCTCATTTCTCTTCCCAGTTTTTCCTCCACTTCACTTCCTTGATTTTCAAAATCCTTCTTGAGCTACTCTATGACCTCTGACCAGTTCATATTTTTCTTGGAAGCTTTTAATGCAGGAATTTTGACTTTGTTGTCTTCTTCTGGTTTCATGTTTGGATTCTTTTTGTCACCAAATGAAGATTCTATAGTCTGATTGTGCTTACTGTGCTTGCTCATCTTGCCAGCCAATTACTTGGCTTTTGAGCTCTTTGTCACGGCAGAACACTGCTTCCAGAGTGGAGAGAGATGTGTCCCAAATTGCTGGGGTTCTCACAGTTGTCAGAGCTATGAAAAGGGTGCCCTCTTGATATCCACAACAAGCTCTGGCAAACTGGTGTTCCCATCCCAGGACCACCACCCAAGACTGCTACCTAAATCCAAGCAGGACAAAGCAAGAGCAATTACCCTCTGAATGGTCACTTGGTCCCCCTACTATCTGCAGGCCAGGAGCTCTGAAGGCAGCCATGTGACAGCAGCTGCAGCTGCCATGCCTCTGCTACCTCTTACCCTGGGGGCAGGGGCCGGGCCACACCCTTCTCTCACCCAGTTCCAACAGATTTCTCAACTGGCCTTTTACTTTCCCTCTGGCATTTATGGGTTGAGAAGTCTGGAAACTGCCACAGCTGCTGGTGATTCACTCTCCTGAAGTTTGCTCTGGTCAGTCTGGGCCTGCATGACTCATGCAGGACTGCACTTGGCTCACAGCTTGTTTTGATAGCCCCTTCCTGTTGGCCTGCCACGCTGTCTTCAGCAGGAGATTAGTTTCTCTCTGTCACTTTGTGGGTTCTGTAGCTCTAAAATTTGTTTAGAGTTATTTTTTTTACAGGTATTAGGGGTGGTTGGTGTGGGAGCTCAGCAAAATTCCTGCTTTTACTCTGCCATCTTGGCTCTGCCCCATCACCAATATATCTTTACCTCATGGTCAGTATTCTGCTTGTCAATCTTTCTGACCTTAGTAGATTGGTCCTCAGAGGACAGCAACCTAGTATATCACCTACCTGATCTGGCAGAAAATCCATTCTGACTTGTGAAGACCTTCAAGACTTTGTTCTTTAATGGCATAGTTTTCAAGAACCCAAGTTCGTTCCCACACCACTATGAGGCATTGAGCATAGGACATATTGAGGCAGTCTAAGTTCTAACTAAATATAAAGAAGTGCCTACCTTCCAGTCTTTTTAAACCTTACTCACTCCCCACCCCCTATTACTCTGTGATCCAGTGTCACTGACTTCCTTGGTGTTCCTAGACCAAGACACTCCAATTCTATGCATTCCCTTACTTTTCATCTACCCTTTCATCCTGGCTTCCTTCAAGTCTCTAAAATCCATTTTGTATAACAAGTTTTCCTTATCCTCCTAGTGCTAGTGCCTTCCTCTCCACTGATAATCTCCAGTTTATCTTCTTTGCACATAGAAGTTTTCATGTTATCTTCCCTCACTAGACTGTAAGCAACTTGGAAGAAGGGACTTTTTTATATATATATTTTTTTTTATTGCTAGAACTTAGCACTGTACTTGGCATGCAGTAGGAATTTAATAAATTCTTGATTAACAATTTGATTTATGTAAAAATAGAATGGGCTACCATGATAGGTAGTGAGTATTGCATCACTGAAAGCATTTGAGCGAAAACTTATCAGGTATATTGTAGAGGGGATTCATTCTTCAGGTGGATTTTCAATCAGATCCCTTGCAATCTTTTGATCCTATGAGTAACTTTCTCATGGATAGAGCATTTTATTGTGAATTAGACAATATCATGAGTCTTAAATGACCACTGACCTACTATGTGACCTTATGTCTCATTGTTTCCCGTTCCTCATACAGAAGTAGACATACTACAACCTACCTCAGAGAGGTATTGTGAGGACTGAGCCATGTTATGTCGTTGTCTTAGTTACAGTGGAAGGTATGAGAAAGCTGCAGAGGAGAGGAGGTCATTGTTTGCATTCTAGTTACCTTAGAGATAGACTTTCTCCCTTTTTGTGAGCTTTCACTACATCTTGGCTAGCTGTCTGTTCCCCAATTTACAGGGTGTTTTCAGTGGAGGACTTACATCTGGATCTCTGTGCCTGCTCTGTTTTGGCAGAGCCCCAGCCTAATTCATTTTTAGGGCAATGCAAAATCTTCCTCTGTAAATTGCTCATGCCAGATGGAGTGAAAATATGAGGTCGACTGCTTTTTATGCAAGCTGTTCTGATTTGATTTAAATAAATTAATCATTTTTCTGGATTGTATTGGGTTGCCTTGGGTTATTATTTTTAAAAAGAAATTTAAGGTGATGATTAAAAAAGAAAACCAATCAAATAAATAAATTACAGAATTTCCTAGTTGGAAGGGACAATCCAAGACAATGCTGAGTGCCCTGAGGTAAGTATTTCAAAGCAACAACAAACAAGTATTAAGCACCTACTTTGGATAGGACATTGTGTTAGGCAGTGGAGGAGATACAATGATGAGTAAGATACAATGCCTTCCCTTGTGGATCTTGCAATCTAATAATGATGATAAAACACACATGCAAATAATTATGACAAGTCAGAATACGCTCAGTGTATAAGAGGGTCACAAACAAAATGTTATATAAATTCAGAGAAAGAAGAGGTCATTTCCAAGAAGGGGAGGGAGGGAACAATAGGGAAACTTTCACAGAAGAGTTAGTGTTTGAGCTGGTTTTGGAAGGATGGGTAGGATTACTAAAGAAGCCTAAGTTCAGAGCCATTACTAGGGTAAAACCAGAAGGACTTTGTCCCAGATGCTGATGTCTCAGACAGTTCTGCTTCCTACCTGCTATATTATTCACCAGGCTCCCCAGAAGTTGGGAGGAAAGACAACTCTAGCAAGGGGAAATGGAGATAAGGGAGTGGGTTGGCTAGTGGAGGAGATTAGGGGAGGAGTAAATAGGAATAGGAGACCTTTCAGTGTTACTAGGGTTTTAGGAACAGGAGGTAGGAGAATTTCTTATGAACAGGTCACTCCAAAGACAATAACTTGTGGGCAGCTCAGGGACCAGTGGACAGCTGTGGAGGAATCCCCTCTCCCTCATAAGCTCATAAACAGGGGGGTCCTTGAGAAACCATATCATAATAGTTGCTGTCCTGGGGAGTGGGCAGGGAGTGGAATACTCATCTTCCTGAGTTCAATCTGGCCTCAGAGACTTACTTGCTGTGTGACCCTGGGCAAATCACTTAACCTTGTTTGCCTCAGTTTCTTCATCTGTAAAAATGAGCTGGAAAAGGAAATAACAAACTACTCTGGTATCTTTGCCAAGAAAACCTCAAATGGGGTCCCGAAGAGTCAAATAACTGAAAAATGACTTAATAATAAAAGTAGCAGGAGAATAGAGAGAGGGGCTTTGGGCCATATATTCCTAAGGATTACTTTCCTTCCCCCTCTTCTTTTCTGGGGACCTTTTCTTTTACTCTAATTTTTATACTGCTGGCTTCTCAAAACTTCCTAGGAATCTGATCCCAGAGTGGGGAAGAAGGATTAGACTGAAAATATGGGTAAATAAATACCCAATGGTCAAGGAATACATCACAGAAAGGCTATAACATTTGAGGAGATATGAACATATATATGAAAATCTTGAAGAATGGAAAGAGGAGTTGAAACAGAGGGGGAAAAAAACTGAGCTAAGCTCTAAACTCCTTGGAAAAGTAGACAAATGGCCTGGAATCCAGTAGATATTAGCACCCAAGACTTGGATAAGATGACCATATCAATGAGGAGGCTGAGGGAGAGCCTAAAAGTGGGAGTGACAATCAAACAAATATGCCCACTCTCCCTTCTCCTTCTGATCCAGTGTACTGTGGGAAATGAGCAAAAGTGAACCCATTACAGAAGAAGGTGACTAGGGATATGATGTCTAATGGGAGAAGCCACGTTTCTGAGAGTGCACAAAGATGATAGGAATGTAAGAGAAAGAGGTCTGAGACAAAGGGAAATCTGTTAAGAAAATAATGCGAGTTCCAGAGGGCTCTATGGGGAGGAGGCATAAGGAAAGATACAGACTCTGGAGGGATGGGGGTGGTTAACATGAGAGAGTGAGAAGGAGCATCAGGGGAAGGGAGTTTTTGCTGAGACAGACAGCCTATAACTCTGGATCGAGGTGACTCTGAAAGGAGAAGACAGTTTACCAGCCAGTGGGTGGTGAATTTGAATTTGCTCTAGTTACCATGAATCCTAGTTACATCTCTCAATGGGTATTATCAATACCACACTCCAGTTTAATGCATCTATGGGGTCTCTGGTTGTTACAACTTGGATTTACTCGCTTGGATGCACACAGTGGATGTTTCTGCCTAGAATTTTGGCCCGAATTACTTGAATCATTGATTCATTGCTCCACCTAGTCTGTGAAAGCCTCTTTGGGCATAGCTTGGTGTGCTAATGAGGAGAGCAGAGAGCACTATGGCCTTGCCCACCAGCCCCACCTGCCCCATTATAGGGGGGCAAGGTGAAAGGTTGGCTCACAGCTCTCAAATCAGCCTTTGAAAGGGAAAGCAATTGACCTCCTTCACTGGCATTCACTTTGCCTAATTGACTTCCAGCAGTGAGCCATTTATTTTGAAACAGGATTCTAGAGTCACTACTGGACCTGAGAGACAAAAATAATGTCATTAACTCAGTTTGTTTTACTTGGGATAAAGTGCTCTGAACTCATAACAAATGTCTTCTTGTTAGCAAATGGAAAAGTATAATTAAGACTGCCTTTCCAGTGGGTTTAACGAGGTTTCGGCTTCCTCTCTCTTTGGCTCTCTCCCCTTTTTAATGAGATACCAATTTCCTCCCTCCCTATGCTCACAGATACCTTGCCAATAAAACAGACAGCTTTGATTTTCTTCTTAGCATGAATTTTCAGCCTCAATTTATTCATCGACGACCTGCCCCGCCACACTCTTCATGTGCTAAACGCCTGTTAATCGCTGAAAATTAACAAGGTGTCTCACGCCAAAAAAATTAGAAAGGGATTAAGAAAATGGGGTTGGGGAAGAGCAGAGAGATCTTGTTTCCTTCTGATTGTGGGAAAGTGTCGGTATTTTTACCCCTCACCTTCAGGTTCAGGCCATTCTGGAATCTTGGGCCCACAATAAGGACTCCTTTTTAAGGCTTCCCAGCTCTGGTCCAGCTAAGTGCAATCTTGTGGGCCAGTTGGTCTGGAAGGTTGGTTGGAGGCCAGTTGACGCAAATGGAGGCAGAGACTGGAAACAGCAGCCCGCTTCTGGAAGATGTGTAGGTGCTGAAGAGGCCTGAGAGAAGGACTTTTTTTCTTCAGTAATGCTGACTCAGCCCAGTCAGTCCTTCTGCCTGGCATGTGGGGAGATGAGATTTTGGCAGATTTGGGCCGTGAACGGCTCATTTATGGAAAGTTATTTTTATTTCATTTAAATGGCCCTTTAAGACCAGCAAAACTTCTGGAACTTAGCACAAGGGTCATTGAGATCAGCATGTGGCAAGGAATCCACACCTTGTTAGAGGATTGCCTTTCCCTTCCCCCTACTTTGACCAGACGTACAAAATCCTCCAACTGCAGAACTCTCATTTTTCTGAATCGAGAGGCATTGGCGATTCATGGCCATTCGTTGTCCGCCCCTCAGAGGTAACTCGCCTGAGCCCACCTCTAGGTGTTCATTGCACTTTGCTTCCCTCCTCACTCTCCCTCACCTCTTCTCACTGGCCCCTTGTCTCGACTCCTACAGTTACCAGCAGAGTATTGGCCTTTATCTATATAACTGCAACCGCTTCCTTCTCAGACTCCTCTACCCTATGTACTGATGATTAATCCTTCAATTGCTAATGCCTTCCTTCCCAAACTACCTTATAATTAACCATTTTATACTTGTATATAGTTATCTTCTTAATTTCATCCTGTATGTTTATTGTTATTCATTTGTTTTTAGTCATGTCCAACTCTTCAAGACCCCCATTTAAGGTTTTCTTGGCATAGATACTGGAGTGGTTTGCCATTTACTTCTCTAGCTCATTTTTACAGATAAGAAAACTGAGGCAAACAGGGTTAAATGACTTGCCCAAGTTAAATGACAGCTAGTAAGTATCTGAGGTCAGTTTTGAACTCAGTAAGATGAGTGTTCTGACTCCAGCCCGCTACTCTATCCACTGGGTTGCCTACCTGCCCTATTCTGTATATAGTTATTAGATAATTGTCTCCCCATTAGAATGTCTGTTCCTTAAAGGTAGAGGGTTTTTTTTTTTCAGTCTTTGTGTTTTTATCCCAGGAGTTAAATTCAAAGCCCCTGCCTGACATTTATTACCTATGTGATCCTGGGGTGCAATTTCCTTATCCAATAGACTAAATGGCCTCTAGAGCTAGTGGGAAAAAGTCATTGCAAAGAAAGATAATAAAGTAGGTGAGTACAGCCACTTATCAGTTATCAGTCAATCAATAAGCACTCACTAAGTGTCTAATATATGCCAGGCACTGTGGTCCTGGAATCAGGAAGATGAATGCTAAAAAGCACTTTATAATCCTCAAATGCCTCCACTTTCAATGTTCTGTGATATCACTGATAAGAGTATTCCTTCTTTCAATCATGAACAGATGGATTAAACCCATCTGTGCATTCTTGTGTTATTCTTGCTCATGTTCTTCAATAATCCTACAATAAAAGTTTATCCAATTGGCTAAAAATCACCGTCTCTGTCTTTTTGTTGCACATTTCTTGAATAATAGTAGAGTGCTTGGGTCATCTCTTCATTCATTATACATCACTGTCATCAATATTTGATTGACCCACCTGTTTTTACAATCACATATTTCCTTCATGTTAATCCATATCCCATTTCCAATTTGTAGGTCATCTTTGGAAATATACTACAGCTGATGGGCACCTAACACAAGGCTCTCCATTGCTTCTTGGATTACTGTTCATTTTTGTTCCTTCTGAGATTTTGGTATTAAAGGATATAGAATTGCTAGAGTAATAGCTATATTTGAAAGATTGGGATTTTTGTTAGTATCTTAAGGTTACTAAATTAATGAAAACGAGTGAAAAAAAGCATAACTGAGTGTCTGAGGCCAGATTTGAACTCAGGTCCTCCTGACTCCAGGGCCAGTGCTCTATCCACTGCACCACCTAGCAGCCCCCTCTCCCTAACTTATTTTACCACTTTGTATTTACTCTCTATATAAATTCCTCTGTTTGGCATTCCTCACAACCTTGTCCTTTTCTATCTTCCCAGTCTACTTACACACTATTTTCTTCCACAATCTATATGGTCCATCCATAGTAATTTATTTGCTGTTCTTGCATACAAATAATACTCTCTGATGTTCATGCCTTTGTAGTAACTATCCATCATGCCATTTCTCCTCACCAACAAGGCAGATTTTAAGTCAAACCACCTACAGTGTGTCAATACTGTATCAAGACCTAAGCATACAAAAAAAAAAAATGCCAAAGCACTCCCTGCTCTCAAGGAGTTCACAATCTAGTATACCGATGACTATCTACAAACAAATTACATACAGAGAAATTGGAGATGATCTCAGAGTGAAGACACTGTCATTAAGTAGGGCTAGGAAAGACTTCATGGAAAAAAAAAATAGGTTTTAGCTGAGATTTGAAGAAAATGACAGAGAAGCCTGGAGGCAGAAGTGAGGAGAGAAGAAAGAGACAGCAAACATTCACAGAGTTGGAAATGGAGGGTCCTTTCCAAGGAATGGCAAAGAAGCCAGATTCACTGAATTTTAGAGTACTTGAAAAAGGGAATGGTATAAAAAGACCAGAGGAATCTGGTTGTGAAAGGCTTTAAAAACCTCAAAGAGGATTTTAGATTTGACTTTGTACTTGATTCCACCTTTAGAATTCCTATTTTCTTTCATTCACAACCTTCATTACATGAAGCCTTTCTACGTCCCTCAAGCTTTTAGTGTCCTTCCCCTTGCATTAACCTTGTATTTAAGTCAAGTCAACAAGCATAAAGGTGACTACCAAGTGCCAGGTACTTTGCTGGGGATACAAAGAAAGGCAGAAACAAAACAAAGCAGAACAAACACCATGTTGTTTATGTTCTGTTGACTAATTGGTTGTGAGTCCTCCTGAGTTCCAATCCCACGTCACCTTTCGCTGTTTCCTCATTTTGATATTCTTATCATGTTTTGAATGTTTCAAACTGGCGTTCCCACAGACATCTCAACGTGTCCATAACAGAAGCTGTTATTTATGCCTCTGCCCACAATGTCCCGTTGCTCTTTTAAATTTCCTTTTCTCTGTTCAAGTAATGCCATGTTTCCATTCTCCTAGGTTGGTACTCTCCTTAACTACTCACTCCCCATCTCACACAGCCAATCTGTTTTCCAAATCTTGTCGATATTATTCGATAGATGCAAAAATGAATGAAAAAGTATTTACTAGCCACTTCCTATATATCAATAACTGTCCTATGCAAGAGGGATACAAATTTAAAAGTTAGTAGTCTCTGCCTTCAAGAAGTTTATATTCTACGAGAAAGAGACAGCACGTATACGGGAGGACTGGCTGACTGGCCGAGGAAGGGTGTTTGGGTTTGAAAAGACACAAAGATGCTGAATGGAGTCAGAAGACAATTGATGCACCTTTTCTAGTAGCAATAATAATATTGATTTGATTATAGTTCCAGATGCAGCAAGGCATGGTGGAAAGAAAGCTGGCCTGCAAGCCTGGAAGCCTCATCTACAAATCTAACCATCAACACATACTGCCTGTTTGACCCTGGGAAAGTTATTTAGCTCCTCAGTACAATTCTCAAGCTCCATACATTGAAGAAAAGTCTGCATTGATAGCGGGAGCAGTTTCCTCTCTGGCTAATGGAATCAGAGTTCCAGCTCCTATCTCCTATTCAGAGCCTGTAAGTGGGGAGTTGAGGCAGTGGTCAGAGGAGACAAAGTAAAGGCAGCGGCAGGATGGATGGCAAGAAGAAGGCCAGGGTAGCATGGAAAGCATGACAGGAGCTGGCTCAAGATGAGACTCAACAAGAGACATTCTCTGATCGGGACAGTATAGGCCTCAGGCTAGTAATTCCAGATCTAAGGAGACGGATGTGTCTCTGGAGAGTCAAAGCAGAAGAAGCAATGATTCAAAAGCCAAATCCTCCTACTCTGAAGTCAACGCCCTTTCCAATGCACTGTAACTTCCCATTACTGATGATAACAATGACTTTACAATGATGTGGAAAAGCCTCCCAATTAATTGAGACACAGCAGCCAGTCTGATTGCTTACTTTGCATGTATTCTGCACATCCTCACATACTTACATGTGCAATCCTCATTTTGAATGTAATTCCTTGGGGTTAGGAGAGTTTTACTTTTATCTTTGTATACCTACCCTTTTACCTAGTGCCTGGCACAATAAATGCTCATTGATTAATTGATCAAATGAGACCCTATGGGTAAAACACCCCAAATACCTTAAAATACTATACAATTGCTAGACATTATCACTGATTGGTTATTTTGTCCTCTGGCCACATATCTATGGGGAATATAGAATATCTTAATGGCTCATAGATTTTAGAACTTGTAAGACCTCAGAGGCTAAGACCCTCATTTTACACATGCAAAGGTGAGGATAAATTGAATCGATTAACCAGCTTAACTGCCCAATCACCCACTTAAAGTAATTAACAATATTACCTGGGAACTCATAAGTGCAAGTGTGGATTGAGAGAGTAGTTTTTTTAGAGCATTAGCAAAACACCTGAGGAAGTTAAGGACCAACCTCCTTAGGTTAAGTGACTTACTCAATATCCCACCAGTTAGCTAGTAGCAGAGGCTTCACACCTGGTCTACTCACTCCACATCCAATTGTCTTTTCATGATAACTAACTCTTAGGGTGATGAATGAAACCAAAGGTATAGAGCTACAAAAGTCATTGCCCAGTTGGCCTTGAGCCCTTTAGAGGCCTGCCTCCAGCACCAAAGGTCAATGTGTGTGTGGGGGGAGGGGGGAGAGAGGAATGGGTTGGGAAGGGAAGGTCTTCCTTGAAGAGGCTCCTGAGGGGCCTGATGAGAGGATCCTGGAACTGGCTCAAAGGAGTGCCTGGCTCTGCTTTATGGATCCATCATCATCAAGGTCAGTTATGCTTTTTTTGAAACCTGAGAATGATAATAGAAGACAGACTCTTACTAATACAACACAAGGGTCTGCCTCTTGAGACTAGTGAGAGGACCAGGTTGGAGAGAAGCTGGGTCAGTTGGCAGGGCACCCAGGGCATCTGGATGATACAAGGGGGTTGACATCTGGTTCCCGAACAACTTTTATCAAATAGAGTATGTCCACCAATAACTGATGTCAGGACTTTTTTTTTTAAAGGAATTACTTTTCATTGCCCCAGTTTTTGAAGAAGAATCTGGTTAGAACTATTAATATTTAAAATTTTTTAAATTTCTAAGAAAAATGACTAATTGCTGAAATATTCTGATTTTTCTTTTCTAACTTCAAGCTAGAAAGACTCTCCAGAGACCATTTCTTCCAAGGCTCCATATTATAGATGAAGAAACAGAGGATTACAGTCTAACCCAGACTCAGAGATTCCCTGCTCATAGTTCAGCACCCCATCCAATATATCACTTGCTTCTCAAGAAGGCCTAAAACAGAAAATTCATAGATTGGCTTGAGACATAATCCCTTCATCAGGTAGGGGTGCCTGTCAGCAGCAGAGACACCTCTGTGTCTATTCTGTTTATAATCAAACTAGGCCCAATTCTTTGGGGCTCTGGTAGAACCTGTCTGATGTCAGGAACATAGAAGTCAAGCACCTGACCACCTTTGGCTCCTGGTGAGTCACCAACAGATAAACCCATCTTCCACTGTCCCAGACAAACATATTGGGCTAGTCCTAGTAACAGCAGGCAGGTGTTGAGGCAAGATGGTGCTGAGTGAATCAGCTGAATTTAATTTACTCTTTCATTCTGAACACAGGAAAGGTCTATCACTGGTGGTCACTCTTTGTGGAAAGGAAACAGAGGGTGGGACCAAGGAAGGAAAAGGAAAAGATGTAGCTAAAAGCCCATCCTTAAATTCCACTGAGAGGAGGGTGGTGAATGAAGAGATCATGAGGAAGGAGGGAAAAAAGAACTAAAAAAAACACACTTGCCCTCTCAAGAACCATCTGGAAGCCAGATTCTTAGTGTGTGGGCAAATATTTCTTCTATTCCAGGTGCTTGTTTTCTGGGGGAACCTTTTCTTGTTTGTATATCTCAGAGGGGCTCTCCCTACCATCAAACCTCAGACCATCTTCCTCTTCCCACCAGATACTGGCTGATGCCTGAAGTTCAAAGCTGAAAAGTCAGGTATCATATAAATATCGGCTGATATCATTATTATTCCTCATCTACATTACTGTGAATCTAAGATCCAGATAAGACACCATCGAAATTAGGCAAGAGATTGTCAGAGAAAACAAGATGCTGAGGGTTTTCATTGTTACTATCACTGAGGTGACTGGGAGACTTATTATAGGTGAAGAAGCCGAAGCCTGTTTCTGGGACGCCTGAGACTGAATTCCCAGATTGGTCATCTGCCAAGTTTCAGTAATACACAGGGAATAGAAAAGCCTAGACATAGCCATACTGGGTCAGATCCATCCCACATTGTTTTTCATTTTATTTTGAAAGAATTAGTCATGCTCTTAGTGTTGTCTCCCCTCCCACCCCCATTAAAATGTAAAATTCTTGATGGCAGAGATCACTTTACTTCTGATTTTGTAATTCTAATGCCTGACACACTGTAAGTGGTCAATAAGTGCTTTTGTATTCATTAAGCCATATAGCACTCTCCCAGCTCCCAGAACTAAACCTTTCCTGTGGACAAAGAAAATTATTTAGTTTAAAACAACCAATACAGTGACCATAGCTGATAATGCATACAATTTTCTCTTCCTCCCCATATTTCCCCACCTCTCTGGTAAGAGAAGGAAGGAAGGTTTCCTTATCTGTTCTCTATGATCAGGATGGGTTATTACAACATCAGAGTTCAAGGCCCTTTAGAGATAATCCAACCAGTGGTTCTCAACCTGTGGGTCACACGCCTTTGGGGATCAAACGGCCCTTTCACAGGGGTCACAGGGGTTGCCTAAGACCATTGGAAAACACATATTTCCAATGGTCTTAGGAACCTAGACACTGCTCCCCTATCCGTCTCCAGGCGGGTCCTCCCACATGCAGATACACCCACATACGAGTATTAAAGGGTCGTGGCATTAGGAAGGTTGAGAACCACTGTCTAAAGTCTTCATTTTAAAGATAGGGAAACTAAGGTTCAAAGGGGTTAAATGCCAGCAGGTAGCAAGTAGCAAGGAAACAGCACAACCAAACCCTTGTCTTTGGCTGCCAAATCCATTTCTCTTTGCATTATACCATGATGCCTTTTGGAGAAAGGATCTTAATCAGTTAAGCAACCTAAGGTTACTTTGTCTGTGTCACTTATATTCTCATAGGGGTGTATAGGGTGTTGCAAGAGGACCAATACCTTTGGCGTGAGGGCTTGCTGAGCCCTTTTCAGGGCTGTTCATCCACTTTTGGTGCCCACCTTCACCCCATTCTCACCTGTGGCTCCAAGAAACTGTAGCATGTGCAGTGGCCACACCTTGTAAACTATCTCAGCAGATAGGCTAAGCCTGGTTGAGGGGAACTGACAGGCCTCAAACCCATCAATGGGTTAGAGGGATGTCTACTCCAAGCATGTGAAAACTTCCCCTGGTGGATGAGGACAATTTGTTCCAGTGGCCACGAAAGCAGTTAAAGCAAGTATGGTAGAATGCTTTGAGCTTAGTCAGGCATTGGAGACACCAAGGTCATTCAATGCTTTGTGACACTCTGCCTCACTTAAATCCAATTCATCCACCAGTCAAGACACCACCTGTGATATCACTGGATCTCTTTGAAAGCAAAGGACAAACAACAACAACAACTTGTTGCAATTAAGTATATGTTTTTGAGAGTAGCACCCATTTTTTTCATTATATATCTGAACTTAGTTCAGTGTCTAAAAACTGAGTTGATTGAAAAAAAAAACATGTTGAGGAAATGTTAAACAGATACACTTAGTATAGCATCATCCACTTATAGGAAATAAAATCATAGCAATTAACAACATTGAAAAGACCTCACAAGTCATCGTTGGTGTCAAATAGAAGGAGATTTCTGCAGGCCCCATATTGACTTAAGAAAACCACAAATTAACATGACCTATGTGGAATTGTATTTTCATTTATCTTCTTAAACCTTTTTCATTTGCATTTTAATATGGTTCAGGCTACACTTGGGGTTTTGTGGGGCCCCTACTGACTCTGGTGAGTTTGACACCTCTAAATACTTCAACCCGTACTTGATCAAAAATTCTCTTTTTGATGTTAATCAATTGGCATTTATTAAATGCTTATTATGTGTCAAACATTACAGTAAGATATAGAAATACAAATAATCAGTAAAAATACTGTCTTGTCCTTAAGGAACTTACACTCTATTGGAGGAAATGCCATATGTATATATACATACATACACATGTATACATAACATACACATATACACATATGTATATATAAATATATGTGAATATGTATTATGTGTGTATGTAGGTGTATACAAATGTAACAGAGGGAATGGTCAATGATAGCCCAGTCCTTATGAGCATACATGGAAATGCCTGCCTAATGCAATCTTTTATGTGGATTTCAGAGCATGTTCGGGTATCCTCTGTTTCCTGTTTATTTGCCATGTAATAAAGACAAAATAAACAAAAACCAAAACCTTTTGATTGACTGCCCAGTCAGAAGTGGGTGCATTTTCAAAAAGCACTGACTGACCAAAGTCAACCTCTCTCTCTGTCTCTGCCTGTCCCAGTCTCTGTTTCTGTCTGCTGTGTCTCTGTCTATATCTCTGTCTCTGTTTCTGTCTGTCTCTCTCTGTGGTTCTGTGTCTCTGTCTCTGTGTCTGTCTCTTTCTGTCTCTCTCTGTCTCTGTCTCTCTCTTTCTCTCTCCCTGTTAATGAGCAAAGTTCATATTGCTCTAAGCCTCCAGAAGGGAGAGCAGTAGTGATTGAAGCATCCATCAGCAGTCTCCCCACTTAAGTCAACATGTGGTGACATGTGGTCACCCTATTTTTTTGATTTTTTGCATTTTTTTTCCTTCTCTTAGACAAATGTGTTTTAGAGATGGAGTGGACTAGGCTATGCCCTTATGATATCTCATAAGTTTTAGGGATGGAATCCATGTTAGAGTTTACAGCCAGTGAAGTTGTAAATAACAACCTGCAGGACCCAGACAAATAGTGAATCAGAGCTAGTAGTCAAGACGCTATTTTGTGAAATGATTCCATCTATTGGCTGTGCTGAATTTAGACATGAACCTGGTAGGTAAACTCTTTGTATAAAACATTTTAAGTTTGACTCCATTGTCCCTAGGGACCAAGATGTTTTAGGAGAGAGTATACTTCCATTTTGGGAGGGGGAAGGCAGGAAATAATATATTTCATACTTCTTACTATGTCTTCTTAGTAAACATTCTTTTGTAAATATCCCTTTACAAAAACTAATTGATGTTAAGTGGTCAAATGATACTGGAAGCACTAATCACTGGTGATTAATATTAACCCTAATATACTAGAAAGGGTAGTTGAGTCAACATATTAGAAGATACTTCCAACCCCTTAGGAGCACCCCTAGAACCCAGAGGAGGAAGATGTTTCTTTGTTTCTAGATCTGAAGTTGGGATAAAGACCTCCAGATTTAATGAGTTACACAGAATACACAAGGAAACTAAAGAGAAAAGCACTTAGAATGTGAGAGAACATGGAAAGGTCTTCTGTAGAAGTTGGTGCTTGAGATAAAGCTTGAAGAAAGTCATAACATTTAAGATGAAGAAGGAAAGCAATCCAAATCTGAATATAGCCAACACAAAGGCATGGAGGTGGAAGATTGAGGATTATATGGGAGGGAAGGCAAATAGACCAACATGGCAAGACCATAGAGTACATAGAAGGAAGTAGTGTGCAGTGAAGACTGGAAAAATAGGAAGGATTGTAAATGCTAAACAGAGAAATTTAAATTTAATCTTAGAGGTAAAAGGGAATCATTATAATTTATTTGTAAGGCAGGGGTGTGCTAAGCTTGTCTTAAACAGGCTCAGGAAAGCCAATTGTTAAATTTCCAGTATGAGCACTAATACCCCAGGAATATAATAAATCACAGCTTGATTATTGTTTTGTTGATTGTCTAGATGACAGATAAGGGGACTAAGAATGTTTTTTTTTTAATGTTTTATTGTATTTGGAAATGTAACAACCATTCTTAAGCTGGCTGGTCATACAAAAACAAATGGCAGTTAGGATTCAGTCCACAGACAGTAGTTTCATGGTCTAGACTTAAGAATATAATAAAGAAGATGTTAATAATGCACATATCTTAAGACCATTATCTCACCCAATTTACCAAAATAAGGTCAAAATACATACATGACTTAGATATAAAGGGAGATATCATAAGTAAATTAGAAGAACATGGAACATATTACCTATCAGACTTATGGATAGAAAAATTTATGAATAAACAAGAGATAGGGAGCATTGTGGGCTGTAAAATGGATAATTTTGATTACATTCAATTGAAAAGGTTTTGTACAAATAAAATCAATGCAGCCAAGATTAGAAGAAAAGCAGAAAACTGGGGGGAAAACTATAGACAGTTTCTCGGATAAAGGTCTCATATCTCAACCATGTAGAGAACTTTGCCAAGTTTGTAAGAATGTGAGCTATTCCCCAATTGATAAATGGTCAAAGGATATGAACAGACAGCTTTTCAATTAAGAAATCAAAGCTATATCCAGTAATTTGAAAAATTCTCTAAATCATTATTGATTAGAGAAATGCAAATCAAAACAGCTTTGCGATATCTCACATCCATCAGGTTGACTAAAATGATAGAAGGTGGATATGACAAATGTTGGAAGGTATATGGAAAAATTGGGGCACTAACACATTGTTGACAGAACTATCAATTGTTCTAACCATTTTGGAAAACAATCTGGAATTATGCCCAAAGAGCTGTGAAACTGTGAATATACCTTTGACCTAGCAATACCACAATTTGGTCTTTTGTAAGATATTTATAGCAGCTCTCTTTGTTGTGGCAAAGAATTGAAAATTGAGGGGGGGAGGTGCCCATACAAGGGAAATGACTAAACAAGTTTCAGTATGTGATTGTGATGGAATACTATTATGCTATCAGAAATGATGAGCAGATAGCTTTTAGAAAAACATGGAAAGATTTGCAAGGAATAAAGAAGAGTGAAATGAACAGAAGCAAGAGAATGTTGTATACAGTAACAGCAATATTTTTCAAAGATCAATTGTAAATGACTAAGCTGTTCCAACTTTTATAAATACCCAAATCAACCACAAAGGACCTATGAAGGAAGATGATACCCATCTCCAGAGAAAATATACATACGTATCAACACATACATATACATATATGCAATGTGTATATATATGTATAAGTATATATAGATAAAGAGATACCCCGACATATATGCATGTGTGTGTGTGTGTGTGTGTGTGTGTGTGCGTGTGTTAAATCATGGTCTTCCTTAATGTGGGGTGGGGAGGGAAGGAAGGAATCAGTTTAGAACTTAAAATGGACCAAAAATTAAAATAAATTTTAAAAAATAATGCACATTAAACTTAAAAGTCTTTCCTTTAATACATTTTTTTTTTCCTGGGAGAAACAGTTGCTAAACATTTACCAGTATACCCCAAGGGTATTCCTAAGAGGATGACCTTGTCAGACCCATGCTTTAGGAAAATCACTTTGGGAAATTGTAGAGGATAGGTAGAATAGGGTAGGGAGAAACTTATAGCAATGATACCAATTAAGAAGCTATTGCTTCTTGGCAAGAGGGGATGAAGATGTGAACTGGGACAGTGATCGTGTGAATGAAGAGAAAAAGGCATTTAAAAGAAATATTGCGGATATAGAAACAACAAGATTTGGCAAATGATTGGATGTGTGGGATGTTCTTTGGGCCAGATGGGCTGCTTCCCAAAGTCACATATTTTGCTTTTATGTAGTGTTAATTATTGAGTTTTTCCCTCATCTAAAACTGAAATCTGCCTCTCTGAAAGTTATGTTCTTTACTCTTATTTGTCTCCCTCTACAATCTTCTCGATATTCTAAACAAATTCAGTTTCTTTTCCATGAACTACCCCTTAAATACTTACAGACAGCCATCATATCTCCCCTATGGTTTCTCTTCTCTCCTATAAGCTAAACACATCCCTTTCCTTCACTCAATCATCAAATTCCATGGTCTTCAGTCATTTGACCATTTCGGTTTCCATACTTCAGACATCCTGTGTATGTAGCGTCCTTTCTAAACTGCAGTTCCTAGAGCTCAGCTTTGTACTCTATATAGTATCTTAGTAGGGATCTCTAACCTTTCTCACTCAGACCTTAGAGTTTAAATTAATAAAGCTTAAGATTACAGTTATTTTTTTTTAAATGCCTTGTCACTTCATACTGCTGACTCATATGTTTGCACTCCACTAAAACCTAGATTCTTTTTCACATGAGCTAGTGCCTACCTGTCTTTTGACCATATTGTAGTTGTGAGGTTGCGATTTGGAACCCAAGTGTAGCATTTTATACTCATTATGTTTCAGTTTTACCTGGCTGGATTTGACTTCACTTCCTTCCCTGTCAGCAGCTTCTTGGATCCCAGTTCTATTGTACAATGCATTAGCCATTTCCCTCAGTTTTGTTTCAATCACAAATGTGGTAAATCTTCCATTTATACCTTTATCCAAGTCATAGGATCATAGATATAGAAATAAAAAGGACCTCAGAGTATTTATCTCAATGCTTTTATATTGGCAATTGTTATGGGAATCTGAAGATCTTCCCTGCCCCTAGGCCCTTTGCTAGAGTGGCTACATTGGATATTTGAAAGTATACTCTGTTCCCTAATAGGCTGAATGTGGTCACGTGGAGCCTGTGGCGCCAGGCTTGTTTTCCAGGAATG
>CM053586.1:40365333-40417601 GCA_028646515.1 Pseudochirops corinnae | reverse complement strand
GGAACTCTGGAACCTGGCTATAATATTCCTAGGAGTTTTCTTTTTGGGATCTTTTTCACAAGGTGATTAGTGAATTCTTTCAATTTCTATTTTTCCCTCTGCTTCTGAAGTACAAGGACAATTTCCCTTGAGAATTTCTTGAAGGATGATTTCTAGATTCTTTTTCTGATCATGGCTTTCAGGTAGTCCAATAATTTTTAAATTATCTCTTCTGGATCTATTTTCCATGTCAATGGTTTTTCCAATGAGATATTTTGAATTGCCTTCCATTTTTTCATTTGTTTGGATCTGTTTAATAGTATTTGGATTTTTCATAAAGTTATTAGATTCCACTTGCTCCAATCTAATCCTGAAGGAATTATTCTCTTCAGTGAGCTTTTGAAATTATTTTTCCATCTGGCAAATTAGGCTTTTTAAGGCATTCTTCTCCTCATTCATTATTCTCATTAAGGCATTCCCCCTGTTCCCACAAAGTCCACCCTGACCTTTTACTTTGCCTTTGGCATTTCTGGGTTGATAATTCTGGAAACCACCACAGCTGCTGGTGATCCACTATCCCAAAGTCCACTTTAGCCACTGCTGGATGGGGAGTCCTGAGGCCAAAACTGTGGCCTCACGTGGGGTTGGGCTCGGCTCCCAGCACACTGTGATGGACCCTTCTTGCCAGCCTGCTGGGCTGCCTTCAGTAGGAGATTTGTTTCTCTCTGTCACTTTGTGGGTTCTGTAGCTCTAAAGTTAGTTTAGAGTCATATTTTATAGGTATTTGAGGTGGTTATGGGAGGAACTTATGGAGTTTTCCTGCTTCTACACCACCATCTTGGCTCTGCCCCCTCTGTGTATTATTATTGTCTCTCCAACTCTACTGTAAGCCCTGAGAGAAGAGACAACATCATATACTTTCTGTTTCTACCCTCTGCAGTACCTCTTCCAATAATGAGGCAATGTGCTACTGTGGTAAGACAATGGCTCTTGTGTTAGAGGACTGAAGTTCAGATCCTGTCGCTAATGGTAAGTATCAGCATTACCTTCAGAAAATTGAATAACTTCCCTGGACCTTAATTTCCTCATGCACAAAATGAAAGGATTGGACTGAATGACCTCTGAGTTGCTTTTTTTTTCAGTTCCAATTCTACGATCCTAATCTATAACCCCACCTATATGACCTTCAATAAATCACTGAATTACCCTGTGTCTCAGATTCCTTATCCATAAAATGAGGGGATCTGACTACTAGGAGTGTGCTAGAGTTCACTCTGATTTTTTTTTGAGAACCAATTGTTAAATTTTCAGGGTAAGCATTTATATCTCAGAATTCATGATCATTACAAGTCAGGGTTTGATCTACTCTTTTATTGATTATCTAGATTAAGGAAGTGTTAATAGTATATATTATACTTTCTAGTATGTGTGTACATATTTGTCTTTTTCAGGAGAATCTAGTTGTCAAACATTTACCAGCACAGTCCAAATATAACTTGAGCTCAGAAGTCTCAGGGAATGAAGTCATTGCCAGACTAGAGGTCTGGTGGCTGGATGATGATGATGATGATGATGATGATGATGATGATGATGATGATGATAACAGCAACACCACCTCATTTATATAGAACTTTGTTTGCAAAATGCTTTACATTCATGATCTTGAGTGAGCCTCACAATACCTCTGGACTAGATGATCTCATAAGTTCCTCCTATATCTCTTCCTAATACATAATTAGAGCTCCATTGAAAGATAACAGTCAGTGATCCAAGCCGGGGGCATTAATGAAGAGCTTTCTACATGCCAGCTGCTATGCTAAGTGCTAGAAAAGTAGAAAAAAAGTAGTCTTTGCCCTCAAGGAGCTTACATTCTAATGGGGAAAACACATAAAAAGAAACCAAAAAGATGGGAGTGGGGAAGGAGAAGGTACCCCCAAAGGAATATTATAGAGAGAGGCCAGACAGTCAGGAGTGGAGCCCAGAGACAATGAAAACATGGCTGACTTGAGTGCCTTCCTTAAAATGGAGGTCTGGAAGAAACCAGCTAATCAGAGGCAGAATGTATTATCTCCAGGGTGAGAAGGCCATGGGCAGAGTGAACTTCAGAGTGAGAAGGTTGAGTGGTACACCAGGAGACCTAGATTCTAGTCTTGCCTCTGCTAAGGAACCTCTGTGAATTAACTTCCTTCCCTAAGATTCAGTGTCTGCAAAAGGAAGGACTTGGATCAGACGGTTTCTGAGGATTTTCTGAATTTTAACGTTCTGTGATTCTATGGATGGATCATTATGGTGACTAGCTTCCAGAAAGTCTTATTTCTGTAAAAGAGTTTGTCTCAGTCGTGCTTTTCAATGTCCTTGGATAAGTCCAATCTCAGGACTTAGGTCTAAGCTGTCTAGGTTATCCTCTCAGTTCTTAGCTTTGACAATAAAGGTGAAAACATAGGTGACAAAAGGACAATATGTTGTGAACACTGGTGAGAAGGAGAATTGGGCCTGCCAACCTGGTATTTCAGGGAATTTAATTTAGTTGATTAAAGTTGTAAGAAGAGCTTGCATTTTTATAACCATTTAAGATTTAAAATGAGCACGTAAAGTAGTCAGAACCGGTATTAATATCTTCATTTTATAGATGGAAGAGACACTCAGAACAGTGATTTACCCATTACATGGTCAGCAAATGTGAGAGATATGACTCAATACTAGGATTCCTGACTCTAATGACCTTTTCACTGGACTATGGAGCCTCTTACTGAGTGAAAAACAGTCACCACCCTAGTACTTTACACAAGGTAGCTAAACAACCAAGAATCTTTTTTTAAATTTAATTAATTAATTTTTTATGTTTACATCACTCATTTCCATGAGATTTTGAGTTACAAATTTTCTCCCCATCTTTCCCCTACCCACCACCTCAAAACAACCATCCCACTGGATAGCCCTTCCCCCAATCTGCTCTCTCCTATGTCCTCCCCCATCACCCCTCTGATTTTCCGGTAGGACAAGATGGGTCTCCCTACCCCAGAGCCTGTATATCTTAATTCTCAGAACAACCAAGAATCTTATAGCTTAGGGGAGTATTAATCAAGTCACCTTACAATTACAGAGTTCAAGGTAGTGGTATGTGGTTTGGAATAAGAATACTCAAAGCTAGATATGAGAGGGAATTTCAACGATATATACATGACTTCCCCATCTTTGCCCCCCAACTCCACAAAAATACCATCCTTCAGAGAAAGGAAGACATAAGCTACAAATTTTGTTTGGAATGTTAGAATTTAGGAATAATTATAATAATAGCCAGAATTTACATAGCAATTTATAGTAATACACCTATAATACTTAAGGTTTGCAAAATATTATTTCATTTTATCCTCATAATAATCCTGAGAGATGTTAAAACTAAAACTAACTGACTTGCCCGGGGACATGCAAGTTATAAACATCTGGGGCAGGATTTGAATGCAAATCCAATCTCTAAATTCAGTGCTTTATCCTTTGCACCACCTACTTTACCTAATAATATGATTCAGATTGAAAGTCTAGATGACAGACTAATTTTTCATGGATATTTATTTGGATTCTTTGACATGGTTGTTGTTTCTTATTTATTTTCCTCTTGGTGTCTGGGGCCAGCTCTATAGTCGTCAGTCTTCCTAAGAAAGTGTTGGCCATTTGGGTATATATTGTTTGTTAGTGAATCAGAGGTAACCTTCTCATCTCAAGACACATGAAAACCTCACTAGGCGATAGCCAAGTTTCCCAAAAACTGTATCCCCATTGCCCTAAGGTGAGGGGAAATGGTATTCCATAGTTCCACTGTCTATGATTAGAGTTGATTCAAGCACCAAATCGATACTGATCTATTTCCACCCTGGAAAACACAAAGTTCTCATCCAATAGAAAGGGAAAGGGAGGGATTGTGGGGTTTCAGCCTTGAACTAATTTAAGTGGTATTGTATCTCCAGTTGTGGGTCCTAATTGTCTCCTCTTGAACACTCAATACTTGCATTCATGCTTCTGGGCCCCAGGGACTGCAGAGCAGCCCACTGTCCCCATAGAAAGGAAATGAAAAATCGGCTGATGCTAACCAGACGCCCTTCAGCAATGCCAGCCATCTAAGAGCTGTATCCTGCAGAGTGATTAATGATTTTTCTTTCCCTTTTACATTTAAGAGCAATGTGTTTCAAAAACAAAAGCAGAGAAAGAAAGAGAAGGTAGAGCGGTTAAGGAAGGAGAGAGAAAGAGAACCAAGTAAGGAAGAGATAGGCAAAGGTATAAAGAGAGGAAAGAGCATGAAAAAAGAAGGAAAAGGAAGGAAAGGGAAAAGAAAAAAGGAATTAAGTAACATATTTTGAAGTAGAGAATTTAAAATAAAAGAAACAAAAATAAAGACAAAAGAGGCAGTCTGATTGGTTTACCAGCTTGAAATAGAAATAATCTTAAATGGATACTTTTGTCATTTATCAGCATTTTCTCCTTATTTCTCAAGCAGTGGACAAGACACATAGTGATCTGTGTGGTCTTATGGTTATGAAGAACATGTTGTGCCTAGGGACATCTCTGGAGTGTCCTAAACATCTCCCCTCCCTACAATTCAGTCAGCTAACTAGGGTTATTGGAATTGCCAAGGAATAACTCAATGATGACAAACAATTTAAATCCCAAATTAAATCTCAGACTACCCAGACAAATCATGGAACCCCTCTTTGTCTCAATTTTTTAAGAATTGGACTCAGTGACCTTTACAATCTATTCTAGCTGTAATTCTCTGATTCTTTGGTCTGTGATTCCATGGTCCTATGAAATGCTGGAGAATAAAAAGGAACAAGAGGAAGAAGTAAAATTTTATTTGATTTCTGCCTCCCCGTTCATTTGGAATGAGAGAGAGAGAGAGAGAGAGAGAGAGAGAGAGAGAGAGAGAGAGAGAGAGAGAATGAGAGAAAGAGAGACAGAGAGAGAGTCAATAATAATAGCTGACCTCTATGTGAAGTTTACAAATCAATTTATATGTATTATCTCATTTGCACTTCAACAACACTGTGAAATAGGTTCCAGGTGAGGAAATGGAGGCCAGAGAGGAGAAGAAACTGCCAGGGAAACTTAGTTATCTAAGATCACACAAGTGATAAATGTCAGAGGCTGGATTTGAATTCATGTACTCTAACTTTGGGCAGCTAAGTGGTGCAGTTGCTAGAATGCTAGGCTTGGAGTCAGGAAGTCTCATCCACCTGAGTTCAAGTTTCTCCTAACACTAAATGCGTGGTGTATCCTTTTAAAGTAAAGATTTTTAAAATGACCTAACCATCCCTTATAAAAGTTCATTAAAGCCCCTCATGCCCTCAGTCTCCAAAAGAGTACAAAACTTCTATTCACCCCTTGCCTATAATATAGTTATCAGTTACCATTAAAGGGTCTGGGTTCTTAGTGAAGGGGTTGGGGGGCAATAAAGGTAGACATTTAGACCTCACTGACTTATTTTCTTTGCATTGTGGACTATGTTCTGCTATCAACCAGCATCAATTAAAGGAATGAGGTTTTACCTTTCTCATTTTAAGTACTTACTCTGCAAAACCTGTTCCCATCTTAGTTAATTAATTAATGGTTTCTCTTTCCTTTTTACATTTAAGAGCAATGTGTTTCAAAAACAAAAGCAGAGAAAGAAAGGGAAGGTAGAAAAGTTAAGGAAGGAGAAAAAGAACAAGAGAAGGGAAGAGAGAGACAAAGGGGTAAAGAGCAGAAATGAGAATGAGCAAGGAAGGGGAAAGAAAGGGAGAAGAAAAAAGAGGAAAAGGAAGAAATTAAATAATAACTTGTCTGAGGGAGAAGGCTCCATAGAGAATAGGGAGATGGGTACAGTTTCCCTGAAGCCCACTTATAGCATACTGAATTCTATCCTGAAACCTGTCAGGAAAACATAATCGACTCCCAATTTCTGCCTGGATCCTGAGGGAATTCTCCACAGTAGTTTCCTCATCTATAAACTGAAAAGACCACAGTAGCTGACTCTACAGGGCTTTCTTGACTCTTACTTTCTATGAAGCGGCCCTATTCCTTCTAAATACCCTTCATCTTCACCTAACAATCCAACCTTTCTACTTGGGTATTTTCAACAAGAATTAAAAAGACAGACTCATTAAAAAATGAAGAAAACCAACCAAAGAAAAAAAGCCCTTTTCTTTTAATAGCGTTTTTATTTTTCAAAGTACTTTCACATGTTATTTCATTTTATCTTTATAACCTTGTGAAGTAGGCAAAGTATTTAGGATTATTACTGTTTGATGTTTGAAGAAACTGAAGGTCAGGAACGAAAAGTTATACAAAGAAACCGGAAATGATTTCCCCATGGCCACATAGGAAGTCATTGTTGGAGCTAGGAATAGAATCCAGCTCTTACCTCCTGATCAATCTTTTTTAATTGTGACATCATATTACTATCACACACATCTTCCCCAATCACTGATAGCGTTTGTCCAAAACAGAATTCATTATCTTCCCTCCACCCCCAAACCCACTATCTTCCAAACTTTCCTATCCTATTGATGAATTACCATCCTTCCCATGACTCAGCTGTGAAACCCCAACGTTAGCCTCTATTCCTCAGTCTCATTCATCATACATATCCAGTGAGTCACCAAATCTCACTGGTTCTACTTTGACAGCATTTCTCAGCTGTGTTCCCTTCTTTTTGGCACACAGCCTTCATTACCTCTCACCTGGATTATGGCTTGTGTCTCCTAATTCATGCCTCTCTTGCCTCAGATCTCTCACCACTCTGGTCCATCCTCCACACAGCTGCCAAAGTGATTTTACTAAAGTGCATGTCTGATCATGTCACCCCATTATTCAATAAACTCTAGTGGTTCCCAGTTACCTCTAGGATCAGATATAATCTCCTCTGTTTGGCATTTAAATTTTTTTCACAAACTGGACCTATACTACCATTCCAGGCTAATTACACAGTATTCCTCTCCATGTACTCTATATACTGTTCCCCACATAAGAAACGCCTTCCTCCCACCCCCTGCTGTGTGACTTTATACTGGTTTTCTGCCAATGTCCTAGAATGCTCTCCTTTCTTCTTCCTCATCTCAGAATTTCTTATTTCCTTCAAGACTCAACTCAATTGATTGCAGCCACAGGAGACCTGTTCTGGTACCCATTCCTCCTCACCCCACCCCCAAACCTTCCCTCCCTTTGTTAGCACCTTCTCTTCTAACGTTACTTTTCATCCACTCTGTGTTTATCATATATATATATATATGTGTATTTATATTTATATACACACATATGTATGTACACACATAAAGGCACACATGTACATATGTAGACACACATATACATATATAGACACATATGTGTGGTGTGTATGTGTATAAATGCATATATATGTACACACACAGACCTTTTTGTATACTTATCTTTCCCATTATAATGGAAAATTCTTGAGGAACTAGGGGCAAGATGAGGTTAAGTGACCAGAGTCGCAAATTAAGTGTCTAAAGCAAGATTTGAACTCATATCTTTCTGACTCCAAATCCCATGCTCTGTTCATGGCACCACCTTGCTGCCTAGGACATAATAACTGATTATTAAATAAATGCCTAGTGATTAATTGGATTTTTAAAAATCTACTATCAATTTGAAGTTCATTTCTTCCATGAATTCTTCCCTGATCTCATTAGCCCATAAGGTCCCTTCCTCTGAACTAATACAGCCCTTTGAACCACTCTTACTGTATGTTCATGTTATATTTTGTATGAAGACAATGAATTTAGAGCTAGAAGAAGCCTTTCATCAAATCCAAACCTCTCATTTAATAGTTAAGGAAATTGAGGCTCTGAGAGTCTGTGATTTGCCCATGATCACATAGCAAGTAGCATCTTTGTTTACCCAGCACTGAGTGTGTGTTGTTCATTATGAGGCAGACTCCAGAAGGGCATGGAGGAGGGAGACACAGTCAGGAAAAAAGAGGGGTCACTGTCATTTGATTCTCCCACCCCCACTACCCCCCTTAGCTGTGGGACTCTGGGCAAATGGATTAACTTCTCTAGGCTGCCATTTTCTCATCTGTCAAATGAGGGGGTAGGGCTTGATATCCTCTGAAGTGCCTCCCAGCTTTAAAACTTCAATACTGAGATACTAGGATCCCATGTTCGATTGTTTGAGGTGCTTCTACTTGGCTCCCTACTTACAGATAGGATTCCATATTGCCTAGATGAATAAAAATCACAATATTGCACTGCTGTCTGTTGTTCAATTGTTTCAGTCATGTCCAACTCTTGGTGACTCCATTTGGGGTTTTCTTGGCAAAGATACTAGAGTGATTTGTTATTTCCTTCTCCATCTTGTTTTACAGATGAGAAACTGAGGTAAACAAGGTTAAGTGATTTGCACAGTCACATAGCTAGTATCTGAAGCCAGATTTGAATTCAGGTGGAAGGAATCTTCTTGACTCCAGGCAAGACACTCTATCCACTAAGCCACCCAGCTGTTTCTACCACTCTCTGTACGGAAGTTATATTGGTAGTAGGAAGCAAGAGTCCTCTTTGGACTTCCAATTCATTAGATGTGCTGGAGCCATGAGGGTGATTCCTGCCTAATTCTCCTGGGAGGGGCATAGGATGTAGGAGTGGGGAATGACTTTTGGTGAAGGCAACAGAGGATCATGAAAATCAGCCTCCTTCCCCAGACCTTTTATTGTTCATTCAGCCCAATAACATCAACAAAGACTTAGAGCTAAATTAAACTTTACTATTACAAAAATGCTTTACATTTATATCAGCTTGTTTGACCCACACAACAATCCAGTGAGGTAAGTAGTGGTCATGTTATTATCCCATTTTATAGATTACAAAATTGAGGATCAGAGAGATCAAGTGATTTTTCCCAGCTAGTAAATGGTAGATTTGGGATTTGAGCATAGGACCTTAGATTACAAGTTCATTTTTCTTTCCACTATGCTCTTTGTACTCCTTGATATGAAGGAATCAAATTGTCAAAGATACAAGTAGAAATGCCTGCAGCTGCTATTCTGTCTAAATTTACTAGCTGTGTGTCCTATTTAAGTGGTATAAAGGTTCTTCCTTCTTTTTTTCAGTTCAATAAGAATTTATTGAGTGCCCCAGGTGCTGGGGATTGAAAGAAAAACCTTTTATAAAAAGTCCCTACCCTGTATCAGCATACATTCTACTTGTGGGAGAGGAAGGGAAACCAAATGGAAGCAACAAGGAAGTCAGGGAAAGGAAGGGGAAGGGTGGTTTCTTCCTTCTTTAGTACTTCCCAGAGCAAAAATTGACAACTTGCTGGAGAGGTACATGGTACAAAGTGTATTCTTGTTCAAGCAAGCCTGAGAGGAGAACTCTGGGATCTCCAGTTCTGGCCACTGTCAGTATTGACTCTCCTTTTTCTGAACACAGCTCCAATTCCAGTGATCCTGAGAATGGAGTTGTCTAGACTCATTGGTTATCTTGTGAGTAATTCTTAGTTCAGGGGCTTCCAAGATCAGTTTCAAACTCAAGAATTAACCTCCCAAAAGGAGAAAAAAAAAAAAAAGATTTCCTTAAGAGTTCATTTCTCAGAGAAAGAGAAAGAGAAATCCCCATAGAGGACCGTACTGCTTAAGGATCAAAGCCACGCAATGAGGGACCAGGAGATCTGGGCCTTGTTGAAACTCCATGACACTGCCAGCATTTTGGTGCAGCCCCCCATCACCCTCACCTGAACTGCTGTTGTAACCTGTTGGTGGGTCAGCTTGCCTCAGGTCACTCCCCAATCAAAACTGTCCTCCGTTCAGCCACTAAAGTCATTTTCATAAAGTATAGGTCTGATCATGTTACCTCCCCTACTCAATAAATGCCAGTGGTTTCCTAGGGCTACCAAAAGCAAATACAAAATGCTCTGTTTGGCATTCAAAACCCTTCATAACCCAGTATCCTTCTGCCTTTCCAGTCTTCTTATGCCTTGCTTACTCACATAAGTTCTTTGATTCAGTGACAAGACCCTCCATCCCTCAGTTCTGGGCATTCTCTCTGACTGTCTCCAAAGGCCTGGAATGCTCTCCTTCCTCTCCTCTGCCTATTGACTCCCTGGTCCTTTAAGCTGCAGCTAAAAAATCTTTTACTACAGGCTTTCCTCAATCCTCTTAATTGTAGTGCCTTCCCTCTGTTAATTATTTCCTATTTGTCATCTATCTCTATCTCTATCTCTATCTTTATCTATATATCTAGTTAAGTGGGCACCTTCTGGCCATCAAAATTTACCTTCCTTCAAAGATGAGAAGGAGAGGGACAGGATGAGCTGGATTACCCAACTGGCTGTGTTTCCATTTAGTCACTCACAGATTGTGCTTGTCCTTTGTTTTCAAAGAGGACCATGGCATCAGGGAAATGATGACATGACTTGCAGTTGACTTTGATTTGAATGAAGGAGGGCTGTGCAAGGTCTCCAGCCTCACTTTCTCATCTAGAGCCATCTGGGTTCACTGGCCAGATATTCATATCTCTCCTCTCTCTCTCTCTCTCTCTCTGTACATATGTATATATACATACATATATATATATATATTTCTTGTTTGTTCATATTATTTACATGCTGACTTCTTCCACTAGGTTGTAAGCTTCTTTAGGGCACAGACTTTTGCCCCTTTTTGTATCCCTAGCACTTAGCATTACACCTGACTTATAGTAGGCGCTTAATAAATGTTGGCTGATTGCTGTGAGTTGCTCAGATGGTACAGGTTGAAGGTAAGTGGGAAACATGTGTTAAACCCTACTAAGTCTTTACTTTGGGGTAGGAAGTGGAGTCTAAGGCATCTAATAGATTAAGTGCCTTAAGTTGTTCTGAATTTGTTAGTGGCCTCTGATGAATATTTTCCATCTATATATATTCTGTGGTAGAGAAGAAACAAAGATTATCAACCAAATATCCTTGTCCCGTGCCTAATAGACGTATTGTACGTTGAGAACCAACGTAGAAATGAGTATTGTTACATACTTTAAAGAAACATAGCGATGAGATTATTTATTGTTCAGCTGTGTCTTACTCTTTGTGACCCTGTGGAGCAGTGGTTCTCAACCTTCCTAATGCCGTATCCCTTTAATACAGTTCCTCATGTTGTGGTGACCCCCAAACATAAAATTATTTTCGTTGCTACTTCATAACTGTCATATACTGTTATGAATCTATCTGATATGCAGGATGTATTTTCATTTTTACAAATTGAACATAACTCACAGGTTGAGAACCGCTGCTGCGGAAGATAGTGCATCAATGCTGTCTATGGGGTTTTCTTGGCAAAGATACTGGAGTGGTTTACCATTTTCTTCTCTGGTGGAATAAGGCAAATGGAGGTTAAGTGACTTGCCCAAAGTCTACTAAGAGACTGAGACTGGGTTTTGTTTTGTTTTGTTTTTGCTTTTTTAGAGGGGGAAAGGCAGGCCAGTTGGGGTTAAGTGACTTGCCCGAGGTCACATGGCTAGTCAGGTGTTATGTGTCTGAGGTCACATTTGAACTCAGGTCCTCCTGACTCCGGGGCCAGTGTTCTATTCACTGCACCACCTAGACGCCCCATGAGACAGGTTTTTCTGACTCTAGCTTCACTGAGTCACCTAGCTGCCTCTAGTCATGAGCCCTACCTAGGTTTTTTTTTTTTTTTCAGATTTACTCCCAAGTTTTACTTCAAAGTAGGGAGCTATGAGCAAGAGAGAGAGAGAGAGAGAGAGAGAGAGAGAGAGAGAGAGAGAGAGAGAGAGAGAGAGAGAGAGAGAGATAACAAACCCTTGGGGGAGTCAGGTCCCCAGGACTGAGCCCTATCCATATGAACTCCCTGGTCTTTTGTATAGTGTCCCAAGTTACAGATCAAACCAATCATTTTTTTCCTGTCTCCCTGTTCCCTTCCTGATCCTGTAAATTGTGCACACCTAGTCGCCCTGGTTCTAAAACTTGATGAGAGGCAGTGTGGAATAGTGGATAAATAAGATCTTTTCTTCTTTATCTTCCTTTATTTCTCTAAACTATCTTTCTTCATAATCTAACTCGCCTCCAAAGCTTTAGTCTCTATGCACATAACTCATTAATTATTCTCCATTCCTTTCTTCCCTAATGACCTTTGGACACACACCTCCAACTGTCTTCTGATCATCTCCACGCAGAGGTCCTGCCAGCATCTCAAATTCAAACTTTCCAAAATCAGTCTTATCACCTTTCCTGCTAAATGTTCTTCTTATGACTTCATCAATCCTATTAGAAAAGTTCTTATTCACCAATCATCCCTGGTTCCAAGCATTACACAGAGAGGCGGCATTGTATAGTGGATAGGAGTCAACATGGAACTCAGTTCAAATGCTGTCTCAGGTACTTAGTTTTGTGACCCCGGTCTCAATTCCTTATCTTTAAAACGGGCATAACAATGACACCCACTTCCCAGAGTTGTGAGGATTAAATTATTAAAGTGCTCCCACTCATTCCTTCATTCTCTGTCCTTGTGACTCTGTGTCTGTGAGTCTCTCTTTCTCTATGTCTGTTTCTCTGTGTCTATCTCCTTCAGTCTCTCCATCTGTCTCTCAACTGTAAGCTGCAAGAGGGCAGAGACTGAGTCTTATTTTAAAAAATTAGTTCTTCCACCTAGTGCTTATTAAACTTCATATGCGGGGCGGCTAGGTGGCACAGTGAATAGAGCACTGGCCTTGGAGTTAGGAGGACCTGAGTTCAAATCTGACCTCAGACACTTAACACACACACACACACAAAAACTAGCCATGTGACCTCGGGCAAGTCACTTAACCACAATTGCCCTACCTTCCCCCCTCTAAAAAGCAAAAAAAAAAAAATAAACTTCATATGCTTTGGACACTTAATAAACTTTCGCTGATTGGGAAGAAATGACCGTCCTGTCTAAGCTGTGTTGTGAGCCTCCTTGCCACCCCGTTATTGATCTGAATTTTATGACACAGGTGTAATCATTAGTCTGAATGGCTAGCAGATGTGGTCCTCTATTTCTGTGAATACAGGACCAGAAGCAGCCCCCTAATCAGTATGCCAAGGCCAAAGAAAATGAAAGAAAATAAATTCCGTTGAGATATTTATGGAGGCCACCTGGTTAGACATGCAACTGCTATCAACTTGCCTGAATGCCTGGGCAGCCAGGGAAAGGTCAGAGCCCCGGAGCACCAGGCCTGTGGTGGCCAAGTGAGGCCAGAGTCTGTACCCCAAAGGCTTAAAAATGAGATGCTTAGTTTTCCCTAGAAACACTGATAGAAACTCTTCCTCTCTTCTTACAGAATGGGTAAAAGCAGTTCCTATTTTCTCTCCTACTAAAGGATGCCACTGGAGGATACCTTTTCCTGCTATCATAAAGATGGTCCCAGTTTGTGTGACATTATCAATTGCCTTGTTTCTTATTGCATGATAATATTCTATTGCATTCATAAACCTCAATTTGTTTAGTCATTTCTCAATAAGATGACACCCCCTTAGTTTCAGATTTTTGGCTACCGTGAAAAGAGCTGATATATATTTTGTACATGTAAATCTTCTACCTCTTTCTTTGAATTCTAACCCTAATAGGGAAGGAGAGGTAATAAGCATTTATTAAGTACCTATGTGCCAGACACTGTGCTAAGTACTTTTTCCAAGTATTATCTCATTTGATCCTTCCAACAACCTGATGAGGTAGGTGTGAATAGTGCTTAATAGCGGTATAGCTGGGACAAAGGGTATGCACAGTTTAGTAACTTTGCATGAATAATTCCAAATTGCTTTATAGAATGACTGCTTCCTCTGCTTTCCATTCTTGCCAGCCTCACCCTTGTATATGCTCTCATTATTTACTTCTAAGTTTATTGCTGAAATCACTCCAGTCTCTAGTCTCTCCCATTCCTCATCTAACTTACATATATCTGCAAGCTTAATCTTCCTAATGCACAGGTGTAATCACATCCTTCTGCTACTCAAACATGTCACTTGAGGCTCCCTATTGCTTATTAAATCAAGTCTAGACCTCTTAGCTTGGCAATCATGGTTTCAGTCTTCTTTGGTGGCTTCATGACACACAATCTTCTAACTATGCTATATGTTTCATCCAAATTAAACTAGTTAATTTGGAACTAATTGTGTCAGGCTATCATTAAATATTTGGGGAGGTGTAGACCCAGATGTAAACTATTTCTTTAAATCTAGGGTAGCCATTCCTTGGGAGAGCCATTCTATGAGTTTGGGGATCCCCTCAGGTATTATGCCTAAGTCATTCCACAGCAAATCTGGAATTAGAACTCAGTCCTTCTGACTTGGAGACTAGTGAGAACTGTTCCATAAATTATGATGCTAAGACATTGCATAGTTAGGTTTCAGGAAAAAAAGTCATAGAGCAAAATAGTCATTGCATCATATTGCAATCCATGTGAAGTTGTGTTGACATTCTATGAAGTGCATTTCTTTTTAAGAAACACTGTAAGAACATTTATTTTAAATTGGTCCATACCATTCTCTGTAGATGTTCTGACATGTTCCAGCATCAGTGAAGTAGGATATTTGACTAAAGGGAGTGTTAATAAACTCAAAGAGAAAAATAACAAGTTCACAAGCCACCATTCAACTTTTAGTCAAGTCCCTTACTCCTTATTCTAGACTGATTTCTTTACCTGGATTTCTCTTCTTTATACTGGGGGGAACACTGGTGTTGAAATCATAAGGACCAGGCTTCTATTCCAACTTGGCCACTTACTCTGTGTTGTACAACCCTAGACAATTCACTTTATCTCAATTAATTTCAATTTTTTCATCTGAAAAATGAGAGTAATTATAAATGTACTCTCAGCCTCACAGAGTTCTTGAGAGAATATATGTAAGGTTCTTTGAAAATATTAATCAAGAATACAATTGTAAACTATTGTCATAATTATTGTTTAACCCTTGGGACCTTAGACTCTTGTGAATTTGTAATGTGGCTCAACTAGATTTTTATTTATTTATGTATCTGTTTACTTATTCGCTTGTTTGTTTGCTCATTTATTTATGTATCTATCTATTCGTCTATTTATCTATCCATTCATTCATTCGTTTATTTGTTTTCTCATTTATTTATTTATCTGTCCTTCCACTCGTGTCTATATGGAGCAATGACCATGTACTGTGTATTATTGGAATCCATTTGCTGAATTAGAAGGGAGAAAATTAAAATGGCAGGTTAGTTGGTTCTCACTATTTCCAGCTGTTTCCATGAATTTTCTCTTCTTTGTTTGGTTATTTTTCCAAACTAGATCCTAGCCTACACAATAGTTCATGCTTCATAGTTCTTACTCTACCTAGAATTGACTTATGTAGAGTGTCATTTGGCTTGGAGCCCTTACAACTAATGACTGTTAACAGCCTATTCTCACTATGAGTTCTCCCTGATTGTTCTTTCTAGTTTAAAAAGCCCTTTACCTACATGATCACATTTGATCCTCATAGCAGCTCTTTCATTGGTATGTTGGTATGGCTATAGTCATAGTAATAGATTAGCTGTCATTCCATCCCTACCCACCCCTCCCTTTTCTCTAGTTCTAGGTGAGAAGGAATAAGGCTGTAAGTATATGAATCACCCTGGTACTCCAATTAATCCCTTCCCATCTTGTTTAATTGAATTGGCTTTAATGTAGGATTTTCCAAAAGTTTTAGTGTAGATCTAAGGTATAAAAGCTCAAATGATTTCATTAATAAATTTAATATGAACATATTATAAAATAACATATTTATATAATATATTCTATTTATATAACAAATATAAGTTTATGTAAGATTTTACAGGATATAAATAAATTTATTTAGTCCTAATCAATTTAATAGCTTTAAGCTATTAAAGTTTAAAGCTACACTAAGACTTTTGGGACACCCTGTAGAATTCTTGAGACTGCCTCCACAATGTCTCCAATGCCTCATCATGGGGTAGAGATGACCCTGGCTTCTCAGATTCTATGCCAGAAAAACACAAACTATTGTAATTTCTATCATGTTGATAAGTCTTTGAGTCTGGACCTGGCAACAGATTGTTTATTTGCTTCCAGAGGACCAGCTTGGCAAAGTAGGAAAAGGCTCATTAGTGGTTAGTTGGTCCCATAGGAATTTATTCTTTGACATAGGAACCCATGAAAGAAAAAAAAAAAAATCAAGTGATCCTCAGTCCTCTGCAGCTCCCTCTGCTTCTTCAGTGATGGTGGCAGAGTCATAAAAAGGAAGGCCAAGGATACTGAGAATCTCACAAGTTTTAGACTACTTAACTTGGTTATTCTTACTCTAAATCAGCAGTTCTCAACCTGTGGATTATGTTCAATTTGTAACATTGAAAATATATCCTGCATATCAGATATTTACATTACGATTCATAACAGTAGCAAAGTTACAGTTATGAAGTAGCCATGAAAATAATTTTGTGGTTGGGGGTCACTACAACATGAGGAACTGTATTAAAGAGTCACGGCACGAGGAAGGTTGAGAACCCCTGCTCTAAATGAAAAACTTTTCCAGTGGTTAGTAAATAGGGGTTCTTCTGGATGAGTTGAATCCTATCAATTTTCATATTCTATCTTCAAATGAAACCAAGAGAAAGAAGAAAGCTACAACTAAATGAAGACAAAAATTTCCAGGGAAAGGTAAAAGAAAGGAGGTAGGGGAATTGGGTTTTCCATGGTATTCAATGATCTTTTATTGCAATACTCATAATAAGCATTCCCACTGTGGTGTAATGCATTAAAAACTGGCCTTAGAGTGACGGATACCCAATTTCAAGTCCCATATATCCATATTGCCCTAGGCAAATCATTTAACTTTGCTAGGTACTAGGTATCATTCTAAGACTGTCTGTTGTAGAAAAAGTGCTGATCTTAATTGGAAGAGGAAGCTTCTCACTAGAAAACCCCCAAGCCAACTCATATTACAAGTATAGTCAATATAGAGCTCCCTCTTAATATGAATTTCTGGGACAGATAGTGCAGTTAGACAATGAACCATACCCAAAGTTGGATTAGAAGAAGAAAGCTGGCTGGATTACTTTGCAGGGAATGACAAAGCTTTTTTTTTTTTTTTTTTTTTTTTTTTAAATAAACTCAAGCTTCTCCTGGAAACAAAGGCCTGTCTTTCTTATGCCAACATTCTATTGGTGCTAATGCATGACTATGAGACTATGAGAAGATAATACTCTCTCTAATTAAAAATAATTATTAAACAAATATCAGGGGAAAGGCCCATGGTGGGTGTGGACAAATGGTGATACATAACCAATGAGAAACTTTAAAGAAGAATGGGATTATAAGATGCCATCCTTTTATCGTATATTATGCAGACAAGATCTACTGGTCGTGGAGTGAACACAAAGGATGACACGTAGAAAGCCAGAATGCTCTGGCATATCCTTATGATGTCAGGAGAAACTGGAGAAGCCTTCCAATATCTTGAATGTATTACTTGTGAAGAACTGATGGAAAAACATGGTCAAGATTGGTACAGGAATGGCCGGCATAGAAGCATTGTGATTTGAGATCATTGGTGGGAACATTCAAATTGATGAGACTATGGTTCTGCTTGAGGATTACAGAAATGGAACTGGCTTTAGAAGATCATCCAGGCTAACTACCCCCCCCCCATTTTATAAATGAATAAATCAGGGTCCAGAGAAGGGAAAGAATTTGCCCAAATTCACACAAGTAGTAATTAATGCTCCAGACTTCTTGCTTCCCTGGATATTGTAGATCTTCTAATAAATGAACACAGTATAAGACAAGATAACATCAGTTTATATATTATTTTTGTGTACAGAGGTAGAAGGATTAGGACCTAGGAGCAAAAAGGAGAAAAGTCTTTTTATAGCTGCCCCTCACCCAGTCAAACCCAGTTAAGACTGCTTGGGTGGTAGTTACTCCTAAAGCTAGAACCTACCCCAAGTGTTCCCAAGAGGCAACGAAAGAGATTCCTACCTCCAATAACTTAATCATATTAAAAAAAAAAAACCATCACAGTCTAGTCATGTAAAGGTCAAGGTCAAAATTTTCATTTTTGTTTCAAAAGAAAAAAAAAAAGTACTTCTTAGAGACTCTAGTATTTTCAAAGTGCATAATATCTTTGTGAGTCTTTTTTTTGTCTTCTACCTTTCAATCCTGGCATTCCCTGTTTAACATACATAGCACTAGGCTCTAGAAGCAAACCTCCAGATGGCTCCTGCCATCTGAAACTTGTCTCCACCTTGCTCATTGTCTTCACTCCAACAGCAATGCAAACCATCTTCTCAATTTTGTCTATACTTCTCACCATCTGCTATCACTTACTGCTTAATTCTGTGGCTATTATTTTACTTCAGAAAGTATTTTAGGAGAGAGTGTGCCTGAAAGACTATTTGTACAACACATGGAATAGGGAATGAACTTGGTTGAATTGTCTTGTTTCAAGCTGTGTTGCCTGGAATTATGTGATTTTACTGGGTATTGGCCAAGCTACATGCACTCTCACAAAAATCAGACCAAAAAGGGAACACTGAGGATAGCGACAACAGGTAGCCTGCAAATGAGACTTCTTTAAGATGAAAATCAGAAATGAAGTGTCCCCAACAACACAGAAGAGCAGCCTGTGTAGTGGAAAAACACTTGGTACTTAAGAGGTGCTGCTGGGCCTAGTCTGGGTCTTAAAAGAAGGCTTTCTGCCTCAGGTCTCCTTAAACTACCCTCTGAGATTATACCCAATTTATCTTCATGTATCTTGTGTATATTGAGTGTGGGTTTTTTTTTTTTTTTTTGCATCTTGTCTCCCTTAGCAGATCGTGAGCTCTTTGAGAACAAGGGCTGTTTTGTGCCTTCTGTTGCATCTCAACACAACAGTGTTGTTGTTATTGTTGTTGAGTTGTTTTAGTTCTGTTTAACTCTTCATAACCCCATTTGGCATTTTCTTGGCAAAGATACTTGAGTGGTTTGCCATTTTCACCTCTATCTACCACCTTCCCTGTATTATATGTATATTAATAATCTGTGTTATTATCTAACAACCCCATTCTTTGTTAGAAACTGTGGTCCAGAAGAACACATATTGGTTATAAAGTCAGGAGGAAGAAAAAAGCAATGAATTTCATAATCAGACAAAGGAAGAAAGATAATGTAAAACTATCATAACCAGGCTCCCTTGATGTCTGACTTTTTGCACCTCCTTAAAATTGTCTACTAATTAAAGGTAAACAAGGCATTTCCTCACTCCAGTTCTTAGTCGCTTCATCTGTAAAATAAGGGCACTGGATGTCTCCATGGTCCTTCCCAACTGATCCAAATCAAGTCATTTACATTCAACATAGCGCATATTTATTAAGTACTGACCCTAGGCATTCATAGAGTGTGGCCCCATGCTATGTGTGAGCACAGTCCAATTTTCTTTAAATTTTAATGATTTATAAGCTTCTCCTTAATAGGCCCAATGCTCACAGGAAGGGGATCTGATGAAAAATTGAGCACCATTGTTGATTTCCTATGATACTGGAGGGGGAAAAAAGGACCAAATCACTGGAGGAAAGAAGGAAGGTGGATGCTGCTATGTTAAAACCATCAGTGGGCCCTTAGGGAGAGCTGAGAGAAGGGAAAAAAAAAAGGCAAAAGCACATGGGAAAACACAGATGGAGAAAGTCTGATGGGGAAGAGGCTCCACTGTACTTTGTCTCTGTTAATTCCTGAAGGCAAAGAAGTAAACCAAGGGCTGGGGGAGAGGCAAGATTTAGCTACTTCTATAATGTCTTCTTCACATTCCTAGGTCTCAGTCACAAGGAAAACAAAATGAATTTCCCAAAAGACTTTGCCTTGTCCAGGTCTGCCTTCACTTCAAACATTTTTCACATTACAAAAAGTGAGACCACACATTTATTTACTCCTACTTTACATAGATCCAAATGGAAAGGCAAGAAATCAAGATGATGATCCAACATCACAAAGAAGAAATTAACTAGAAGCAAAATGTAGTGTATTGTTCAATATGGAGCACTAAGGGTAGAGCAATGCATAGCTGTAGAAGTTTGATCTCATTTCATTCCATTCCCTCTTCTGTCCCTGATTCACCTGACTTCACCTCTGCTAATTTAACACAAACAATTTAATCCTACCCCTGCCCCGCCCCCAAATCAAGCAAAACATAGCCAATTTTTTTCACTCTGCCAAATATCTATTTGATGCCAAACATCTGGGTGAATAGTGGAGCATTCAGTCAATCTTCCAGATGTTCCCAAATAGCTGGATGTTTATTGTCACATGGATCAAATATTCAGGTAACTGAATTCTTTCCTCTTTATACCGGCATTTGGGTGTTATAGATGTAGCTCTTCAACAAGGAGCTAAGGGAAATTCTCCTGCATCTTTTTCTCCACCTCTGAAAGGGTAAGAATTCAGTCTGCCTCCTCTCTTCCTCATTAACTGGTCATGAGCATTAATGGGACCAGGTCCACAGAGAGCTTTGATGGCTTCAGATGAAAGATACTGTATAAATGCCAAGTGCTGTATTAATTACCAAGACATGGAATTTTTACAGCCCAAATAATATGTTACTCACTGTCATGGTATGGGCCATGAACAATTCTGACAATTAATTTGCAATTAATTAGCAGCCGCACACCCACCGGAAAATGTAGGCTCATCTGTCTCTCCAAACTTCTCCTGTCTCCCAGACTGAAACACTGCTTTATTTTTCCATGTAAATACTTTTTAAAAAACAGTTTCTAGATACTTCTAAAGGAATGATTTTTTCTTTTTGTAAAAAGAGACAGAAATTCATCATATTCTGAATTTCCTCCCAAAGCCCCAGTTCTTGCCTTACCAATTGACACTCTCTCTGAGACCACCCCATTTGTATCTTCTCAGATTCTCTAAGGGGCATATCATTGTTTTTCCTTTTTATCAGCCCTGATTTGGTAGCTCAAAACCTTAGTTGATGGAGTGTGAATCTTTCCTCCACTGATGCATGTCAGTATTTTCTCTTTCTATACAAAATTCTCCCATAGATCTTCGTAGAAAGTATTAGCCGATGTTTTGGTGGCCTTCCTCTAGGTTTTTTTTTCTTTTTATTAACACTTTTTTAAAAATTGGCTGTGGTGTAGTGGTACAGACAATATGTTTGGACTAAAGAGGATAAGGTTTCAAGTCCTTCCCCAATCAATCAGTCAATCAACAAGTATTTATTAAGTATGTTCTGTATTCTTGGCACTACACTAGGCACTGGTAGGTGAAAATACAAAGAATGAAACAATCCCTCTTCTCAAGGACCCTACATTCTAACAGAGTGAGATAATAAATATGTACTTAAATATATACAGAATGAATATAGAGAGGATAAATAGTAACAAATACAAACTAGTTTGATATGAGATAATTCAAGAAGGGCAATGGGCAGCAGCTGAAGGCATCAGGGAAGCCATCTGGAGAGGGTAGTGCTTCAGCCACATCTTGAAGGAAGAGAGGGATTATTTGAGGTAGTGTGGACCAGACGTGAGTGACGTAGAAAGGGAGATGTTGGCTACAAGGAACAAAAAGTAAGCCATTTTGGTTGGATCCCAAGGCATGAAAAGGGGAAAATTATACAGTGAAGCTCCAACAGTAAATTGAGGGCAGGTGTTGAAGGGTGTTAAAAGCTAAACAAAGGAGTTTATATTTGATCCTAGAGGTAATAGAGAGTCACTGAATGTGATTGAGAAGTGACAAGGTAAGACCTGTGCTTGAGGAAAGCCATTTTAGCAACAGCATGGAAGATGGACTAGAATAGAGAGAGACCTAAGGCAGAGATACCAATTAGGAGGCTACATGTAATCACCTGGATTAGAGGTAAAGGGGGATTGGACAAAGTCAGTAGCTATGTAAAGAAGTCAGATGTGAGAGATGTTATGGAGGAAGAAGTGCATCTATTCAGACATGTGGAGCGAGGGAGTATGATGAGTTGAGGATACCATCAATATTATGGACTAGGGAACTAGAAGAATAGTGTTGCCTTCACAAAAAAATAGGATGGTTCGGAAGAGGAGTGCTTTGGGGGTGATGAGTCCTGTTTCATACATATTGAGTTTGACATCCCTCCACGGACACATACTTTGAAATGTCTAAAGGCAGCTGGTGATACAGGACAGACATTCACCTTCATGGAAATGGTCATCAAACCAATGAGAGCTGATAAGTTCACCGAGTGTGTGTGTGTGTGTGTGTGTGTGTGTGTGTGTGTGTGAGAGAGAGAGAGAGAGAGAGAGAGAGAGAGAGAGAGAGAGAGAATGCTTTGAGGAATATCTACAGTTTGGGGAGGCATGATGGATGGATATGGATGACAAGGTAGCCAAGCAGCTTAAAGAGTGGTTAGGTAGCAGAAGAAATAGTAGAGAAAAAAATATCCAAAAAAAGATGACCCATGTCAAATGCAGAAGGTGGATTGAAAAGAATGAGGAATAAGAAAAGACCATTATATATGACAATTTAAAATTATTTGTATCTTTAGAAAAGAGCAGTTTCATTTGAGTGAAGAGACTGAGAACCAGATGTCAAAGGGTTGGGGAATGCGGAAGAGAAAAAGAGGAGGCAATGTATGTAAATAACTTTTTCTAGGAGTTTGCCTAAGGAAAAAAGAAGAGGCAGAGGAGGGTAGCTTAAGAGTATGACAAGGTATGGTTAAGCTGGTTTGTTGTTGTTGTTGCTGCTGCTGCTGCTGCTGCTGCTTCTGTTGTTCTTGTTTCAGAGTATCCAAGGCTTGGGTACTTTTACTAGCAGTAGGATAGGAATCTGTAAAGGTGAGAGGTTGAAGATCTGATCACATCACTCACCAATAAATTCCACTGCTTTCCTATTTCTCTAGGATTAAATATAAACTCCTCTATTTAGATTTTAGAAACCTTAACAATTCAACTGTAACTTTCATTTCCAGGTTTATTACACATTACTTCCACTTATGCAAGCCAAACTTGCTTTTATGTTCCTCATACATGACACTCCATTGCCCATCTTCTTGACTTTTCACTGACCTGGAATGCACTCACTCCCAGGCCTGGAATGCACTCACTCCTCTCCTTTGCCTAAAATAATCTCTATCCTCAGGCAGCTATGTGGTACAATGCTTAGAGTGCTAATCCTGAAGTCAGGAAGATTTGAGTTCAGATCCAGATTCATATACTTACTAGTCATCTGACCCTTGGCAAGTCACTTAACCTCTGCCTCAGTTTCAATGGAGATTATAACAGCACCCAATTTGCAAGGTTGTTGTGAAGATAAAATGAGATAAAATGTGTAAAAGTGCTTAGCATGTAAAAGGTGCTATGTAAATGTTGATTCTCTTCTCCTCTTCCTGCTTAGTAGGGAGCTAAGTGGTAAAGTAGAAAACCTGACTTCAAATCCTGGCTCAGACATATATTACCTATGTAACTCCAGTCATGTCATTCAGCCTTTTTCAGGGGAGGGAATAAAAAGATATAACTCATTTTGTGGATTATTGTGAAAATAAAATTAGTAGATACATACATACATACACACACACACATATATACACCTGTGTGTTCGCATGTGTTATGTATATGTATGTATATGTATATATACTTTAAAATATTTTATAAATTTGAGCTACTCCCTAACTGACCTGGGGTGAGTCAGTTTTCTCATTCTACAAATCTGTAAAAATTAGGAGACTGGACTAGATGACCTCTGAGGTCTTGCCTAGATCTAAACCACACTCTCGTACCTTCGCCAAATGGCTTTCTGCCATCTTCTCCCCTAGGATGCCAGTTTCTTGTCTTTTTTACCACATCATCTTATTTCCCTTCTGTTTCATCTCTAAGTACAAAATGACTAGACTCTTAAGAATTCAGAATGAAATTCAGGGAGGGAAGAGAAAGGACAGTTTCTGCAAACTCCAGTTTATCTTCATTATAATCCTGCCACTCCTACTTTGCCCTGGCAGGCCTCAGAGAAGTCATCCTTAGGTCTGGAAATGAAAATATCAATTATCAAATTGAGCAATTATTTTGTTCATTCATTAAATCTGCCTTGTGTCCACTTTTACCAGGAAGTAAAAGTGGATGGGAAGAAGAGGCATCAGTACTACCTGACAAGAGGTCTTCAGAGAGACAGACAGAAAGAGAGAGAATAAGAAAAGCTGACATTTATGTATCAGTGTAAAGTTTTCAAAGTACTTTCCATTCATTAACCCAGTCAAGTCTCACAACAACTGGTTGAAATACAGTGCTACTATTCCCATTTTACAGAGGAAGATGCTGAGATTCAGAAACTTGCCCATCATGGAAAAATTTCCAAGGCAGAATTTGAACCTACATCTCTTCTGATTTCATAACCTGAACACTTTTCCTCACCCCAAACTCCATTCTTAATCCCATTCTTTCAACAGAGTGTGGTCCTGAAAAAATCCCTCTATTATTTTGATGGCATACATTTTCTCTCCTTTGAAAAAATAATGGAAAAGGAAGGTCCTCATGCCCTAGATTCTTCAAGAAAATGGTGGCGTAGTTGAGAGAGTCCTGAGTGTGGAATCAGGAGATTCATCTTCCTGAGTTCAAATCCAGTCTCAGACATTTACTAGCTGTGTGACCCTGGACATGTCACTTAACCCTGTTAGTCTCAGTTGTCTCATCTGTAAAATGAGTTGGAGAAGGAAAGGGCAAACCACTCTAGTATTTTTGCCAAGAAAACCCCAAATGGGGTCATGAAGAGTCAGACAGGACTGAAAATGACTGAATAACAACATTCAAGAAGATAGATGAAATCATGTCTGGGACTTGACTCCTTTGGGAGTAAGAATGCAAACTACCGTAGAATTGTAGCACAAAGAAAGCATTTTACCACACTGCCCTCTTCTGAGGAAGAAAAAAAGGAACCAGCTCATCTGGCAAAAAAGGTTCATTCTGCGCCCAGACCAGTAGGAGGGTGGCCATCTACAAGATGTAAGTAAACTTTGATCACCTGCACAGACAATGAGAAATTCTAGGAAACACAAAACAAAGGTGCCAGCATTACATTTGATCCCATTTCATATAAGAGCCCTTGGGGAAAGTAACATGTACAGTACTATCAGTTGTTGGCATAATCTGGCAAAACATCATCCCATTAGATGGTTTCTGGAAATATACTTTGTATGAGAGTTTGGGAGAAGAGTGTTGGAAAGTACTGCTGGTGTCAAAACAAAATATATCAATAAATTTTTTAAAAAATATGAGTTCTTGGTTTGGGGAAGCAACCCAAAGGTTCCCAAAGACAGCAGGCTGCAGCACCCACATCTATTTCCATTGTTCCATGGAGCATTCCACTGGGGCGGAATGTCAGACGGCAAGGCAATTATTGTCCTTGGGTACCCCACCCATGGCTGCTATCCAGCAGCCCCTCTGCAGGATGCCTCAACTTGTCCAAGAGCAGAAATGCACAAAGAGGGGTGTTTGTGGCCAGACTGTCTCCAATTAGCCAAGTCAGGAACAATGATTGGCTTTTCCTTTGGGCTAAACTAAAAAAAATCCTAGTGGGTGGGTGGGATGGGGCAGAGTCCTTTGGCAAATAGAATAGATTCCAGTCTTGTATCTTCAGGGATGTGGATAGAATATAACCCATCCAGCCAAATAGAAAAGACCAATGGGAATGTTCAGCTCATACAGACAAGACTGGTGAAAGTTTCAGTTGCTTGAGACAATATCAGGCTCAAGTCCAGGGTGGAAAGGTTTTGCTAGCTACAATTTGGCTTAACTCTTCTCAAGGAACATAGATAGTTCTCTAGCTCACAGGTTATCAAATGGACTCTTGTTCATGTCTTTAGTGAAAAGTGCTCAGCAGATCTACATGAATGGGGACAGAGAACTGTAATGGGAATGGGAATTTGAAGATCTTCCCTGTTTTGAAAATATGTTCTTCCCCCTGGGAGGATGAATGTAATCACATGGAGCTTGTGGTAGGAGGAGTTTGATGAAGGGTGGAGCAGAACCCACAGGAAGCTGGGAGTTCAGAGCAAACTAGCTGGTTGGGAGGAGAGGACACTTTCAAGGGAGACAGATAAGACTTGTGAGTAAATATTGGTGTTATGTTGGTTTGTGGGAAGCCTAAAAGATGCTACATTGTGGTTCATTAACTTCTATGTTGCTATGATGGATTCAGTTTCCTGGTATTGGGATCTGGTTTTCTGGTGTCTAAATAAATGTTTTGCTTCTGTCTTCTATATGGAGAGTCTGTTATTGTGTTTGAGCACTATGCAGGTATATTTATAGTGATCATGGGTGCTGTAAATATTGTACTGGTGCTATAAGAACACTATCCCTTTTACACTGGAAAAGAGGCTATGCAGTGTCTGAATACATTCTAGGGTAGCATTAGCCCCAGACATAAACAGAACCAACAGGCATAGAATTACAAACAAGAAGGGACTGAAGACATCAGTACTCCCTATTCATTTTGTACAAAAGAAAACTGAGACCCAGAAAGGGAAAATGATTTGACCACACATCTAAGTCCTTTAACTCAAAATGAATGGATGGATGAATGGATGGATGGATGGATAGATAGATGGGTGGTTGGATGAATGGATGAAGAAGACATTTATTAAATGATGACTATGTATAAAGCACTGTGTTATGTTCTACAAATACAATCCCATTCATAAGCAAGACAAGACATCTCCCATGATGTCATTGATCCTTTTTGAAAATGAAGGATAAACAACGACAGCCAACAGAAAAGTGGAAACACCCTCTTCTCTCACATGCTAATTGGGGCGGGAGTAGGGCTGGGGAAAACACATACAGAAGGTTTCATCTACAAGTCAGATGGAAAGAGCTCATGGTCCTTAATGTGCTGCATTAAAGGAGATGTTAATGTACCCTCTTTAAAATCATTTCCACTGATGAAAGCGTATCTATTTATGAAGTGGAAGTATTTGCCACAGACTTTGATGTCAAAAAATTTCTTATCTAGATCTTTAGTAGTTGTGTTTGCTGAGGAGGTGGGTGCTTTAGCGTCTAGAGAAGCAGTTGCCGGTTTGCAGCTCCGTAAGGGCTGCTTCCTAGGATGATGGCTATAATAGCTGGGCTGAAAGCAAGATGTTATGGGTATTTGGGGGACGTACGGTGGGGAGGACATGGTAATATCGTGTTTCCATTCCTAAGGCTATTAGGCTTACCTGCTCATCAGTAACAAGTTTCATTATATCACGCTGCCTTCTGTGGTTTGCTTGTGAGGGGGCTTTCCTCTTTACCCACAGGTCATAATTATTGCTTCTTCTGACCTACCAAAGAGCCAGAAATTCCAACCTCTAGAGAGATTCCTTTGGGTTTAAGCACTAAAGTCCTTTGTGAAAACAAAAAGAAAAAGTTTTTTTGAAAAGAGATGGAGTTAGATTATCTAGCCATTGCTTTGATTGAATGGGAAAACAAAATGAATTCCTATTCATGAGTGTTAGAGAGTCCTGAATGGTCTGGCAGGGGTGGATAAGCTGTGGCCTTGAGGTCACATGTGTCTCTCTAAATCTTCAAGTGCAGCCCTTTGACTGAATCCAAACTTCGCAGAACATGTTTGGATTCAGTTAAAGGTATACACTTGAGGATCTAAGGGTCACATGCAGCTCCAGTACACAGGTTCCCCACTCTTGGCTCTGGAACATGGAAAGCTCTCTAGAATGACAGACATACCTGGGGTTTTGTAGGGAAGGAGGATCCTGAGTGTTGATAGAATAGGCAGAAGATACGGAGTACCTTTGAGAAAATAACACCGAAAGGGAGTAGGGGGTGCCCTTTGCACATTGGACCGGGGTACCTTTGAGAAAATAACACCGAAAGGGAGTAGGGGGTGCCCTTTGCACATTGGACCTTCAACTACTACCTACAGCTTGTGGATACTTTCCCTCTGTAGAACTCAGCTAGGAAGCCAGTGATTCTCCCTTGGAGTTTATCTCTGATAAATGAGGCTGTTAATAATAGTAACTATTCATATTTCTATAACAATTTGCCAATTGCAAAACACTTTGCCACACAAGATTGGAAAGTAGGTAGTCAGATAATATTTACTTAATTTTATAGGTGACAAAACTGAGACACTGAGAGTTTATAATTTGTCAGTCATTTGTTAAACATCATAAACATTTATTAAAGAAAAAACATTTGTGAAGCACCTACTATGTGTCAGACACTATACTAAGGGTACAAAAAGGGTACAAAAACAGGCAAAAGATAATCTCTCTCCTTGAGGAGCTAACACTCTGAAGGAGGAGACAACAAGCAACTATGGACAAGCAAGCGATATACAGGATAAACAAGAGATAATAAAGAGAAGAAAGGCACTAGATCTGAGAGGGGCTGGGAAAGGCTTAGCATAGTACCTGCCTGGAACATAGTGGGTGCTTAATATTGATTGACTGATTGAAAGTCTTCCAGTAAGAGATGAGATTTTAGTTGGAATCTGAAGGAAGCTAGGGAAGCCAATTGGCAGAGAAAAGAAGGGAAAGGATTCCAGGCATGGGGGACAGCCAGAAAAAATGGCATAAGCCAACAGATGGAGTTTCTCATCCATGGAAGAGTACATGGTAGGGTATGAAGAGTAAGAAGATTGGAAAGAGCCTACTTTATGAAGGGCTTTCATTGCTAAACCTGAGATCTTATATTTGGTCCTAGAAGAGATAGGGAGCCCTACTGAGTAGGTAAGTGACATTCTCTGACCTGAGCTTTAGGAAAATCACTTTAGTGGCTGAAGGGAAGATGTATTGGAGTGTAGAGAGAATGAGGCAGGCAGACCCAGCAGCAGGCACAGGGTGAAGATGGCTTGCACCAGAGTGATGGCAAGATCGATGCCTGTTACCATATACTTAAGGGTCTTAAACTTTATCCATTGTAGCAAATTGTCTCCCATGGTCTGGCTGAAATTGTGAGAAGGAGGAAAAAGAGTTTCCTTTCCCTTTTGCCTCACCAGGAAGGAATGTATGCCAGCATAGAGGATATGGAACAAGATTCTTTCCATAAAACTTGCATAAATGGGAATGACTAAGCAGAAGGTCTCCATCTGTTGCTATTCCAACTTCAGCCAGATAGCTGGTAATTGGTTTTAATGTTTTAATGGACCTGTAGTCTCCCGGATGTGGGTACCAGGGTGATTTTGAAGGGAGGACACTAGAATCTATAGGACTTTCTTGTCCAAGCACTTCTGTAAATCCTCCCCGAGGTATTCATTTAGAATTGTGTAGGCCTTTCTGTAAATATCTTCCTATTGCAAGGTTACCAAAGGAGTACTCAGGGGACCCAACAATTAACTCTTTCTTGTTACATGACCAGGCCACTTCCTTTTCTCCAACATCTTTGTTCTGCTCTTGCCTAGAGGAAGCCAGGTATCACAGTGGACAGAGTACTGACCCCAGAGTCAGGAAGATCTAAATTCAAATCTAGCCTCAGACACTTGCTAGATGTATGACTACAGGCAAGTCAGCCTCAGTTTCCTCAACTGTAGAATGGAGATCATAAAAGCACCCACTTTCCTGGGTTGTTGTGAGGTTCCACTAAAATAATATTTGTAAAGTAATTAGTACAAATAAGGCACTTAATAAATGATTCTTTCCTTTCTTCCATGCAAGTTTTTGTTGGTCGAGTATTGTAGACTCTTCATGGCATGATGTGTCTCTCCACTGCTTTTTGGTTGACTCCCAGTTCTAATTTTTTTAGAGACTATGATATGCCATGCCCTCATAATATAGCCTCTCTGGAAAAATACTGTTGTAAAAGAATAGGCTTTGTCATTGGGGAAAGTTTGTGATTGTTTAAAAAAAGCAAAAGAAAGAAAACAACATTATAGAGTATCCAAAAACAATATCCAATCTAATCATCTCTCTGCTTCTGGATTGATTCTGTACCCAGTTAATTTTCCATCTGCAGTGCCCATTCAAGAGACAAAAAAAACTTTTTGATACACTCATTTTGGTTCTGTATCTGGTCAGGTGTGACTCCTTTGAGTAATGTTAGATTTTTACATCGATATATTGAAAGTTTGCATTTACGTTTTTGCATGACTTGATGCGATGGAGCAATGCCATCTGCAAATGGGTACATTTGGGGACCTCAGATTCATAGAGAATCTCTCATGCAATCTCTGCCCTGGAGAGCCACCATTACAGGGGTAAACATCCACAGTGAGCAAATATCTTCCTATGTTATTCTTTGATTGATAGTAATAAGAAGAAAATTGTCAAACTTCTTTCTATTCTTAAATCTTTAAAGAATCTTCTATGATGTTAGAGCTTCATGATTTCATCTGAAGATTTGTCCTTTACGCTTGTTGTACATTTCCTAAGAGCATGACTTAGATAGCTGAGAATTAAAATGTGTTGTAAAATGTGCTTATAAATGCACTAGATTGACAGGTTATCTTGAAAATGGCATTCCTGTTGTTCAGTAACAAGGACAAATGGATCAAAGGCAAATAGCATGGTAACATGTCGAATTTTATGGCTGAAATTAGTGATAGAAATTAAAATATTATAATTATTAACCAGAGGTAAACATGATAAGGCAAACGAACACATATTTGGTCAGATTAGCAGAATAATTTCCCAATAGGATTAAAACATAAAGTAATTTTTAAAAATTGTATTTCTTGCCCTTTTTTTACTGACTTTGAAGAAATGAGAAATTTAAACATGGAATAATGTGATGAACTAAATTAATATGAAAAGGCCATTTCAATATAAATTGATATACTTTAATTGAAGGGTTATAAAATATAGTGAAACCATTTTCTGCTAGAGATTATAACTGTGGGAAATAAGATGCTTGGTCAATTACTTGAGAAGTATTAATTAATTGTCTACTGCATGTACAGTACTGTTATGGGAATCTGAAGATCTTCCCCACCCCTAGGCCCTTTGCTTAAGTGGTTTAAGTGGCTCTGAGAATCTTCCCTGATTTGAAAGTATACTCTGCCCCTTAATAGGCTGAATGTGGTCACATGGAGCCTGTGGCAGGAGGCTTGTTCTTCAAGAATGCCCATGCCTTATCACTTTGTGATTGGGCAGTGGGTCAAGAGAGCTGTGACATTCTCTGATCCAGAAGAAGGCTATATACACGCCCTGATGTGAGGTTTTGCTTTGGGGCTCACTTTGAGAAGAGTTGTGTGATTTGCCAGACGAGACTCTGGGAAGCCGTTGAACCCCCTGGCTTTGAAAAACCTAGATGTTGGTGCTTCCCTCTCTGGTAAATGAATAGGTATGGATGTAATGGTCAGAGAGTTGGAAGCCTGTCTGCTGATTTGTTTCTTTGTCTGCTTGTAACTTCTGCTTGTAACTTGTGTTTGTATTCTGTTTGCATTCTCTGAAGTTCAGGGTGCTGACTTTTTCCCCTGAACTAGGTAAATTATATGTGTTTGATTGATTAAAGTAAGATTGTTAACCCATTTTGAGTTGCTTTCCTTTAGAAAAGCAGATCTAAGAACCTGTGCTAGCAGCCACCCTGGGTATGCTAGGGTGCTTGCTGATACAAGTACTGTGCCAGATAATCTAGATACAAAGAATGAAACAATCTATTCAAAAGGAGCTTATGTTATAATTAGTGAGTTAAGTGATGGTAAAATATAGAATAGAATAGAATAGAATTAATATAATCAATTTAGTATAATACGATATGATGATATACCATACTATACCATAACATACCATAACAAACCATAACATAACATAACGTGGTGTGACATCATGTTATGTGAGTATTATATCACATTATATTATGATATAATACAATATTATATAAATAAATATATGATAAATATATACTATAACATTAATAAATATACATAGAAATACACATATATGCAGAATTGTTAAATACAAGGTAATTTGAGAGAGGTGGCACTAGCAGTCATAGAAAGAGGAGGAAAATCAGGCAAGTCTTCTTTGGAAAAAATGATGCCTAAAGCTGCCTTTTAAAGGAAAAAACAGGCTTTCTAAAATGAAGGAGAGGAGAGAATTCATTCCAGACATGAAATACAGTCAGTGTGAAGGTATAAAGAAAGAAAATAGAGTGTCATGTGTGAGGAACAGAAAGATGTGTTACACCTGCATCAGAGGGCAAAGAAGGTATTGGTTTCCTGCAGTTACAGCCAGTCACAGAGTTTCAGAACTAATAAACCAGAGAGTATGTTAGCCTGACTCAGAAGTGCACTAATACAATATTGGGCTGCTTTAAGAGAGACAAAGCATCCTAGACTAGGTAGCTAATAGCACTACTGTAGTCTGCCCTGTGCAGGCCATATTCAGACTACCGTGATTACTTCTGTGGGCACATATCTAGGAGGACATTAAAAAACTGGAAAATGTCCAGGGGAGGGTAATGAGGATGATAGCAATGATGATGATGACATTAATGTTTCAATAGCTGACATTTATGTATCACTCTAAAGTTTGCAAAGTGTTAAACATATTCCATATCATTTAATCTTATCTGATAAGGAAGGATCTTGTGATCTTGCTACATATATGTTGACAAAAGGAACCAGGGATGTTTAACCCAGAGAAGAGATTTAAGAGGAACATGACAGCTGTCTTCCAGGCTTGAAAGACTGTCCTGTGGAACAGGAAGAGATTTGATTTTCTGAGCCTCAGAGGGCAGAATTGGGTGGAAGTTAAAGAAAAGAAGATTTCAGATTGATGTAAGGAAAACTCTTACTGTTTAGGGGTCTCTAAAAGTAGTCCCAAGCTCTAAGTGTTCCATAGCATCTGGTTCAGTCACCTTCATGGCCATAGGAACAAATTGTTCCCTTCTGACCATTCTACCCAAGGAAGACTTCACACGCTTAGGGTAGACATCCCCTAACTCATCAACAGGTTAGAGACCTGTCATTCACACACACACACACACTCACACATACATACATACATATGCATACATATATACATGTGTGTGTATGTATAGGCATATACAGACATATAATGTGCATATATACATGTGTGTATATACGTGTGTGTTTGTTCACTTAGTTAGTTTGTTGGTTATATCTTCATCAACCTGATTTAGCTCAACTGCTGAGACAGTTTTACTGGGCTCTGGCTACTATGCATGCTGCAATTTCTTGGAGCCACAGGTAAGAGTCAGATATTAAAAACAGGAAGGTTATTCATTGCGTTCTGGGCTATCACCAATTCTCTTTATTTTTGTCTTGCCACTGGACTTCCATGACTCTGAAAGAGAAAATGCAGCTGATGATTTTGTGCAACTCTGCCTCACTTAAATCTGATTGATGTTCAAGTCAAGACATCACCCATCATCCACTATTTTACCCCAACGTAGTGATGTCATCAATCTTCTTCAAAAATGAAGAACAATCTTTCTTCAAAAATGAACAACAATCCAAAAGTAGAGTGTGCTATTCCAGTGGGGGCTGGTTTCTCTTTTATTCACTCAAGGTCTTCAAAAAGAGGCTGGCCACCCACTTTTCTGAAATGTTCTGAAATGAAATGAAATAGGGATTCTTGACCACATTCGGGGTAGCATAGGTCACATATGACTTCCCTTCTTCTTCCAAGAATCTGTGGATTTCAGATGAAGAGGCATGCTACTGGGGATGATGCTGTAGGACAAATAGTCTTTTAGCACCCTGATAAATCCACACTGTATAATCAGATTCCTTAGAATTATAGACTATAACTTCCTGTTCAAATACAACTTGGCATGAATTCTGCACAGCAGTCGTAGGTGAATTTATGTTCCCAGCTCGGCTTGTAGCCTCTCTTTAGACTCAGCCAATCCTATTTCTTTAGGTTGCATGCTGTTTTTCTGTAGCATTCATGAGTTGTTGCTAAATATATCATGACATGCTACTTAATATCCATCCCAACACTAAGACACCCCTAATAAATCACTGGGCAAGGAAGCACATTCACATCCCTCAGGATGCCTCTGCTTGGGCTCTAATCCCCATGCAAAGGCAATAATTCCTATTCTGGCCTCCCTGGAAGGTAATAAAGCTACTGTCCCAGGGCCCTACTCTGGTGGGTTGGCCTGGGAGAGAGTGCAAGATTCCATGAGCTTTGTTAAAGGACATGGTGCTAGCCAGCCTATGGGTGATTGATAGTTACAGACCAGTGGAACCACAAAGCTAACATGTCAAAGGACAGAAACAGCAAGGTTCTATTCTTCTGTGCTTTTAAGTGAATGAATGAATTGATGAATGAATAAAAAAGCTCTTATTCAGTGCATAACACTGTGCTAAGTATCAGGGTTACAAACAGAGAAAGACAGACCATCCTCTAAAGGAGCTCACATTTTAATAGGAGACACTGCATATAGGAAGCTTAAATAGCAAGTCACATGGAATAGCATAGTGGTCCTTAGGGGATAGCAGTAAAAAATATGGTAATTCATCTTCTTTAGTTTTATTTTCATTGATAAAATCATGTCTTGAAGAAAGAACAAGTCAGATGACCCCGAAACTCACTCAGAGTGGTCCTTCTGATGTTAGAAAGAATCACAAGATTTCAGTAGTCATTTAATCCAATTCATATCTGAGTAAGAATCCCTTCTACAATGTCATGATCATCCAAATTTTGCTTGAAAATCTTTAGTGAGCAGGAACCAGCAACTTTCTGAGGCAATCCATTCCACTTTGGATAACTCTACATTTTTAGAGAAATGTTGCTTTCAGTGAAGCCTAAATTTGTCACCTTGAAATGTAGACCAATTGCTCCTGCTTTCTCCTTTTAGGTTAAAGAGGACAAGTTTATTTCTTCTTCCTCTCAGTATCTCCATTCTGGGGAGGGGCCCAGGGCAGCCATTATTCACTTCCCTCCCAGTTTTGCTTCTGACTCGCTGGACTTTATGACTATGTCCCAGCTGCCATATTACCCTAGAACTTCCCTCAATGCTTTGGAGCCTCCTCACTCTGAGGCATTCATCTGCTTCTGCAGCCTTCTCACCTACCATCCCTCCACAATTGATGGTCCCCATTCCCATAAATGAGTTCCTTTCATGGCTTACATTTTGGAGAAGGGCTCAGACTGGACAACCTTCATTCCTCTGATGACTCTGCTTTTGACTTTCCAAACTTTGTAACCATCCTCCTAAATAGGTACCATCTCTCCTCCTGGTACCATCTCTCCTCCTGCCTTCTTTCAGCTCCCCTTCATGTGTTTTCCCCTGTTAGAATGTAAACTCCTTAAAAGGTGCAGTAAATTTCCTCCTTTTCTTATATAAATACCCTACAGTGCTTAGCGCATTACCAGGTACATAGTAAACCCTTTATAAATACTAATTATCTTGCCTTCTTTCTTTTCATGGGACAGTACTATAAATGATTAAAGGCTATTTGAATATGTCCAAATGGACCACATCTAGTGATGAAGAAGAAACAGTGCATCATGGAAAAGGAATGTGGCATCCTGAAGAGGGCTAGGGTGTGACTTGGTGAATTATATAAGCTACAGTCAAAGAAGGAAAAGGCAGGATGGGTATAGTATGGAAAAATATACGTGGTAAATGCAACCTAAATATAGGGACCTAAATCTACATAATGAGTCAGTTGCCTAAATGATCTGGGACATATGTGCAACAATATAGCAGCTCTTTTTGTGGTGACAAAGAATTAGAAATTGAGGGGATGCTCATCAGTTGGGGAGTGGCTGGAAAAGTTATGGCATATGATTATGATGAAGTACTATTATAGTTTAAGAAATGATTAGTGGGAGTGGTTTTAAAAACTATGGCAAGACCTATAGGAACTGATGCAAAGTAAAGTGAGAACTGGGAGATCATTATGCATAATATGGCAATATTTTGATGATCAACTATGAAAGATTTGGCTACTCTATATACAATGATCCAAAACAGTTCCAAAGGACTCATGATGAAAAAATGCTATCCAGCTCCAATGAGAGAACTGATAGACTCTGAGTGAAAATAATTTTCTCACTTTCTTAATTATTTTCACTTTATTTTGTGATGTAGCTAATACAGAAGTGTGTTTTGCATGATTCCACACATACAATTGGTATCATATTGTCTGTCTTCTCAGTTTTTAGGGGAGTGGTGGGAGGAAGAAAAATAATCTAGAACTCAAAATTTTTTTTTGTCTTTTTGGAGTGGGGAAGGCAGGGCAATTGAGGTCAAGTGACTTGCCCAAGGTCACACAGCTAGTAAGTGTTAAGTGTCTGGGGCCAGATTTGACCTCAGGTCCTCCTGACTCCAGAGCTGATACTCTATTCACTGCACCACCTAGCTGCCCCAGAACTCAAAATTTTAAAAGAAAATAATGTTAAAAATAGGTAACAAAATAAAAATTTAAATAGATAAACATTTTAGACATAAAGAATGATATAAGTAAATTAGGGGAGCATGAGAGAATGTAATTGTCAAATCTATGTATAAGAGAAGAGTTTATGAGCAAAAACAGATTGAGAGTATTACGGGAGGTAAACTAGATAATTTTGATACCATGAAATTTAAAAGTTTCTGTACAAAACCAATGCAGCCAAAATGAGAAGAAAAACAGGTGTGTGTGTGTGTGTGTGTGTGTGTGTGTGTGTGGGTGTGGCTGTGGCTGTGGGTGTGTGGGTGTGTGTTCATGCATGCGCACACGTGCATGTGTGTGTTATGAAACAGAACCAAATTTATGAAAATATGAGCTATTCCCCAACTGATAAATGGTCAAAGGATATCGATAGGCAGTTTTCATAAGAAGAAATCAAAGCTATCAATAGTCACATGAAAAAATGCTCTAAGTCTCTATTGATTAGAGAAATGCAAAGCAAAACAACCCTGAGATACTGCCTCATACCTATCAGATTGACTAATATAACAGAAAAGGGAAATGATAAAAGCTTGAGGGGAATGTGGAAAAATTGGGAGATTAATGCAGTGTTGATGAAGTTATGAACTGGTTCCACTATTCTGGAGAATAACTTGTAAGTACACCCTAAGGGAAAATATAAAATTTCACATACTGTTTGACCCAGCAATACCACTACTAGATCTGTATCCCAAAGAAGTAAAAGAAAAAAGGAAAAAGACCTTTACGAACAAAAATATTTATAGCAGCTCTTTTGTGTTGACAAAGAATAGGAAATTGAGGGGATGTCCATCAATTGAAGAATAACTGAAGAAGTTGAGGTATATGATTGTGATGGAATACCATTGTGCTATAAGAATGATGAGCAAGATGGTTTCAGAAAAACCTGGGAAGACATATCAAAGTGAAGGGAACTGAATCAGGAGAACATCGTACACAGTAACTGAAATATCATAGTGATGATCAACTATGAAAGACTTAGCTACTCTGATCAAGACAATTCAAGACAACTACAAAGGACCCATGATGAAAAAAAACAGTTATCCACCTCCAAAGACAGAACTGATGGACTCTGAGTAAAGATTCGAGCATACATTTTTTAAACTTTCTTTCTTTTTCTTGGTTTATATGTGTGTTTTCTTTTGCAACATGGCTAATATGGAAATATTATTTGCATGATAGGATACATATACTGCTTCACTTCTCAAGGGGGTAGTGGAGGCTTGAGAGGGAGGGAGAGAATTTGGATCACAAAATTTTAAAGAATGAGTATTAATTTTGATATGAAATTGGGAAATATTTAATCAATTGAATAAAATATATTTAATGTTTTTAATATATAGACCCAGGTTAAGAACCTCTGTTCAAGATCAAGCCTATTCATAGAATCTCAAAGTTGAAAGAGATCTGTCTTGGTGAATTTGGTCAACATACACCCAATAATGCCTGTGTTCGAGGTCTGGCTGCAATGTTAGCATTCTCTGAGTTCGTGCTCAATGCTGGGACGAATTAAAGAATTCACAAATTAATCAACATTTATTGAAAGGAAGTTTACTTTGCCCTAACATAACAAGGATATGAAACAAAGATACAATAAAACTTATCTGAATACAACATTCCTCATCTGCATCTGGCAGCTGGGCAAGAAAAGGTGACTTGTGCAGGTTTTAGAAATGTGCCACATCTGCCTGCCTAGTAGCCTTTGTGCCTTTAGGTAACCAGGGAGCTGCAGATGAGAAGAATCAAGAGCTAATCAGGCACGGTAAAAGGGGGAAGAGGCAGTAGCTTCCTTTTAGGGAAACTAATGCCTAAGAATAGGGGAAGGAAGAGGTGACCTGGGACACCCCATGTTATGTATGGAGAGAGAGAAGCACTGTCTCCTATAGATAGTAGTTCTATCACAGATCGTAAGTAGTTCCTGAAGATTAAAGCTATACTTGGAAAATTTAGTATTTGAATCAGCTTTAAGGGTCACCTACTCTAAATTCCTCACTTCACAGATGAGAAAACTGACATCCAGAGAGGTAAAATGATTTGACCACATTCATACAAGTAATAATTAGCAGGGCTTGAATTTGATTCAAATCTCTGGCCCTCAATCCTTGTTACTTCTCGCTGCCAGTTATTAGGCACAAATGGAAAAGGAATTGAAATTGGGGTTGGAGGAGAAAACATTGAAGCCTATTAAAAAATTGGGGAGCATGGGATTTCCAAGGAACTTCAGTCAACATTGAGGAATGTTAACATCTGGGGGACAAACATCCAGGAAAGAGCCCCTATGTAGATGACAGAATAAGGGGGAAGAAGAGTTGATGGAACAATTATTCACAAGCCAATTTCAGCCCCACTCATCCCCTAGTCTGACAACCTGTTCCTTAGATCAGCAAAGGATTGCTTTCAGTGAATGTATCTTTAATTAGCAAAGTCCCTTTGTGATTTTAGGGAATTAGGCTTTAGGGAGCAGGGGTCTAAGGTAAACCGGCCACAATGGAACATAAACTCTGTTCATGAGTTGAAAGTCACAGGAAATGGATGCTTAACTTCCAAATGACTTGGGAGATGAAGCTGCCTGACTGTAGCTTTCAAATGGAGAAGAGGCTGGACTCTTAAATGGCAGAACTCAGGACCCTGCTGGGCAAGGTAGAAAGCTGCCCCCAGGATTGAACTTTAGAGTGGCTGGATAATGAATTGTCTTATGTGGCATTAGGAGATTTCCATCAAAGGTTCACCCTGAGGTAAGTCATCTTGGAAAATGCTTCCAAACTGACAGTTCAGTGACTAGTCACTAACACAAGCTCACAGGATACTGAATAATCACCCTTTCCCCTCTGCCCACCTGTAGAGGTACAAATATTTATTCCTCGTCAGTGCCTTATCATAAAATTTTAAAATATTAATGCTGAAAGATTGTGGATATCTAGTTTAACTCTCCCTTTTTTAAAAATGAGAAAACGAAAGACAAGAGAAGTATCATCAATCAGTCAGCTAACATTTATTAAGGACTTAGTATATCCCAAGCACTTTGTTAGGCAGTGAGAATAGAAATATAAGTAGAAAGTCAGAGGCAGCTAGGTGGCGCAGCGAATAGAGCACCAGCCCTGGAGTTAGGAGGACCTGAGTTCAAATCCAGCCTGACACATATCATTTACTAGCTGTGTGACCTTGGGCAAGTCACTTACCCCAAAATGCCCTGGCCACCCTCCAAAAAGCAAAAAAAGAAAAATTAAGAAAGATAGACCTTGCCCTCCAAGAGCTTAATTCTATAAAGAAAGATAACACATAAAAGGGAAGCTGAAAATGTGAGAAGAGAAGGGAAAAAACAGAGACCAGTCTAGGTATGTGGTGGCGTGAAATCCCAAGTGCAGCCTGGAGAGGAATGAAACAGTGCTGTCCAGGGTGCCCTCCTTAAATAGAGCTTCTCGGAGGAGCTATCCAATCAGAGGGAGACTGGAGTGGAGAATACTTTCTTTTTTTTTTTTTTTCAATGACTTGTTTATTTACTTTTAGTTTACAAGATTCAGTTCCACAATCACTTGAGTTTCAGATTTTCACCCCTCCCTTCCCCACCCTGCCATGGTAGCGTGCAATCATGTATAGGATCTGCAAATACTTTCACATTGTAAAACAGTCTGGTTGTATAGAAGGGTTGTAATCAATGAGTGAACAATGGGAAAAAAGAAACAAAATCAAACATGAAAAAGAACGGTAGCATGTATTGCTTCAGTCTCCATTTGGAGGATACTTTCAATGTGTGAATTCTAAGCACAAGATGTGGTGAGCTTTCATGATGTTCAGATTGTACCCTTACATCCCTTTGTTAATGAATGTCTGTGCCTTTTTGAGATGCTGAGCTGCATTGTAAAGGAGTGCTTTAGATTAGTGTGTATATCTCTGTGTGCATATGTGTGTGTGCATGTGCAAAGGTGTGGTATATGAGTCTGTAACATGCATAGGTCATGATTCTAAAATACTAAAAGAAATGCACATTTGATTCCTATTACATTACTAATGATCTTTGAAAAGATATTTTTTAAAAAAGGGATTTGCCTGAATAAACTGATGTGGATCTGCAGGTAACACAGCAAAGAGTTTAAACACTTAAAAGAAATGTGCAGATGACAGAAACAAGGCCTGGGAAGAAGAAATAAATAGGAGTATGTCATAATCCTATACAAATAATGTTAGGAATGCTAAATCTCAGAGTGAGATGAGACTTAGGAGGAAAGTTAACTCACAACAGCCACAACAATAACATTTGTTTAGCTAAGTTGGCAGAAAGAATCAAAAAAGAAATAAGACCATTGATTGGGGTGGATGGGATAACGATAACTGAAAACAAAGGGAGAAGGAATGCCTATTGATATCTGTTTGCTTGTTTGTTTGTGTTGTTTTATTTCCAGCAAAGGGCAATAGCTTTTACCCTGGAAATGAGAGAATGAAAATTACTGATGGGGTTGATATCAAAGATAAGTGAGAAGTTAATAAGAGTGTTCTTTTCTGTCCTTGGTGAATTCCACTCAACTAGCCTAAATGAAGTACATTCTTGGGGTCTAAAACATCTGGCAAATATACTTAGTACTCTGCAGGAAAATTTGAAACATCATGGAAAATGGGAAGGATCCCACATGATTAGAGAGAGCTGATGTCTCCGTTTTCAAAATGAGGATGTAGAATGTGTGTATAGACCATGTAGGTTATATACGCATGGGTTTGTCTAAATGTATCTCATGGGGATACAGGTATCTTTGGAACTGTGTCCTCCACTCTGCAAGGAAGACTTTGATTCCTGCATAGACAGGAGCAGGAGAAGGGTCTATAGGAATTCCTACTTTTTTTTTCTTTTTAAAGAAGAGGTTCTGGATTAGAGTTATATTCATCTGTCTCCCAAAATACTGGTAGTCTTTAGGTTCAAGCCACTTTCTGGCCTCTGTCTTTTAGAGGAGTGCTTAAACTTATATCCAAAGGCTGGACCTTTTTATATCTAATGACAATTACACACACACACACACACACACACACACACACACACACATACACACACACACATATTTCAGTCAATAACAAGCAAACTCATTTATCCAAACAAATAGCAAAAGGAAAGCAGAGAGTTCTACAAATTACAATTGTCCAGACTATGCACAAAGTAAATAATGAATTCTCCCACTGGGAACAAGATATGAGAGGGAGAGGGAGAGGGAGAGAGAGAGAGATCTTACTTTCAGCTGACGAAAAAAAACAAGCAAAACTGATCAATATATTGAATAAGTGTGGAAACATTCATAATATTTCACACTTGTGGACCTCCTACCTCTGCATAATGGAGAAATGATGTCTTCTAATTTCTCCTTTGGAGCCGTATTTGTTCTTTGTAATTTTTTAACATTCACTTTTGATTATCTTGTGGTTATTCTTTCCATTTATATTGATGTTACCATCATTGTGTATATTGGTTTTTGTCACTATTTTCTTCACTCTGTATCAATTTATCTGTCTTTCCATACTTCTATATGTTCGTCAGATTCACCATTTCTTACAACATAGTAATATTCAATCATATTCATGTAACACAATGCATTTAGCTGTTCCCTAGTTTATGAGCATTTATTTGTTTCCAGTTCTTTGCTATTACAAAAAAAAGTGTTGCTATAAATATTTTGGTATATAGGATAGGTTGGCTTTCTTACTATCAATGGGAAACCAATTGCTAAATTTCTTTCTCTCTAACTGCTCCTCTATGAAATTATTTTGGGAAAACAAAGGAAAACAAACTATTATAAATTGTCATAGCCAAGTAAAACAGATCCTTGCATTAGTCTTTTCTAAAGGTATGTCTCACTCTTCACCCCGAGTCCATGCTTTCTTGTCAAAGCTCACAAATTTTAGTTGGTCATTGCATCAATCAGAGTTTGATTTTTTTTTTTTGAATCTTTAAAATTTGTTTTCCCTTACAATGTTATAGTAATTGTGTAAATTTTTCTTTTGGTTTTTATCACTTCACTCTGCATCACTTCATAAATATTCCCAGAGTTTCAATGAAACTGTTCCTTTCATTATTTCTTATAGTACAATAATATTCCATTACACCTACATGCCATAGTTTGTTTAGACATTCCACAAATTAATGGGCGGCTATAAATATTTTTGTACATATGGCTCCTTTTCTTATTTCTTTGATCACTTTGGGGGCATAACCTAGTAGTAGTAATTGGGTCAAAGGGTCAGGAACATAAGCACTTCTTTCTTTATGTTGTTGTTGTTCAGTAGTTTCAGTCGTGTCCAACCCTCAGTGACCCTTTTGGGGTTTCTTGGCATATCCCCTTCCAAATACTCATAGATTACACTTTATAAGCCATATGCCAGTAAACTTGACTTTGACTAGTGTCAAAAAAATGAGAGAACTTAAAGAAAAGTAAATGATGATCAAAAAAGATCATCCTGACTCCATCTGTAACAGGTCATGGCAAACTAATTTTATTTTCCTTTTTTTAAAACTAAGTTTTTAAGATCTAGGGAAAGGAGCCACATTTTAAGAATTATTTTCTTCAGACCTGTCTGATCACTTCTTACCAGTCTCTCAGTTTCCTTTTCCAGATTAGGGTTTATTTTTTACTGACCGGATGTAGATATGACTGAGACTCTCTCCTGGATCCTCTTTTCATCTTCTTCTTTTTATCTTTCTCTTTTTTCCTCTCCTTTTTCTCTTCTTTTCCTTTCTCTCCTCCTCCTCCTTAAATTTGATTCAACCTCAGGTTCTGTGATTAAAAAGTCAATGTTCTTTTCACTTGCCTACTCATCTTTCTCTTAAATGCATTCCTTCCTCCAAAATTCCTATTTCTAATTAGGGAAATGTCCTCCCAATAACTCAGTTTTGTACATTCAGACTCATCCTTGACTTTTCCCCTTCTGTCATCACACTCATATCAAATCTTTTCTATTTGAACTCTAGCACATCCCTTGTATATGATCAAAAACAAAGTTGTTTCTAAGCATTTCTCCCATTTGTCCAATAGATAATTTTTTTTTCTCTTCTTTGAAACTGGGATATATTCATCCTTTTCCAGTTTAAAAAAATATTCCACAAGAGATGTACTGGAGTTCACCAGTTTCAAAGAAGAAAAAGGTTTTATCCATTGATCTTACAAAACTGAAAAGGACTTTGCATGACAAAAACAATGTTTCTAGAGTAAAAAGAAAAACAAATTGTGAAAAAGTATGGTAAATAGCTCTGGTAAAAATCCAACATTCAGAATCTATTGAAGAGCATCAATAAGCCTATAAGAGTAATACCTGTTTTCTAATGATAGAATGGAAAAAGAACGTTAAACTTACAATTTTCAAAGGAGAAAATCCAAATTGTCTTAAACATACACAAATTTGTTCAAGTGCCCTAATAACCAGAGAAATTAAAATTAAAACAATTTAAGGTAATATCTTATTGCATCAAATCAGCAGAAATAATTATAAAGAATAAAATTCAGTGTTGACAAGACCAGCAAACAGGTATTCTGTTACGTTGTTATGGGACTGTAGATGGGATGGCAATCTGGACATATATATTAGGGAAAAAAAAAAAAAGAAACCATGCCCTTTGGCCATGCAGTCTGACTGCTGGCACTATGTCCTAAGGCTAAGAAGGGAATTAAAGACTTATTCATGCAAAATATTTATAATAGTAAAATTTTTATTTTCTTTGATAGCAAAAGTTTTAAAAACCACTCCTATGACCACTGATTGGAGACTGGATAAATAAATTGAGATTTAATCTTTCAATGGGATAGTATTGTGCTGTTAAAATGACAAATGTAAAGAATATAAAGTCTTAGATGGAGAGATTAAAGTTAGATAGCAGAATTAGAATAATATATGCATATTGTCGAGGGAAACAGCAAATTAAGAGTTATCTGTGGTTGTTCAAAATTGCATCATGCTTACTATGTTTTTAAATTAGATTTGTGCTTTTATGTATCTAGAGAATTACTAATTAGGGAATTTTCCTCTCCTGTTTGTAGGTTAGTGTTAGAGACTTTCCTAAGGCACTGAGAGGTTAAGTGATTTGCCCAGAGTCACACAGCCAGAATGAGTCAGAGGCTGTGTTTGAACCTAGTTTCCTCCTGACTCTAAAACCAACTCTCCAACCAACACATTGTGTTATCTTTCATGTTTATTATAATATGACCTGAAGAACTGGAGGAAGACATCCAACATTTGGAGAAGTCCAAAGTGGCCCTGTGAAGGTCATCTTTGGAGGACTGATGGGAGACCAGGAATAAGAATGTACATTATGAAAAGTAGGCATGGATTTTCATATGATGTAGCAGAATTACATATACTCTGTTCCAGATTAACTGTCTGACTTGATGTTCTTCATATATTTCTGCCTCCATATTTTTGGTTTTTGTTGTTCTCCTTTTGTGTTTTGTTGTGTGGGTTTTGTTTTGTTTTGTTTTGTTTTGTTTTGTTTTTGAGGAGGGGAGGCAATTGGGGTTAAGTGATTTGTCCAGAGTCATGCAGCTGGTAGGTGTCTAAAGTCATATTTGAACTCACATCCTCCTGACTCCAGGGTCAGTGCTCTATCCACTGTGCCACTTAGCAACCTCATCCTCCATGCTTTTGTACAGGCTCTCTATCATACATGGCTATAATTCTTTTCCTCTATGTCTCTCAATCTTAGAATCCCTACCTTCCTTCAAAGCTCAGTTCAAGTCCCAAACTTAGAACAGGCTTTCCTTGGTTCCTTTAAATTGTTAGTGTTCTTATAGTCCCTGGAATTATTTTATTTGTATCTATACAAATGTGTGCATATGTATGTATATATGTATATATGCATATATGCATAAATATATATACATATATGAACATAGAGTTCAAATTGAATTCAAAACCTTCTGATTCTAATCTCATGCCCTAGCTACTGTACTAATTAGCTGTCTCATGAGAAACTGTCAAATATTTTGCTGAAAAGTGTTGACTTTGTTTAAATGGTTAAACTTTCTTTGAATGCTGATTTTTATGTAGTATTTTAACTATAGATATGTCCTTTAGAATAATTCAATAATTCAGGTAAGTACATTTCAGGCTACTAAAACCAGTTCAGTACTACCCTAAACAAGGCACCACATGTGCTGAAGATATTTAAAAAAATATATTTCCTTCCCTCAAATAGCATACATTCTGAACCAGGGTTCAAATTCTGTATCTGACATTTAACTCTGGATTCTTGGAGTAGTCATGTGACCTCTCTCGGCCTCAGTTTTCCATCTGTAAAATAAGGAGTGGTGTTAAATTTCCTCTGAGGTCTTTTCCAGCATTAGTTCTAGGAGCCTATCGCAGTGTGGGACATGATGTCTGCTGTAATACCTGACCCTAGCCTACCAGCCTCTTTTAGCTGGATTATTCATGCTGGCCTCCACTGACCCTGGCAGTTATGGAGTGAGGAAGGGTTTTATGGTGTGGTGGCCACAGTCAACACACTGCTACAATTCACTCTAACAGTCCACAGGGGTAACTCTAGTCGTGGCAAAATACACATCTACAGTCATAAGTAATGAAATGCCACTACACCCATGAGCTGCCACCCAGGTGCTTCTTATTTACACAAATCTATCACAATCATTAACTGCATTTTTTTAACCTATCTGTCTTTTGTTTTTAATAAGGAAAAATGTGTGCTTCAATCTGCACTCGGAATCCATGGTGCTTACCTTTTCGTTGTTCTTGTTGCTTTCTAGTTGGGGTTTTTTTTTAAATTTTTTAAAGCATTTATTTATTGGAAACATTCTTTTCTTTTAACTTTTGAGTTTCAGATTCTCTACCCCTTCCCACTCTCTCCCACCAACTGAAAAGGCAAACAATATTATACAAATTATACACATGAAATCATGTAAAATCTATTTCGATACTTGCATATTGCAAAAAACGCTGAGAAAATTATACTTCAATTTCCATTCATAGTTTTCTCTGTAGCACTGAGGCACTGAGTAAGTAGCCTCACTCTCTAGCATTCTTAGTTTCTCTCTAGCTCTTACTTTTAATGAATTTGATTCAGTTCTCTATATGTTTGAGAAATGAGGTCTTTTTTAGAGAAACTTATCATAAGAATTTTTGGTATTACTTCATTGTTTATGGTACCTTTTAGCAAAATGTAGTATCCTTGATTATCTCTTTCAACTAGGCTTATTTTTGCTTTTGCTTTTTCTGAGATCATGATTACTAGCCTTGTTCTCTTCATTTCAGCTGAAGCATAGTCGATTCTATTCCAGCTCTTCATTTTCACCCAATATGTGGACTTTTGCTTCAAGTGTATCTCTTACAAATAACATATTATCGACTTCTGATTTCCAATCTATTTTGCTATCTGCTTCTGTTTTATGAATGAGTTCATTCTATTCACATTCAGTTATGATTACTAACTTATGATTATAATTTTTATCTTTTTAGCCTTTGTCTCTGTGTGTCTCTCTGTCTCTGTCTCTCTCCTCTCTATCTCTCACCTTCTCTCTGTCTCTTTGCCTCTGTCTCTCTCTGTGTCTGTCTCCCTCCCTCCCTCTCTCTCTCTCTCTCTCTCTCTCTCTCTCTCTCTCTCTCTCTCTCTTTCTCTCTCTCTCCCTCTCTTCCTCCCTCTCTTCCTCCCTCCCTCCCTCTCTCATCCTCTCTCCCTCTCTCCTGTCCCTTCTCAAAAGTCTGTTTTGCTTCTGACTACTACCTCAACCTGTCCTCCCTTTTATCACCTTCTCCCCTTTTCCTCCTTACTCCCTATTGGGTAGGATAGGTTTCTATACCCAACTGAGTATGCATGTACATTCTTCCTTTTTTCGACCAATTCAGATAAGAGTGAGGTTCAAGTTTTTCCTGCCATCACCACCTGCCATTTTCCCTTCCACTGTAAAAACTCTTTGACTTTCTTTGTGTGATTAAATTTACCATATTCTATATCTCCCTTCACTCTTCTCCCAGTGCCTACCTCTTTCTCACCACTACATGGTTTTTTTTTTAATGTCATCTCGACATAATCAACTCACACTCATGCCCTCTGTCTAGTCAGACTGTTTAATTTCGCAACAATGATAAAGTTCTTAGGAATTACATGTATCATCTTCCCATGTAGGAATGTAAACAATTTAACCTTAATGAGCCCCTTATGATTTCTTTTTCAGGTTTACCTTTATATGCTTCTCTTGAGTCTTCTGCTTAGATGTCAGTTTTTCTATTCATCTCTGGTCTTTTCATCAGGAATTCTTGAAAGTCTTCTATTTCATTAAATATCCACCGCCACCCCTGAGAGATTATACTGAGTTTTGATGGGTAGATTATTGTTGCTTGTAATCCTAGTTCCTTTGAATTCTAGAATATATTCCAAGACCTTCACTCCTTTAATGTGGAATCTGCTAAATCTTGTGTGATCCTGACTATATTTTGAATTGTTTCTTTCTTGCTGCTTGCAATATTTTCTCCTTGACCTGGGAGCTCTGGAATTTGACTATGATATTCCTGAGAGTTCTCATTTTGCAATCTCTTTCAGGAGATAGTCAGTGGATTCTTTTAAGCTCTACTTTACCCTCTGTATCTAAGATATTGGGGCAATTTTCTTTGCTAATTTTTTGAAATATGATGTCTAGGCTCTTTTTCATTCACGGCTTTTAGGGAGTCCAACATTCTTAAATTATCTCTCCTCAATCTATTTTCAAAAGAATTGAGTCCTAGTTAGATAATTGAACTTATCTGTTCTTTTCTTTAGATTTATGTTTAATTACTTTTCTTATACTTCTGTAAGGGGTACTTAAGAGTCATATATTCTACTCCCTTGCATTCTGCACACACACACACACACACACACACACACACACACACACAGAGCATTAAATGACTCTTGTATTAAAAAAAAAAAAAAAAGGTATTCCATTCAGGTCACTCCAAAAGCCTCAATGCCTCCTGGATTAGCAGTCCAACCCTGATTAGCCTTGTGTATAGTAGCTTCCCTCCATCTTGTATTAATATCACTAATGCATAGCATGGAAGGATCCTTCAATTATCCTGCTTTGGGAGCCAATTATTGATGAGAGGTATCACCACTCTGAGCTGTAGATATCCACACGCACTTGAATACTGAAAGACCACTAGATACTCTTAATGTGATATATAATTCAGAGCTTTACCAAGGTCAAGAATTGAAGGATCAGATTTTACACTTAATCTCTCCTAGACTGATATTCTTAAAAATCGCTGGAAGTTTTGTGTCGTGCAAATTGGTTTTGTAGGACTGTTCCTGTAACTATCTGTAATGCTAATCTCTTCCCCACCCTTCACAATTCTCCATCAATTTCTCTATCTTTCTTCTTTAGGAATTCAGCTGAGAGGTAAGGCCAACTTTTTTCTGGCCTCTCCAATCCTGGCTTTTGTTTTTGTCTTTGAGTTGTTTTCAGGCATGTCCAACCCTTTGTGATCTCATTTGGGGTTTTCCTGGCAGACACTGGAACAGTTTGCCATATCCTTCTCCAGCTCATTTTACAAAGGAAGAAACTGAATAAGTGACTTGCCCAGGGCCACATAGCTAGTAAGTGTCTGAGGCTGGATTTAAACTCAGGTCTCCCTGATTCCAGGCCCAACACTGTCTATCCAGTGCACTTCCTGGATTCCCTGGTTTACCTGTCAGAATATAAAGAGCAATGTGAATCACTCTGGAACCCACTCAACTATGGAAATTCAGAGATGAAGACCCCAGGTCCTTTCTTATATAGTGGAAAATGATAAATGACTAAGATGCCTTAGAAGGGACCTTTGAGATTCTCTTAGTTAAAATTAGACTCTATTTTAAAGAAAAAAAACAAATTACCAGCATCAAAAATGAAAAGGGTGAGTTCACCTCCAATGAAGAGGAAATTAAAACAATAATTAGGCATTATTTTGCCCAATTGTATGATCATAAATTTGACAATTTTAGCGAAATGGATTAACATTTACAAAAATATAAATAAGCCAGATTGACTGAAGAGGAAGTAAAATACTTAAAACTGGCCTCTATTCTTAAATAACTGCTGAGGCATTTGCTTATGAGGTTTATCACCCTTGAATGTGAAAAAACAATGAGAAAAATATATTTTATCATTCAACTCTCAATGATGCCATTAATATTTCCTCAGCTCTGCTTTCAAGAAGATTACATGGTGACCTTCTCCCTGCAACTAATCAACTCTTTGTCCCCATAGAATGCATCTGTCTCTTCTTACATCTCTCTTGGGTGTTTCTTATCCCAAGAGGCTCTTGTGGGATTACATTGCTCAGTATTGAATGTTAGGTACCTGATCTCCTCGGATGAGATAAGGCTTTGCTGCCAGATAAGCAGATAAGGCTTTTTGCCTGTCAGACCCTCTGCTAGAAACTGACTCTCAAGCCCAATAGTTGCTGAATTCTTATTTCACCGGGACCTGCCCTTGGCCATGAAAATATTACCCTGTGGTTGCAGAATTTGAGAAAGAGAAAGAGAGAGAGAGAGAGAGAGAGAGAGAGAGAGAGAGAGAGAGAGAGAGAGAGATCAGATGCTGCTTCAACTACAGCCAGTCCTAGAATATTTTGGGCAGGTGTCAATCCCATCATGTCAGTTGCTAATATTTGCTCTTACTTTACAGCAAAGCAAGGCCATCAGATATTCTAACTAGGACCCAACTTCCACGGTCTCATTAAAGCTTAATTTGACTGCCTTGCCACATCTGTGCTCTGCTGAGTTTTCTACCTTCTCCTAGCAGTAGGGCCAAATTCATCGATCATCCCAGACAGAAGCTTGGAAGTCGTAACTTGCCATTGCTCCCATGGTATTGAAGAATGAGTCAGATCAGGCTGGGAGACTCCTGGAGCTGCCTAAAGTGTTGGGGGTGGAGGATGATGGGGAAAGGATGTCCAGCTCCTGGGTAGCTGCTTTCAGCCCCACCCATCCCCCCTTTCCAGGGGTGACACTAATTCAGGAAAGGCCTTGAAAGCAATGGAGCAGATGGCCCTCTCTAATTCTCCCCCTGATCGCCTGCTGAAAGGTGGCATTTCACAGGGCAGGCAAATCTGTTACTCCACTTATACCCACCCGGAATCTGGAGACATTTCTGCCATAACTCCCAGCCCAAAATAGCGATTGGTGAAATACAACCTGCATGCTGTTGTCAAAAACAAGTGTGGGTATTGTAGTTAATGTTTGGCAGCCCGCCTGCCTGCCGGTCCGGGTTCACCACAGGGGCCCAGGGAGGGGTGTTCCAGAGGCTGGCCAGTCCAGGGCTCTAGTTCTATAGCCTTCCTTGTGCCTGGGGCCAGGCGGCTGCAGGTGATTGGCTCCAGGCTTTTGCCTGCAGGAAATCAGTTCGAGCTCCCACAGGCAGGAGTCTCCCAAGGAAATTGAAATAAACCTACAAGCACAGGTAGGCTTTAAAGAAATGTCTCCATACACAGAGGATGTAAACTCTTAGGAGGCTCTCTGAGTAAGCATGAATGGTCACACTGTCTGCTTGTAGGTGCATTGCACACAGGCTGCTGGGACAGGCAGCATCACATGCATTAAATGCATGAGCAAATTTGTGTTGAGAAATAGGGCAACCCCTCTGCCTAGTCAGACAAACAAATCACAGAGTTACTGAACATGGCTTACATGTACTTGCAAGCATGCAAGCTAACACAAAATATCCTTATTGGAGTTAAAGGGAAAGATCAATGGGGCAGGACTCTCAAAATGCATTCTTGTCCCAGTAGAAAGAGCACCAGCTAGGTTGCAATCATACCTCTGACATTTACTACCTATGTGACCTTGGGTAAGTCATTGACCCTGTCTTGGCCTCAGTTTTCTCATCTGTAAAGTGACAAGTTTGAAGTAGTTATTCACTGAAGTCCCTTCCAATGCTAGATTGAAGACCTTTACAAGGCATCAAAAAGGAGATCAGGCCCCTAGAGAGAGATGTCCACCGGTGCATACAGAAAAAACCCACAGGGTGGCTAGGTGGCTTAGTGAATAGAGTGCTGGCCCTGGAGACAGGAGGACCTGAGTTCAAATGCAGCCTCAGACACTTAACACTTATTAGCCTTGTGACCTTGGGCAAGTCACTTTACCCCAATTGCCCCGCCTTCCCCCCTCCAAAAAGCAATAAATAAATAAATAAATACATTTGAAATTTGAGAAAAAAACCCACTTAGCTTAACAAGGCCAAGGTTTCCTGCCATACCCACGGCCATTTCCAGTCGTTCTGATCTGTTTCTCACTACTGGGCCCGGGTGGCTTTGGAGAAGAGAGTGAGGCTGGTGACCTTGTACAACCCTGCCTCACTTAAATCCAATTCACTTGCATGTCTTGGCATCACCTCCCTAATGTCACGGTCCTCTTTGAGAATGAAGGACAAAGGATAACAGAAAATCCCAGGAGCTTCCTCCTCAGCCCCTTGGAGAGTTCTGTCCTGAACTCCGGACTGGCGGAAGGGCTGACTGAGTCTCACAACTTGTCTCCACCACTCCGCAGGCTTTAGACCTGGGAGAAGAAAAAGAGATGAACCCAAGGGCGTGGAAACAGTGCAAGGGAGCGGTTGCCATGGAGAAAGGGAAAAGAGCTTGCTATAACTGCACTCATTTGTAAAAAGAGACGATGACTGCAAAAGCAGGTGACCTCCAAAGTTCCTTCCAAATGGAAGCCCTGTAGTTTGAAGATGAATCCATTGATTGGTATGGCAGAGTGCAAGGACTACAAAACTAGTGGCAGGAGATCCAGGTTCAAGCCTTGGCATGGCTACCCCTCACAACCCTTGGGCCCTGACCAAGTTTCCTAATTCAATGCACATTTATTAAGCACCTACTATATGCCAGGTACATAGTAAGCACTGGGGTTATGTATCAGCAATGCAGTATTCACAATGCTTACAGTAACTATAAATGTGCTGCTATAGTTATTAATCACAAAATGCAACAGGCTCTCTACATGAGAAATATAGATAGTGCATTCATTTAAATACCAGAAGACTGAGTCCCAAAACCAGAAAGTCAAAGCCAACCCAGTAGTGATGAAGTTGGCACATGTGGTCA
>CM053586.1:40320030-40364833 GCA_028646515.1 Pseudochirops corinnae | reverse complement strand
GTTAATCATCTCATATAGAAGAGGCAAAGGATACTTGTTACAATGGAGGAGAAGAACAGGAAGGCAAAAGGGAAAGGGTCAACCTTACTCTCATTGAATTTGGCTTAGGGAAGGAGTGACATAAACTCTAAACTGGGTATCTTGCCACACAGGAGACTAGGGGGGATGGGGATGAGAGGTGGGATGATGGAGGGGAGGGGAGAGTGGGGTGGAGGGTTGATGGAAGTACACAGTTCTGTAAAGGGACAGGGGCAGGGACAGAGTAGAGAATAGAACAAGGGAGGGGGTGGGAAAGGAAGGAGGGACATATAATCCATCTCTCACAATGTGGCCACTGTGGAGAGGTTCTGCGTAATTACACATGTATAGCCTGTATTTAATTGCTTGTCCTTCCAGTGGGAGTGGGTGATGAGGGAGGAGGGGAAAGAATCTAGAATTTAAAGTTCTATAATCAAATGTTAAAAATATATACGTATATATGTATAATAATAATTATTATTATTAACTACATCCAACTGGGAATTAAGATACACAGGCACTGTGGTAGGGAGATCCATCCTGCCCTACCAGAAAGTCAGAGGGGCAAGGGTGGGGGAGGGACATAGGAGAGAGCAGATTGGGGGAGAGGTTATACACTGGGATGGCTGTTTTGAGGTGTTGGGTAGGGGAAAGATGAGAAGAAAATTTGTAACTCAAAATCTCATGGAAATGAATGATGTAAATAAGAAAATAAATACATTTTTAAAAAAAGAGTACCCAATGGAAGTTTTCCTTGGGCCAAGTCTTAAAAACTGAGGCAATATGAAATTCTAGGAACCCTGGAGAAATCCTTTTATCAATATATCAAGCCCTTTTATGAAAATTAAGCTAAGGTCCAGTGAGTGAAAAAAAAAATGTCTTGTGCAATTCCATACAGGGAGTATGTAAATAGAAGCAGAATTTGAACCTAGTTCCTCTGCCTCTAAGTCAATCACTCTTTATACTATCACCCTAGGAATCCTGTTTCTGGCTCTACCTAACTCTAATTGCATAGTGTTAGGTAAATCCCTCCCTCAGCTTTGATTTCCTCACTTGTGAAATGGGAGGATTCTGTTGATCAATCTCCAAGGTCATTCCTAACTCTAATATTCTATGATTCTGTACCATGAGAAGAATCCAGAGAAACATCAAAAGACTTGTATGAATTGATGCAAGGAGAAATAAGCAGAACCAGGAAAATAACATTGGTGGGCTCAGGAGCTAGAGTAGTAGGTTCTTAGTACCCATAAAAACCCCTTGGACCCTGAATTAGAGCAGCTGTCCCTCTGAGCACCCAATTTACCAGCATAGGAGTAATTTGCCTCTCTATTCATCTATAAATCATCCTTTGAGAAATGCAGGGTTACAGACACAGTTGGTAGCAGTTTATCTTTAGACATGTTTATTGCTCCTTGCCCATAGCCAAGTCAAGTATCATTGTCCTCATGTCAAATGATAGGAACAAAGCCTGAGGAATGAGGCTTAGGTTAGAGGAAATGTAGAGGAAGGGAATTGAAAGGAAGGGCATAAGCATTTCTATATGTGCCAGGAATTATGTTAAGTACTTTACAAATATACCTTCTTTTGATAGTATCCAAATTAGTCTGAATTTGACATGTCATATCCCATCTCTTTTCCCTTAAGTGGGCTATTCCCTTAACCTGGTATATGTTCCTTTCCTCAATTCCTTGAAATTCCCTCTTCAAGATTCAGTTCCACCTTCATAGCAGCACTACCTTTTACACAAGACCTTTCCTTCCTAGACCACTTCCTTCCCTCTTCGCCTGTTCTTGAAATTCTTTTCTTCTCCAACTCATTTTACAGGTAAGGAAACTGAGTCAAATAGGGTTAAGAGACTTGCCTAGGAACATACAGCTAGTAAGCATCTGAGGCTAAATTTTAACTCAGGAAATTGAACCTTTCTGACACTAAGGCCAGTATTATATCCTCGGCACCCAACCTAGCTGCCCCACTGAAAATTCTAAGTAAACTTAATTCCATTAGGAATCTGTCTGTTAACATCGACCCTATTCCAGCACCACTACCACCACACCTCCACGCAAGGCCTTTTCTGGCCTTAAAGCATTACTCCTCTTTAACAATGCCAAAAAAACCAAACAAACCACTTATGAGCCTAATTCTATTTACAAAGAACTCTGTTAGGCATGAAGTTAAAATATTAGGTACAATATGGCATCTGGACTCTTGAAGCTCACAGTCTAGCTCAGTGGTGACAAACTCAAATAGGAAGGGGGCCACTAATCCTTACATAAGAATCTCTGAGGCCACATGTTGACTTAGTTATACAATGTGCTATTATCTAGGTATTATCATATTTTTATTTATTTCATTAAAATTCCCCAATTACATTTTAACCTGGTTCTGGCAGCACCCAGGAGTGTTGTGGACTATGTGTTCGACATCTTTGGGCAAGAGTTCTGCCTGCTCGTATCTATGTGTGTGTACCTTGTTTGCATTTTCAGAGACTACTCTGGAGGAGACCTCAGAGCTTATTGGGTCTAAGATCCACAGCCAGAAAGAACATAAATTAATCCAACCCCATCATTCTACAGATGAAAACTCAAAGACATTTCTGTGACTTGCCCAGGGCAATTCTCTTAGTAAACATCTGATGTGGGATTTGAATGAGGCCATATCCCTAATTTCCTGTGCTCCATATCCCATATAGCATTGTGTCTTTTAGCAACTAGCTATTCCCGCCTACCACCCAAAATGCTTCTGAGAACGGTAGAATTGGATGGGATTTCAGAGATCAGTTGCTCATAGGGTTAGAGATCACATCGTTTTAAAGCTGAAAGGGAACTTCCAGATCATAAGATTGCATTACTATAGATGGAAAAGATCCCACAGATCAACTAGTCCAAACTACTAATTTTTCAGGTGAAGAAACTGATAACCAGAGATGGAAAGAGGCAATCAATCAAAAAGTATTTATTAAATTCTTACTATGTATTGGGGGGGGCATCTCCAATCATCCTGATCTATATCTTGCCACCGAACACAGGTGGTTCTGGAGGAGAAAGTGAGACTGGTGACCTTGCACAGCCTGCCTCACTTAAATTCATTCACTCCCAAGTCACGGCATCATCTTCATGGTGTCATGGTCCTCTTCAAGAACAAAAGACAAACAACAAAAAACAAATGCATATCAGGCACTAAGCTAAGCACCAAGAATATGAAGACAAAAGTAGACTCATCCTTTGTCTCCTCCAGAAGCTTTTATTCTTTTAGGGTTGAACAGGTAGAATGAACTAGAGTCAAGATCAGAAACCAGATCTTCTGCTGCCTTATCCCTTTGTGTTCCCCTATCCCTGCCAAACAACAAATCTCATAAAAATAACTTCCCATAGTGGTCACCTCTGGAAATGTAAGTCAAATTCTCCCTCTTGAACTACCCCTTCTTCATGAGGCAGTGGGTAACATGCCTCAGCACTGATCTTCCGGAGTCTTGGTCATCCATAGGATCAGATTCCAATGACTCAAGTCCTTCACAGACATTTTTCTTAACAATGTTCTGGTTATTGTATAAACTACTCTTCTGATTCAGTTGTTTTTATGGTACAGTATGGGGTAACTAGGTGGTGCAGGGGATAGAGTACTGGACTTGAAACAGGCAGATTCATCTTCCTGAGTTCAAATCTAGCTTCAGACACTTATTAGCTATGTGACCCTGGGGAAGTCACTTAACCTTCTCTTCCTCAGTTCCTCATCTGTAAAATGAGCTAGGAAAAGAAGCAGCAAACCAAGATCTTTGCCAAGAAAACTCCATTTTGGAGTCAGGGAGGGTTGAACACAGCTGAACAACAACATGGCACACTATAATATTCTATTACATTCATGTAGCACAATTTGCTTAGCCTTTACCAAAGTGATAGGAACTCTTTTAATTCCAGTTATTTACTTTCACAAAAATAGTTACTATGGCATTAAGTCTGCTCTCAACAGCTTATGTGAAATTTGGTTACTTTTGGAATATAATTCCAAATTGCATACCACAATGGCTGTACAAATTCCTAACTCTGTCAACAATACATTTCTATGACTGTTTTTCCACAGCCCTTCAAAATGGTCCTTTACTATCTTTATCTTCTTTACCAATCTGACATGTATGGAGTAGAAACTCAGAGTTGTTATAATTGGAATTTCTCTAATTATTTTTGCCTATTGTCTTTCTGCTTCATCTCATTGCCTCTCATGCGTCCAGGAGTTGAGAAACCAAATCTACACAAGGGCCCCTGGGACTGTGAGTCCCTTGGGTACTTGTTAATGGACTGGCAGCCCATTCACAGCTTTCCACGTTTGAGGCCTTGTTGCCTCCATTGGCCCAGTGTTCCTGCTATTTCACACTTTGCTTCTGTACCTTTGGAGGAAGGCCACCCTGGCTAGCCTGGTGATTTATGGGCTGATGAGCTTCTTGCAAGCTGCTCCATAATGTTCTCCTCTGAGATCTTAATCATCACACTCCAGTATCCTATGAAAAGGATCTTTAGAATGTGGACTTTTCCAGATCTCTTGTAATTACCGAAATTAGAGACAACAGAACATAATGGTGGATAGAACATTAGGCGAGGAGCCAAAAGACATGAACTCTGGAGAATACCCAGTCCTGTATTCTAGTGTAGGAAATTCCCAGGTGAAGAAACTCCCTCCCTACATGTACAATAGAGTTATCTGGAAACACCAAAAGGCTAAATGCTTTGTCCAGGGCCATGTCGTCAACGTGATCAGTGGCAAGATCTGAATTTACTATCAACTCACTATCCCATTTTGCCTCTCTCAATAATAATAAGGCTGGGGGCTAGGAATTGGACCTATTATCCTACTGGCACATGGCAAAGGTTTCAAACATAATGGCCTGGGTCTAATGGGCCCACAATATTCCCAAGTAGGGCTTGAACCAAATTGGAATGTAATTGGGAAATATTTAATAAAGTAAAGGAAAATACAATAGAACACAGACAATGTTAATATGAGTTTTTTCTAAGTCAGGAAGAATTCTTATTTATGTTTTAGTGATGCCATTTCTGTATAAATATAGGGAACTGGTATAAGGAATGAGAAACTTCCTCTACCAGCATCTTCTCTGCCACCTAGAATCTTGGTTTTCATGAGCACCGAGAGGTTTAGTCATTGACCTAGGATCATGTGACCAGTGTGTTTCAGAAGAGAAACTTAAACCAAGGTCTTCCTGTCACCAAAGCCAATTCTCTATCTACCATACCATACTGCCTCTCCTTATAATCATTCAAGAGCAAAATATTAAGAATTGGAAAAGTATTTCAGAGATAGGTTATGTAATTCAATACTGTTTTTAGAAATGAGGAAATGGAGGTCCCAAGAGAAGAGCTTTGGCTAAAGGCATAAGGCTGCTTAGTGAAGGAGTTGAGACTCAACCCAGGTTTCCTATTTTATAGATCAGTTCTCTTCATTTTACATATATAGATAGATAGATAGATAGATAGATAGATAGACAGATAGATAGACAGATAGATAGATAGATATACATAGCATGTTTATATATACATAATATGTATATATATTTTTGCTAAATATTTCCAAATTACATGTTAAAAATTTTAACATTCATTTAAAAAAATTTAATTCTAATTTCTCTCCCTCTTGCCCCTCCCCCCCAACCATTCAAGAAGGCAAACAATATGGAATTGATGTGAAGTGATGCAAAACATATTTCTGTATTAGCCATGTTATGAAGAACATACACACACAGAGACACAGAAAAATAAGAAATTTTAAAAAAGTATGCTTTATTCTGTACTTAGTGTTCATCAGTTCTCTTTCTGGAGGTGGATAGCATTTTTCATCCTGGGTCCTTTGGAATTGTGATGAATCATTGCCTTGGTTAGAGTAACTAAGTCTTTCACATTTGATCATCCTTATAATATTGTTACTTTGTACAATGTTCTCCTGGTTCTGCTCACTTCACCTTGATAAGTCTTCCCAGGTTTTTCTGCTCATTATTTCTTATAGCACAATAGTATTCCATCACAATTATACACCACAAGTTGTTCAGATATTGCCCAATTTATGAACATACCCTCAATTTCTAATTCTTTGTAACCACAAGAGATTCAGTATTTTCAATAAATATTTCCTTTTCTCTTTTCTTTGATCTCTTTGGGTTAGAGACTTAATTGTGGTATTGCTGAGTCAAAGGGTTGTGTACCGTTTTATAAGCTTCTGGGACTAACTCTAAATTGTTCTCCAGAATGGTTGGGCTAGTTCACGTCTCCACCAACAAAGCATTAGTGTCTCTATTTTTCCACATCTATTCCAGTATTTATCATTTTCCTTTTCTATCATGCTAGTCAATTTGATAAATGTGAAGTGGTATCTCAGAGTTATTTTGATTTTCAATTCTCCGATCAAAAGTATTAGAGCATTTTTTTCACATGCCTATTGATAGCTTTGATTTCCTATTCAGAAAACTTCCTGTTCATATCCTTTGCCCATTTATCAATTGTGGAACAACTCCTAATTTATAAAATTTGGCTCAGTTCTCTACATATTTGAGACATGAGGGCTTTATCAGAGAAACTTACTGTAAAATTTCTCCCTGGTTTCCCCTTTCCCTTCTAATTTTGGTTTCATTAGTTTTGTTTGTCCAAAACCTTTTTAATTTTCATGTAATTAAATTATCCATTTACTTCCCATGATCCTTTCTATCTCTTGTTTGTTCACATCACCTCTTTCCTTCTCCATAGATCTGACAGACTTAATTTAATTATATCACTTTTTATCTCTAAATAATTTATCCATTTTGACCTTATCTTGGTATACAATGAGACATATTGGCTTATGCCTAATTTCTTCCAAACTTCTTTCTAAGTTTCCTAGCAATTTTTGTCAGTTGGTGAATTCTTACCCCCAAAGCTTGGTTCTTTGGGTTTGTTAAACACTATGCTTATCAAACACATTTGTCCCTCCAAATAGCTAATTTTACAAATAATTTTTATAAGTATTTATTTATAGATGATTTTGCAAATCACAACCTAGTAGACTGATGTGATTCGTTCTAGGTAACGTGCTTCCTAAATTTGAAATTTTTAAAAAATGAAGTGTGTGTGTGGGGAGGAGAGTAGGAAACATAAATTTACATTTGGAAGGGACCTTAGAAATGATCTAGTTCTGTGGAATAAAATTATGTACTCAGCACTTTAGGAAGAGCCAAATAGAAGAATTTTAATAAATTTAGATTAGTGCCTTTTCTCTGAAATTGTCTCCAGTTTTTCCTTTACACATCTTGTTTGCATGTTGTCTCTCCCATTAGACTATGAGCTCTTTGAGAGTCAGCACTGGGTTTTTTTGCCTTTCTTTTTATTCTCAGTCTGTAGCAGAGTGCTTGGCACATAGTATAAGTGCTTAATAAACACTTTTCAAAAAACTTGATTTACTTAATAATTTACTTAAGTTATCGTAATGTAAGCATTTCTGCTAAGAAAGGGGGGGGAGGAAGGAAGAGATGATCAAAAGCAGGAAAAGATATAGGGCTCTGAAAATCTCTTTCTCATAAGGTATTTGCCAGTTATAATTATGATACTCTCCAAAAAAATAGATCAAGATGCACGGTAATATAAAATATGGTTATAGACCTCAAGGTAAAGTTCAATTAACATTTTATTTCATCCAAATGGAACAACAGTCACTTAACTTTTGGCACACCCTTGAACTATCATTTACTAAAACCATTCAATTCTTTGACTATTCCCTTTCAAAGTTCTCCTTTCCAATAAGTCAAAAGTGAACTGAAGATATATTTCCATTAATTGAATATAATCTAAGATTTTTCCTTTTCTTCACTACCATAGTTCAGTTGTTATGAATCAACCAAGAGCCCTTTTCCCTGATCACCACCCTAATTGCTTCTGGAAGGATTCTTTCCTGAGTTGAGGAAAGTATTGTTTTGGAATTGATAGTTAAAGAAAGACTGATAGAGTTTCTCTTTCAGATTAACTCAAAGGTTTTAGGCTAAGGTAATTTTTATGCTTTCTTAATATTTCTAAAAGAGGGAGGGGGTTGTGGTGAGCTGTGGGGGGCTCCACATAGTCTAAGATTGCACAAATGGTAAATAGTTGAGAAAGAATTTCACATCAAGGCCTCTAAGTCTAGAGCCAATGCTTTTCTACTAGACCATATGGCCCTTTGCCTATCCTTTCCTAAGGAACTTTATATTTATCCTCTTGCAGCTCAAACTTGGGATAATTTATTTGATATTTGATACAAGAATAGTTTAATCAAACATATGTCATTTACCTAGTTCAGGGGGAAAAGTCAGCACCCTGAACTTCAGAGAACACAAGCAGAAGTTATGAGCAGACAAAAAAAAAATACAGACAAAGAAAATAACACAATTCAGCAGACCAACAGACAGAGCTTCCAGCTGTCTGACCATTACATCCATACCTAGTTAGTCACCACATAGAGAAGCACCAGCATCTAGATTTTCAAAGCCGGGGAGCTCAATGGCTACCCAGAGCCTTATCTGGCCAAATCACATAACTTATATATACATATAGCTTTCTTCAGGGTCAGAGGACATCAGAACCTTTGTGACCCACTGCCTAATTACAAAGTAACAAAAGGTGTGGACCTTCCTGGAAAAACTAACCCTCCCCTAAGCAAGCTTGTCTTGTTGGGCTCCAAGTGAGGCCCATTAATGGCAGGGAAGATATTTAAATTCCCTTACCATTACAAGAGGTTATCCAGCTCCTTCATTCAGAGATGATGAAACTATGACTGTAGTAGGTTAAATGTACAAAGTCACACAGGTAGTAATCATCACAGGTTAGACTTTTGTAAATAGAATCAGAACACCAAGTATTCTATCAATTGGTTTAATTTTGATTTATCTAAACTAAAGCATGCTACAGAAATGACAACCCAGGACCTAGAATCTGCCCATCTGAGTACAAATCCTAACACTGTTACTTATTAGCTGTGTGATCCCTCTGAACCTCAATTTCCTTATCTGTAAAATGGGAATCACAATAACTTGCCCCCTGTACCTCATAGAGTTGTTGTGAGACAAGTCTTTATGTTTTGGGATTTTTTTTGTCTTTTTTTGTAGTGAGGAAGGCAGGGTAATTAATTGGGATTAAGTAACTGACCCAAAGTCACACAGCTAGTAAGTGTTAAGTGTCTGAGACTGCATTTGAACTCAGGTCCTTCTGACATCAGGATAAGTGCTCTATTCACTATTCCACCTAACTGCCCCTAGAAAAGTCTTTCTGAACCACAGTTTTGCATTTGGCCTTGTGGATAAAGAGCTGGATTTGGTATCAGGAAGACCTGAATTCAAATGGTGCCTTTGATCCACTGTGATATAATGGAAAAGACACTGGTACCAGAATGAGAAAACCTGCTTTCAAACCCTTCCTGATACTACCTGTGTGATTTTAGATTAGCCATTTACCATCCTTGGGCCTCAGTTATCCCAGATTTGATTAGATGGCCTTCCATCTCTTGATCTAGAAGTCTACAATCCAACTTACTAGCTCTGTGACCACAGGAGACCACATACATCCTGGCAAAAATTGTTCTACATCTGGTTTCCACAATTCTCCAAAGAAAGATATAAAACATACTTTAATAACCAACTTCAGTGTTTAACAAGCTTTCTTATATCTAACCTAAATCCCCCTTGCTGTTCTTTAAGGCCAAATAAAGCTTCTTGGCCAAAACCCAAAAACTCCTGTCTCCCCACTCCCACCCACAGCCCTACCCTGAGACAGTGCAAAGCTTTCAGAAGTCTCCTTTCCCTCTTCATCTATGACGTCTACATTGTGAATTCATTTTGTCTCTAGGTGCAGGAATTGCAGGACAGGATTGGGGGTGGGGTGAAGGCCACCTTCACTCAGCTGCTTCTAAGGAGGTTATCAAAAAGACAGTTTTATAGGACATTTATAGCCAGGCTGATCCTGAAGGACCCTGCCACATGGGGCTGGTGGAAAGGCTTTATATGTGTTCTGAATGATGCAAGGCAGAGGCTGCCTTCAAATCCAGATGGCCCACAATGTCACTGGTAAAGTTCCTGAAGTATCAGTTAGTCAACGAGCATTTATTAATCATCTTTTCCCATGTTGGTCACTGTTCTAAGTTTGGGGAATTTAAAGAAAGAAAGAAAAATCATCTCTAATGTCAAGGAGCTCAGAATTTAAGAGAGAAGACAACGCGCAAAAAACCATGAACAAACAAAATATGTACAGATTAAATTGAGGGTGATTTCAGAAGAAAGGCACTAAGGAATGAAGGAAGGCTTTTTACCCTGATGTTTGGAGTCAGAAGACAGAGTGTCAAGTGTGAGGGGTATCAAGGAGGTCAGTGTCACTGAATCACAGAGTTCTTGGGGATGAAGGGGTAAGGTATGATAAGGCTAGAAAAGTAGGAAAGGTCAGGTTATAAATTCCTTTAAAAGTCAAAGCATTTTGTATGTGATCCTGGAGGTCATAAGGAGTAACTGGAGGGGAAGGAGTTGTGGGAAGGAGATAATATGATCTAACCTTCATTTGAGGAAGAAAAATTTGAGGGACAGAATGAACTGAAATTGATGTAGAAAGATCAACTAGCAGGTATGAGACACAAGATTTGTAGGGGATAGGCTATCCAGCCAGCTATGTCAAAAGTAAGGGGTCTGATCTGTTCTGTCCTAATATGCGCATTGTAGGGACACATATTTTTGAAGAAAATACTGAGATACCAAAGATAGAGGGGCCCATGTCGGCTTGGTAGTAAATATATGTAGGCTTATTAGGGTTTGTTAATTTAATTGGGTTGTTTGGGGGAGTTTAGTCATGAGACCCAGTCCTTGGTGGCAGAAGGACAGAATGGTGTGATGGACCCCCGCAACAATACCAGACCAGGTCAGGTATTATATAGAAACAGAACAAAGAAGGCATAGTGCCAGAGATGGTCCAGGGTCACGTGCAAGTTCTTTTATGGGATAGTTTTGATGCTTACATTTATTCAAGGTAGTTTCCATTCTTTGTGAGACTCAAGGTCACATTCTGCTCTGGCCTAACCCTGTACAGTAGGCTATTGCAACAGTCCAGGCATGAGATGATGAGGATCTGCACCAGAAAATGTGGCATAGGAAAGAACCACTTAATGGTTCCTCATGTATAAGCTTCCCAAATGGTAGCTTAAAGAACCGCGAGAGCAACTACAGTGGATCTCCTCTCCCCCAGCAATCTACTTAATGTTTGGGGCAACAGAGGAAGGGAAGGAAAGGAATAGCAAGGAAGGGGAATGGAGAAGGAGACAAGGAAAACAAATGGAAAAGGGAAAGAGGTAAAAAAGACAGGAGGAAGGAATTAGATAGGCAAATACCATCAGAAGAAAAATCAAAGGGTCTGTGAGGTAGGTCCACCATGCCTAGAGCTTACCTTCCCCCAAATAGCAAAAGCCCTGAAAACCAGAGTCAGTAGGGCCTCATTCTGGGCACTGGATTGATGCCCAAGAACTGTTTCAACAGTGGTAACCTCCCACCTCCCGTTTTCATCTATAAGTTCATTCTCTTTAAATTGATGTTCTTACTTTTCCACTTTGTTCTACATTCTCATCATGATGATCCTAGTGCAGATTCTCTTTATTCCTGCCTGGAATGTTGCAACAGTTGGCTCTCATGCTTAATGTGCCCTCCAGTGTGTCGTCCCTCCAGTACACCTTTCCTATTGCTAAGTAATCATTCCAGTGCATAGATCTAGTCATTTCGCCTTCCTGTTAAGGAATCTTTAATCCTTTTTCTATTGCTAAATATTTCATATCCTTTGACTCACTCTAGGATATCTATCAAAGAGATCAAAGACAAAAAAAACATAGATTGCATATATACTAAAATGTTTATAACAGAAAAAAAATGGAAACAAAGTTGGCACACATTTATTGGGGATACATAAAGGATATCACTCCTTCTTCAAACTTCAATGGTTCCGCAGTACTTCTATTTTCAAATATCAAATCCTCTATTGGACATTTAAAGCCCTTCACAACATGGCCCTTTCCTGCTATTTCAGTCTTTTTATACATTATTCTCCTCCACATGTACTAGGGTTCAGTCATATTGTCTCACTTGCTATTTCTCACACATGACACTCTATCTCTTATCTCCAATCTCTGTGTCTTAGTTGGCTGTCCCTGTTGTCTGGAACACTCTCCCTCCTCACCTTAGAATCTCTGGTTTACTCCAAGGCTCAGTTCAAGCACTGTTTTCTGCAGGAAGTCTTTCTTGTTTATTCTCCCTCCCACGCTCCTAGCACTCTCTCCTCTAAGGTTACTTTGTATAGATTTTGCATGCAACTTGTATATACTTATATATGTATATCTTGTCTCCTTTGTTAGAATATAAGTTTCTTGAGGAAAAGAACTGTTTTTTTTTTCTTTGTCTCTAACATTTAGCACAGTACCTGGTACATCGCAAGGTCTTAATAAATGCTTGTTCATAGATTGCTTGACTACAAACGCAAGGAAACATTGCTGTTCACCTTTCATTTTCAAAGAGAACCATGACATCATAGGGTGATGTCTTGACTCATGTTTGAATTAGATTTAAGTGATACTCAGTTGCACAAAGTCATTATCTTTACTCTCTCTTCCAGAGTCATCAAAGTCCACTCACAAGGCAAAAGTCAAGGTGACCTGCAATGGCCCAGGATTCAGTGGATAATGTTGGCATCTTTGATGTCTGACCAAGCTCTAAGCACACCATAATGCTTGCTTGTTGATAAATAAATGTAATATAACTAAATGCTTGTTGATTGGTTGACTATGAATGCAGTGACATTCTATTACTAAAATAAACGCTGAATATTTGAATTCAGATAAATGTTGGAAAACTTTTATGTACTGATTAATGAAACAAGTCAAATAAGAAGAACAATGTCTACAATAATGTAAATGAAAACAACACTAAAAATAGTGAAAAAGATTCATTTAAATGACCAATCTTGTCTAGGAAAACTACTGATAAAACACATTTCCCTCTCCTTGGTAGGGATTTTGGAGATTATGAGTACAGAATGTTATATAAACTCTGATACACTTTTATAAGTAGGTTTGGCTTAACTACTTTGCTTTGTTAAGAAATGGGATTTAGTGTTTGAGTCTGGAACAGCTTGGAAAATTATTGCAGAATTAAAAAACAAAAGGCACTAATAAAGTTTTAATAAACAAATAATGAGTTTGAAAAGGGCCACCCTGTAAATAAAGAGAGAGAGACAAAACTTTTGGTCATTATATTTATATTTTCAGTAGCTACCATTAGATTGTGAAGTTAAGGGTCCCAATTTTTGAACCATCAGCCAAATCAGCCCTTGAAACAAAAACAGCCTGAGTGGTTTTTCCCTAAAGGCAAGTCTATAAAATAAATTCTTAAAAAATAATAATAAAAAACACACCAAATACAACTTTACCAGGTGTATTTTACACAGTGAAAACCTTTACCCCCAAATTAATAAAAACCTGAAGCCTTCCAACAGAAATCCAATTACTAAAAACAGCCCTATAAAGAAACCCTAAAAAAAAAAAACCTGTGTGATATGTGGAGACAAAGGAGAGAGAGCATGGGAATATACACACACAAACACACACACACATACACACACACACACACACACATCTATAAACAGGAGAAAAGGAAGGTAAAGGTGATTCTAATATAAGATCTTGCCCACAATAGGAATTCAGTAGACGTTCATTATTGATGATGATAACAAAGGTGACTGATAATTATGTATGCTAATTAAAGGAATGAGAGCCCAAATGATCAAAAATAGATTATCCTGAAATTATTTCTCTTTGACTTAGTCATATATTTGGAATCATAAAATATTAGAGATAGTAGACATGTCCAACTACTCATAAGGCTTCTCATAATAACAACTGTTATTATTATGATATACCATATCATATGGCTTTAAGGGTCTTTTTTTTGGCTTTTTGTAGGGGGGAAGGCAGGACAATTGGGGTTAAGTGACTTGCCCAAGGTCACACGGCTAGTAAATGTTAAGTGTCTAAGAGCGTATTTGAACTCAAGTCCTCCTGACTCTATTCACTGCACCACCTAGCCACCTTCTATGGCTTTAAGGTTTGCAAAGCACTTTTACAAATATTATTTTATTTTATCCTCATAAAAACCCTGGGAAATAGATGCTATTATTATCTGCATGAGGAAACTGAGGGAAATCGAGGTTGACTTGCCCAGAATCTCACAGCTAGTGAATATCTGAGATTAGATTTAAACTCAGGTCTTCCTGACTCCATTCCAGCATCCTAACCACTGTGTATCGTAGCCTAGCCACCTAGATACCCTGCTGGCAACTCAAGCTCACTATGTTCTGCAGGAATGATTTTCCCCATTCTACAGATGAGAAAACTCAAGGTCAGATTAAGGGCTTTGCCAATAGTCACAAAGTTAGTGAATAGCATTGGCTGGAACTCCAGTGCTATATCTAATATGCCTTGCTATCTCTCTGTAATTCCTACCAGATAGAGTGTTAGCTCCTTGAGGGCAGGAACTCTTGGTTTCCTTGTCTTTGTATTCCCAGTATATAGCACAGTGCCTGTCACAAAGAAGGTGTTGAATAAATATTGGATTAATTGAGTGGTTTGCAATGAGTAAGAGCTTGAGAAATGTTGGCTATTCTTAGTGACAGCCTGCTGTCATAGGACTTGGCTAATAAGTGCTTTTCAAAACAGTTTCTACTGAGCTGGGCACTGTCTTTTTCCAATACAAGGTCCTTGAAAAAGAATGAGACTGAGAGCCAGTAATGTAATTCCTCCTCACTCAAATCTAAGTTTGTTATAAAGAGTCGGCGGAGAATGAAATTTGCCCAGCTCCCAACCCTCTTTGCCTGGCAGGCTGTAAGCTTCAAAGTCAACTTGACTCTCATGAGGTTTGAGTTCATTTCAGGCAAAATGGGGCTTCCTGTTTCTAAGAAAAAACTTACAAATAAAACCAAAAAAACTCCTTGCACATCAAATGGCTCTTACAAAATAACATTTTGACGAGTTAAGTGTAAATTAATAAAAAACACATGGACTTGATCCCCCTTAAGATAAATATGGGTTTAGAAATTAAGATGAGGGAAAAAAGAGACTTGTTTCAAAATATACTCAGGATTGGGCAAAACCCAGAAGTCTGGATATGTTGGCCGAAACCAAATGAGACTCTCCTTTCTGTATCAATTATCTAGGAGTACATAGGAGCAAATAATTTCACTTGCATTCTTCTCTTCCTCATATCCTTTGGACATTTTAAGTCATCACTCCTCTAAGCCAAAGATTTATTCAGTTCAAGGGAAAGTTGGATTCTATTCTTTCAGTAGTTTCACATTTTTCTGCTAGATGTTAGCTCTTGATGATTGCAAAACAAATAAACTAGGTAAGAATAATAGAATCCCATACTATATATGAACTTCAGACGTCTTCTAATCCAAGGCTCAACTAAAGTATTAGTCCCTTCTGCAAAATTCCTTACAAATGGTCATCTAAAACCTTAGTCGAAGACTCCCAATTATTAGGAATCCATTGCCTTTTAAGGCTGCCCATTCCATTTTAAGATAGCTTTAAATACTATTCCCTAGTCTTTTGGGAAGGAATGTCCAAAGTAATTGTCAGCTCTCAGGAAAGAGTTCAGCTCTAAATGCAGACAATTTAAGAACCTGTACTAAATATAGTAAATGTCCTTTTCTCTAGGTATCCCTTCCACCCCCCTCCCCCCCACACATATACCCCTAGTCCCAGAAATCTCGAGGCTTGGTCTAGGGTTTAAAATGTAACACGTATAATTTGTAGATAATATTTCATAAACTTGTCACATATTCAGTTCATTAATATTTCCCCACGAGGAATTCATTCTTAGGAATTCTCCAAATATCTCTTGGGCATAGTGCATTTAATATAAAGTTTTTCATCTCCTTTCCTACTTTAAGTTACCTAAAAGAAAACCATATTTTCATTAAAGTTGAAAATATACTTACTGCACTAAAAAGAAATAATAAAACAGAGTACCAAGGCTCACTCAAATGACTTTGTGCTGCTCAGATAAAAGGGAGAGTCAACCCTTTAGCAGCCCCTGTGTTTGAAGCCCCCATTAAGAGCTCAGTTTACTATGTTATTTCCCCTCCCCAGATAAAGTGCTTTCAATTAGATGAGGAACCAGAATGCTTTCACAAAGCAAACACTCCCTAAGCTCCACAGGCAAAATCTCAAGGAAAAGTGAAGGAAACATGTCACCAGTTTCTGGATTGGCTAAGGTATTGAACAAATTCCCACTATAGGCATGAAGCCCCTGATAGTTCTCAGGTAGGGATCCCTGTGTGTCCTGGCATTCAGAGAGACAGAGACAAAGAGAGAGGGGAAGAGAGAGGGACAGAGGTAGAGACAGAGACATCACAAATCCCCTATGAAGATATGGTCTATACCACTCATTCCGGCATGACTCTCTGGTGCCTATTTCCCCATTCTTTCCACCCTTTTATGGTGTGGTTTTGGGGGAAAAGTCCAGTTGTGTCTTTCAGAAAGTATCATTGTCACTTTTCTGTTTTACTTACTTCTTAATTCCATGACCATTCCCTGGTATACCCAGATTCTGAGGGAAATCATGGAAATGAAAAAGAAAGGTCTACTTCATAAACAGGAGTTACACTGTAAAGCCTTTCTTTCTATTGAATCCAGATCTGTCCCTTTGTAACTTAAAACCCATTATTCTGGTTATACAGAAAAATATCATCTCTCTTTAACCTGCAGAGCACCTATTCAAGTTAGTTTATGTTTGTATGTGCCCAGTCGGATCAGATGGGATCAAAGCAATGAGGTCCAGCATAATCAAAGCAGCTTCTCTGTCTGGTGGGTACCTATCCCCATGGAGCCCATAACTGGTGTGTTGTTAAGACAGTCCCAGAAACATTGGATGGGCTAGAATCTAGCAGTTCTCAACCTGTGCATTGCAACCCCTTTGGGGGTCAAATGACCCTTTCATAGGGGTCACCTAAGACCATTGGAAAACACATATCTCCGATGGTCTTAGGAACTGAGACTCCACTCCTCTATCCATCTCCAGGTAGGTCCACCCACATCAGATACACCCACATACAAGTATTAAAGGGTCACAGCATTAGGAAAGTTGAGAACCACTGGGCTAGATGTTCCAATTGTTCATCCTATTCCCCTACACCTCTAAGACATGACCTGAAATTGAAAACTAAAACAAGGACTCTCAAAAGTCCTGATTTGAACATTATAAATAAAGAAGAGAAATACAAAGAGATAGAGAGATAGAGATAGAGAAAGCCAGTTCCTAGACCAGGACTGGGTTAAGAACTCCTATTCCATAAGATGCTAGATTAGAGGCAGCCCAGATAAAATCTTTCAACACTCCCCTCCAAACAACTTTAGAATAATGCCTCAAATTTTGGAGTGGTAGAGCCAACAGAAGATCAGAGTAATTCATTTTTCCTGGCCTAAGAAAACTTAGGAGGTCAGCAAGAGAAATTTGTGAAATTGAAGTGGAAGCCCTTCCAGAGTTCACACATATAAGAGTAGCAACAGTGGCCATAGCAGCAGTATCAGAAGCTCTTAGACCAGAGGTGGTAAGGGAGTCAGACAACTGGTCAAAAAAGAGATTACAAGGGACCCTCTGCTGGCAATGGGTACAGCTGGCACTGATTGGCAACTCTACTGGCCATAACCAGTCACAGTTCCAGGGTGGAGAAAAGTGCCACAGGTCAGTCACAAGGGAATAGAGGTTCTGGTCACTGTTTCAAGGCAACGAGAGCTCTAGCACTTGTGGCTGCAAGAAACCAGGTACTCTTACTGGGTAAAAACAAGAGCACAACCTTTCCTAGGATTATACCACCTTAGAAGTACCAAAAACTTTCAGGGCCCCAGAACTAACTCTGAAAACAGCATTGTGAAAAGGTCTGAAACTTGGCACAATGTCTTTTCTCCCCCAGGTGAGTAGAGCCCAACTTTAACATAAAGTTCAAAGTCAAGAAACAGGCTGAAAAAAGTGAGCAAACAACAAAATAATTTACTATAAAAAATTACTATGGACACAGGAAAAACTAAGACATAAGCTCAGAAGAAGATAACAACATGAAAACAGTTATAAACAAAGCCTCAGAGAAAAATGCTAATTGGACCCAAGCACAAGAATTCCTGGAAAGGTTAAAGAAAGATAAGTATAGTAGAAGAAAATTTGGGCAAATAAATGAGAGTGATATGAGAAAATTATAAAAAGAAAATTAACAGTTTGGTAAAACAAGCACAAAAAATACTGAATTAAATAACACCTTAAAAATAGAATTGGCCTAATAGTAAAAGAGTCACAAACTTTTACTGAAGAAAATTATTTCTTAAAAATTAGAACTGGGCAAGTGAAAGCTAATGACTTCATGAGACATCAAGAAGCAATGAAACAAAAATGAGAATGAAAAAATGGAAAAGAAAAAAGAAAGGCATAGAAAAAAGAAAAATATAAAAAAAGGTGAAATATCTCATTGAAAAACAACTGACCTGGGAGACAGAGCAAGGAGAGACAATTTAATAAGTTTGGATAACCTAAAAGTCAAAATTAGATTTAATTTTTTAAAAATAGTCTAGACATCATATTTCAAGAAATTATCAAGGAAAACTGCCCCAATGTTTGAGATCGAGAGGGTAAAGTAAAATTGAAAGAATCTACTAATTATCTCCTGAAAAAATTCCCAATACGACAGCTCCCAGGAATATTATAGCCAAATTCCAGAGCTCCAAGGTCAAAGAGAAAAATATTTCAAACAACCAGAAAGAATACACACTCACACATTTATGTGCATACATACATATACATACATGCACATGCATATATATAGAGAGATCTATATCTATAAATACATACATATATATATATATATATATATACATATGCATATATGTATATGTATGTATATAGTGAAGCCACAGTCAGGATCACACACGATTTAGTTACTTCCATATGAAAGGAGTAAAGAGACTGGAATATGATATCCCAGAAGACAAAGGAACTAGAATTACAATCAAGAAAAACCAACCCAGAAAAACTAAGCAGTGGAAAAATTTAATGAAATACAGACTTTTCAAGCAGTACTGAAGAAAAGGCCAGAGCTGAAAAGAAAAATTTGACATTCAAACAGAAGACTCAAGAGAAGCATAAAAAAGTAAACATGAAAAAGAAATAATAGTGGAATCAGTGAGGTTAAACTGTCCATATTCTTATATGAGAAAATGATATATTTAACTCCTAAGAACCTCATCATTATTAGAGAAATTACAAGGACTTTCTTTACATAGAAGGCATAAATGTGAGTTAATTATGTTGAACTAATTTTTTGAAAAATGAAGGGGTAACATAAAGGAATGTACTAGGAAAAGGGGGAGGAGAGGTAAAATGGAAAAATTTTCTCACATAAAAGAGGAACACAAGGAACAACTTTAACACTGGAGGAGGAAATGGGCATGGTAGCAAACAATGACTCAACCTCACTGTCATCAGAATTGGTTCAAAGAGAGAAGGAAATACACACACACACACACACACACACACAGAGTTGGGCATAGAAATACAACTTACCCAATAGGGAAAGAGAGGGGGATAGAGATAAGAAAAAGTTGAAGGATAATAAAAGGGAGAAGAGATTAAGAGAGGCAATGATTATAAACTAAATAGACTTTTGAGGAGAGACGAGATAAAAAAGATAGAATGAGAAATAGAAGAAAACAGGATGGAGGAAAATATACAGTAATCATAACTGTGAATTTGAATGGGATGAGTTCACCCATAAAATAATGGCAGGTAGAAGAATGGATTAGAAACTAGAATCCAACAATATGTTGTTTACAAGATTTGCACTTGAAACAGAAAGACACACACAGAGTTAAATAAAGGGTTGGAACAGAATCTAATATGTGTTAGGTGATCTAAAAAAAAAAGAACTAGCAATCATGATCTCAGATTTTAGATCTTAGATCTATTTAACCTAATTAAAAGAGATGATCATGGAAATTACATTTTGCTAAAAGATGACATAGACAATGAAATAACATCAAAAAATTTCACAGAAAGTTTCTCTGATAAATGTCTTATTTTTCAAATATATACTAAGTATAGAATTAAATCAAATTTTTAAAAATGAGAAGCATTCCCTTATTGCTAAGTGGCCAAAAGATATAAACAAACACACAGTTTTCAGAAGAAGAAATCAAAGCTATCTATAGTCGTATGAAAAGATGCTATAAATCACTACTGGTAAGAGAAAGGCAAATTTAAACAACTCTGATATACCACCTCACATATATCAGAAATGACAAGTGCTGGACAAAATGAGAGAAAAATAGGTGCATTAATGAACTGTTGGTGGACTACTGAATTGGTCCAACCATTCTGAAGAACAATTTGGAACTGGTCCCAAAGGGTTATAAAACTGTGCATACCCTTTGACCCAGCAATATCACTACTAGGTCTATATCCCAAAGAAGTCAAAGAAAAAAGGAAAATGACTTATATATACAAACATATTCACTGTAGCTCTTTATGTGGTGGCAAAGAATTGGAAATCATCAATCAGGGAATGGCAGAACAAATTGTAGTATATGACAATGATGGAGTACTACTATACTGTGGGAAATGGAAAGGGGGCATGGTTTCAGAAACACATGACAAGATCTATGTGAACTGATGCAAAGTGAAGTGAGAAGAACCAGGAGATCATTGTGCACAATAACAACAATGTTGTAATGATAACCAACTGTGACTTGGTTACTCTGATCAGTACAATTATCCGAAACAATTTCAAAGGACTCATGATGAAAAAAATGCTATTCGCCTCCAGGGAGAGAAAACAGATAACTCTGAGTGCAAATTGAAGCAAAATTTTCTTTACTTTTCTTATATTTTTTTTTTTTTGGAAAAATGGGTAATATGGAAATATGTTTTGCATGATTTCACAGAAACCATCAATCTTGCATGGTAATCGGGAAAGCAAGATCAGAGACAAAAGAAGGAAAAAGAGTTAGCCAATCCTGTATTCCATATATAAATTTCATAATCCACCATCCTGTCATGTCAACATATTGTTTCCAGCATCCCAAGACTCCAGAAGCAGACAGAGGATACTCGGTTGCTTGTATTCCATGATCATCATAAACCACTTTGCCACTCTCTTTTTTCCCACATCTTCATTACTCTGGGCCCAGAAGGAAATAATAATTTTAAAAGATAAGATGGCAATACATGAACACTAATTACATAATATCACATTACATGATATTATATAATAGTTGTTTAAGTTATCTTCCTAACTAAACTCCTTAAGGTCAAGAACCAAGTATATTTCTTTTTTGTATCCCTTCATGGTACCTAGTACAATGTTTTGCACCTAACAAACACACAACAAATTCTTATTAGATTAGTAAGAGGTCACATGGTACACTGTAGGAGAGCATTGGTATTAGAGTAAGAAGCCCTTCCTTAAGCACTTATTGCAGTGGTTCTCAACCTTCCTAATGCCCCAACCCTTTAACACTCATATGTGTGCATATCTGCATGTGGGAAGACCCACCTGGAGATGATAGAGGAGCAGTGTCTTACTTCCTAAGATCATCAGAAATATGTGTTTTCCAATGGTCTTAGGCAACCCCTGTGAAAGGGTCATTTGACCCCCAAAGGGATTGCGACCTACAGGTTGAGAACCACTGACTTAGTGGTTATATGACCTTTAATCTTTTTTGTCCTCATACTTCTTATCCATAGAATGAGAGGGTTGGGCTCAGTAGCAACTAGGTCTACATCCAGCTTTTGCTCTGTGATCTAATCCCCAGCCCTAACTTGGCTATCATGCATATGGACCAAGAACCAAAACAAACCCCCAGGAATTGATGGTGGTAGTGAAACCATGTCTTCTGCAAGACTTCACATCTTGTTTCTGAAATCCCCACCTTAGGTAATTCCTGTTACAGCCAGATGTAATGTCCTTGTACAAGCAATGGCTTAGGGAAGAATCTGTTCTGAATTACACAAATGTTACCGCTAAGAGGGGGTGGGAAGACGAACTAGGGAAGGGGATTTCAGGGGTTTAATGTGGTCAGGCCCTGTGTACATAACAAAAAGGAAAACTTGGACAATGCTTTTCCAAAAAGAAAAACACTTGTCTCCTGATGAAAAGCAAGGCTAGAAAGCAAGTTATAATTCAATTGACTTTAAAAGCTAGAAGCATCTTGGCCCTCCTTCCAGAGACAAAGCTTAGCCAACTGTTTTCCTGGGGCACAGAAATCCAGACTCTGATTAACCATTTATCTCAGTGATCACGCCTTAAGTAATTTATCAGCTTATCCAGGTCAACTTCACACTCTCACCCCGCCCCCACCACCTCACCCCCCATAGCTAAAAAGGATGTGAGAGAAGCACGGGGAACACGTTTCTCTTACCGCAAAACTTTAACCCAGGTTCATTGTGATATGACTAGGAAGCCATGTCCATTTCCTAGAACTATATTGCGTTGTGGGCTTTGGAGACACCTCTCTAGCTAAGAATCTTCTCCAAGTATGAGACATGTTTTTTGCTGTTGTTTCTCTTGAACTAGTTTGAAATGAATTAAAGACAGGTCCAAAGGAAGGGTATTCTGAATACTGACCCAATTTTTTCGAGCCATTATAGACATAGTAAATGATTAGCAGTATTTTTAGCCAAAAGAGTAAATTACTTTAAAAGTTCCTTCTGTATGATGACAAGGACCTGGGAAGTAAAGGGATACCCATCTATTGGGGATAGGTAAACAAATTATAGTATCAGAATGTATGGGAATGCTATTATGCTCTAAGAAGTGGACAAAGGAATAGGCTCAGAGATATCAGTGAAGATTTGCTTGAACAGAGGCATCTGGGTTGCTCGGTGGGTAGAGTGCTGGGCTCAGAGTCAGGAACATTAGAGTTCACATCTGGCCCCAGATTCTTTCAAGCCGTGTGACACTGGACAAACCATTTTACCTCTGTTTGCCTCAGTTTCTTTATCGATAAAATGGGGATAATAACATCTGCCTCCCAGGGTTTTTGTGAGAATCCAATGAGACAATAATTGCTGAGCAGTTAGTGCAGAGACTAGTACACAGTAAACGCTATAAGGTAAGATATTATTATTATAAAAATTTTAGCTATGATGATGATGGCAAAATGATGTATAATGAAGTGAGTAGAACAAAGAAACCAAATGATACAGTACCAACAATGTTAGAAAAGCACAAAACTTTGAAAGACTTAAGAACACTGATCAATGAAATGGCCAGAGGATTAATGATGAGTCCATGATCTGACAGAGAGATAAAGGATTTAAGACAACTCATGAGAAAGATATTTTTGAACATAGTGTCAAAATTTGTTTTAGCTGACCATGCATGTTTGTTACAAGTGTTTTTATTGTCTTTTTTTTCTTTTAAATTGGAGATAATGAAGCAGGAAGTAGAGACAATTAATGCTTACTAATTGAAAAATAAAACGGAATAATAATATAAATAGGAAAAAATTAAAAAGAGCATGGGTTTGAAGTCAGAAGACTTGAGTTCAAGTCTAAGTTCCGATATTTACCATGTGATATTGGTCAAGTTATGTAAATGTTGGGGACCTCAGTTTCCTCATCAGCAGAATGGGGATAATATTAGTATTGCCTACTTAACAGGGTTCATGTAAGGATCAGATAAGGTGGCATATCTATAAAGCATTATGAAATGACATAAGTGAAAACTGTCAATTTAATTGTTTTGATTATCACTCATTCCATGTTTCAAGTATGTATGCAAGTACTTACTCTACATACATAAAACAAAAACATTCCTTAATAGTTTAATGAATTGCTCTGGTCAAAAAAATTCACTAATAATAATAATAATAATAATAATAATAATAATGATAATAATGTCTTGCATTTATTTAATGCTGTAAGGTTTAAAAATAATTTCACCAATATTATCTCATTTTATCATCTCAACAGTCCTGGGTAGTAGGTATTATTGTTATCCCACTTTTGCCAGATGAGGAAACTGAGGCAAGTTAAATGACTTGTAGCCATATAGCTAAGATTCTGAGGTCACAGTTGATCTCAAGTCTTCTTGACCACAGGTCCAATTCTCTATCCATTGCACCATCTACCTACCTCTCTGGTGACCAACATTTTGGTGATGTCTCTTCAAATTTAGTCCAGTTTGTATCTTGCCACACAGGAGAGTAGGGGAGATGGGGATTAGAGGTGGGATGATGGAGGGGAGGGCAGGGTAGGGGGGGAGGAATGATGGAAGTACACCTTCTGTAAAGGGACAGGGACAGGGTAGAAAATAGAACAAGGGGGGAAGGGATAGGAAAGAGAGACATATAATCAGTCTCTCACTATATGCCCACTGTGGAGAGGTTCTGTGTAATTACACATGTACAGCCTGTATTTAATTGCTTGTCCTTCCAGTGGGGGTGGGTGACAAGGGAGGAAGGGAAAGAATCTAGAATTTAAAGTTCTAGAATCAAATGTTAAAAATATATATGTATATACATAATTATTCTTATTATTATTAACTACATCCAACTGGGAATTAAGATACACAGGCACTGTGGTAGGGAGATCCAACCTGCCCTACTGGAAAGTCAGAGGGATGAGGTAGAACATAAGAGAGAGCAGATTGGGGGAGGGGTTATATAGTGGGATTGCTGTTTGGGGGTGGTGGGTAGGGGAGAGATGGGGAGAAAATTTGTAACTCAAAATCTCGTGAAAATAAATGATATAAACAAGAAAATAAATAAATTAATAAAGAAAAAAAAATTTAGGCCAGTCCTAGCTAAACCCTCTTGAAAGGCTTTGACAAACCTTTTAGTAATCATCAAGGAAATTCAGAATTGTACAGACTATAATTTGAGGCAGAATCCAAAGATACACTAAACTGAAAGAATTGAATTCCTTGGAGAGACCTAGAAATAATTAGAAATAATAATAATCAAACCTGGTAGCCTTTTCTTAACCCTTATCTTTCTCTATATTTCTATGGTCTTTGACATTGTCAATCACCATCTTCTCCCAAGTATTTAATTCTCTCTAGGTTTTCATGATGCTACTCTATCTAGTTTCTCCCTCTCCCTATCTGACGACTCCTTCCCAGAATCCTTTGCTGGATCCTCATCCAGGTTGTATAACCACCAATGGGTCATTTAGAGGTTGAATGACCACTTCTCTGGCATGTTGTAGAAGAGATTCTTGTTCAGTTATGGGTTGGATAAGATGGTCACTGAATTCCTTTCCAACCTGAGGATTCTATGATTCTAGAAAGTGTATGAGGTTTGGTTCACTTTTTATCTGACTCTTGTGTCCCAATGCTTCAAGACACTCCTTATTGTGGGAAGGAGATAAGGGAGATGTCTATTTTTGTCTCCCTTTGAGCCACATCAAGACAGTCATATGTTACACAGATATGGAAAATGAGTCCCAGAGAAGGGAAGAAAGACACAAGCAGTAAAGGACAAAGACAATATTTAAACCCAGATTATGTGGCACTACTTCCATTGTGGGACCTGGCTCTGACAGTTACTCCCCATATGATGATGATCAATTCCCATTACTTCTCTGAGTATCATTATACTTATTTGTAAAATTAGAATAATATTCTCTCTACAAAACTTACAGGGTCACTATCAGGATTTGAAAACTGTAAGGAACTTTGTTAAGTACATCATATATTAATGTCATATATGGATGACCTTGTCTGTGGGTGTTGGGTCTTGACCTGCCTTCTGAACATTCTAGAACATCTAATCTCAGCAAAGGTAACAAATAGAAATTTGGATTTATATTCAAAATCTGTTGACTACTATATGTATTTACATTTAGTACATATACATATGTGTGTGTGTACTTTTTTTTAAGTTTAATTATTTAACTTATTTACTTTTAGTTTACAACATTCAGTTCCACAAGCTTTTAAGTTCCAAATTTTCTTCCCCTTCCTCTCTTTTCCCCCTCCCCATGGTGGCATGCAATCTAATACAGGTTCTACAAATGCCTTCACATTAAACAATAGTCAAGTTGTAAAGAAGGATTATAACCAATGGAGGGAACAACGAGAAAGAAGGAACAAAACAAAACAAAAGAGAAAGAGAGAATAAGTAGTTTGCTTCAATCCGCGTTCAGACTCCATAAATCTTTTTTTTTTTCTGGATGTGGATAGTCTTTTCCATCATGAGTCCTTTGGAGTTGTCTTATAACCTTGCATTGCTGAGAAGAGCCCAGTCTATCAAAGTTAGTCTCACACATATGATGTGTCTGTAATTGTGTACAAAGTTCTCCTGGTTGGGGAGGCTAGGTGGTGCAGTGAATAGAGCACTGGCCTTGGAGTCAGGAGGACCTGAGTTCAAATCCAGCCTCAGATACTTGACACACTTACTAGCCATGTGACTTTGGGCAAGTCACTTAACCCCAACTGCCCTCCAAAAAGCAAAACAAAACAAAACAAAGTTCTCCTGGTTCTTCACTCAGCATCAGTTTATATAAGTCTCTCAAGGTTATTATGAAGTCTGTCTGCTCCTCGTTTCTTATAGCACAATAGTATTCCATTACATTCATATACCACAACTTGTTTAGTCATTCCCCAATTGATGGGCATTCTCTTGATTTCAAATTCTTTGCCACCACAAAAAGAGCAGCTATAAATATTTTTGTACTCTATATATACTTCTATATTGGACTTGGAGCCAAGAACCTTAGTTCCAAACCATCCTCAGACAATCATGAACTATGTGAGATCAATTAAGTTACTTAACCTCCTAGGTTGTTGTGAGAATCAAGAGAGATGAAATTAATAAAGCACTTAGCATAGCATCTGGCATTTAGAAAGCATTCTATAAATGTTAGTTATCATCATCAATTATCATTATAGACGTATTTCTTGTCTTCTCTGTAAGTTGCTGTAGAACAGGGCATGTTTTATTGTTTGTTTTTGTAGTCTGGTCCATACTGGACATTAAATTAAGCTCATTGATTGATTGAAGGAATGGTTCTAGGCAGTAAAGATATAAACAAACAGACACCACCTCTACATTCTATGAGCAATAAAACTGGAGGAGGGCTCCTGTGATAATGTTGTTCATCTTTCTTGAAAGATTTCCAAGACACCAGTGAGTCAGGGAAATGTAACTATTGTTGGGATGCTATAATGCATTTGTCTATAAGGGTATGAAATCTGGAGTATCAGGAATATTTTCCTGTAGTTGGGACTTTATACAAGGATGAGCTCCTCTTTAGGGTATCTCACATTGAGACAGTAAGTGCTGATAATAAACTTCAGGTTATTGTGATCTTCCCAGAAGACTACTCAATGGAATCCAAGGCTGTGTCAACATGCTATGATAGACTCAGTCACTGGATGGTTGGTTTAGGATTGGGGCCATCTAGAATGAGTAATTAAATACTGTACACAGTCAAGTCCTCTATATAGTAACCTCATGTAGACGCCAACTAAAGTTTTTGAAAATTCAAGTTTGGTTATTTAAAGGAGAATGAAAGGTTCTGTATGCCACAATCATATATACTATCTTTAGTTGTTTATTTGATTTATCTTTATACTTTATTTTTATACTTTGTACTTTATGACTATACTTTTTTATATTAGGAGTTATTATCATTCATTTTCTCTTCCCTGGCAGTCAATCAATGAGGGCCTGATGCTACCTTGTACTTCTCATTGAATCAAATTAATTATTGATGCCAGGAGAACTTTTCTAACAGTTAGTTACCCATAGCCTCCAGAAGTAGTAGGTTCTTTCTCATTGGAAGAAGAATCTTCTAGAAGACTATACAAGTTTACCTGTTGGTCACGTTGTAATATTATTCTGTAAATATTTATTAAGTACCTACTATGTGCTAGGCACTATTCTAGTCGCTGATGGTATAAAAACAAAATGAAAAGGACTTTATCCTTAAGTCACTTAAATAGCTATAGAATAATAATAGTTTATATATGTATATATATATAATTACAAGTATCTAGATCTTCAAAATTCTGAAAAACTTATTGAATAATAAAAAATATTAAATTATTTTCAATATAACTTCCATTTATTTTGCTGTGCTCAGATTCTTTGAAGATTTGATTAATGAAAGATAGTAAATAATGCAATTTGATTAACCAAGCATTTAATTAAACACCACACTGTATTCCCTGACCATGCCAAAATGGCCAAGTAATTCCACATCACAAGGAAGCATGTCCCCTTTTTCCTCCCATGTGGCATACACACACACACTCAGAACTGTGGCAGCCTTCACTCTGAACCTCCCCATGATGGCCTGGAGTTCAATCTTGACATTAATGTAGCATTAACATTTCGCTTTGCAGTCATCCAAGAAAACCATTTCAGTTTGCCTTTTGCTGACACTGTACAGCTTAGGAAATGCTATTGGAGATGGGAGCTTTCAGATGTGGGGCTGATTGAAAAGGATGAAGTTTGTTTTCTTTTAAGTCCTTGGCCTCTCTCTTTCCATCATAAGCTAGTGGATCCAGATGGCTAGAGTAACCAATTAAAAACAAAGAGAACCCTGAGAAAAGGAGAAGGAAGAGAAAGAGAGAAACCAAGTGGCAATTAGGGATGAGACAGCCAGAATGGCTTCATGATGGTAGAGATGCTTTCACTGGAGAAGAATGTGTGTATCAATTAGAATCTTCCCCCAATTTCCCCTCCCCTGACTTTAGACTGTAAGAGTAATTCAACATTAAGAAATTACCACCAGAGATCTTTTCTCCTATGAGATACTTGTGCTGGTGAATATATGCACAATAATAAAGAGATGTGACTTAAATTACAGTTATAAAAGACTTCTAAAAGTTGGAGATCAGCCTGTCTATAGACTTGATTTGAGGAACTCCATGTGTCTACACTACTGATTTGAAATGGCAGTCCTTTATTTATCCATCAATTTCATTTTACAAAGGTAGAAGAAATTCCCACCAAGTCATGGATGAGAATGAGGTTAAATCCCCTGGAGAGATTTTGGTTTTTTCAACTTTGTCCTCATGTAATCTTCCATGAAACAAATTTAGACTTTCCTTATCTACTAGCTAAATGTAATTTAAAAAAAAACCCTAAGATTCTGAGATTCTAGTCATAACAAGGCTTAAATTTGAAAGGGAATATAGAGATCATTTAGTGTAAGCCCTTCATCTTACACACAAGGAAACTGAGGCCCAGGGAAATTAGCTGATTTACCTAAAATCACAAAAGTAGTAAGAAGCACAGCTGGGTGTAGCAGGTACATGGTCCAGCGCTCTGAACTAGAAGCCAGGAAGATCTAAGTTAAATCTAGCCTCAAACAATTACTAGTAATTGGTGTAGTTCCCTACATTGAAGAAATCACAGATTACACATATTTCCACATGTGTAATAATGTCTGTTGAAGCTGGGTTACAGGTACTCCTGATTCAATTTAGATAATTGGTTTGCTGAAAAAATTCATATGTAGTTGGCATAATGATCAAAGCAATAAATCTAGAGTCAAAAAATCTGAATTTGAATCTTGCTTTAGTCACCAGCTATATAACAATGGGTGTCACTTGTCCTTTTAGCCTCAATTTCCACATTTGTAAAAGGAACATAATAACAGCACCAATCATGCAAGGTTGTTGTGTGGGTCAAATAAGAGAATATGTGTAAAATGTTTGGCAAACTTTAAAACTATGCCAATTTTAATAGTTATCTATCACCGTTTTCAAATATTTTGGAAGCACTTATTTACATGTAGGTAATTGAATTGCTAATTTAAAAATAAGTCTGATGAATACTGAAACAGACCTCTAAATATGTCTGATAGTAATGCAAGGGATCATGTTTTAGAAATAAATTGAATCAAAAAGACATCTATTACCTCATATGCCTCTTTTGAAATTTCCCAGAAGACTACTCAATGGAATACAAGGCTGCGTCAACATGCTATGATAGACTCAGTCACCAGATGGTTGACTTAACATTTGCAGCCATCTTGAATGAGTAATTAAATAGTGTACTCAATCAAGTTATCTATATAGTAACCTCATGTAGACACTGAAGCTTTTAGAAATTCGAGTTTGGTTATTAATAAGATGAATGAAATGTTCTATATGCCACAAGCATAAGACTTCTTGGCAATGAAGGAAGAAAGAGAGGGAGAGGGGAGAGGAAGGGAAGGAGAGAGAAGGAGGAAGAGGATGAGGACAGCACTGACAAAGACAAAGACAAAATTTGTGTTTCTCTGGCATGAATTTTGAAAACACTGTTTCACTACCATTACAATGAGGTACAGTGTGAAGATTGGTTAATAACATTCCAATCCTTAGAACACTGGTAGAAAACTGATAGAAAACATACCTTTTTTCTTCCTTAATTTTTTAGCAAAGATTTCCTATGTTTCCTATAAGTTACTTATATTATGAAGAAAAGATTTTAATTAACAATGATTCAGAACTCAGTGTGTATAAGGAAAAGACTAAACAGATTGAATTACTCTATCTTTCCTGGTGCCTTTCAAATTTGGAAGATGAACCATTGTAATCCTCCAAGGAAAAGGAGAGATAGCAAGGGCAGAAGTATCAGCAGTCTGCTGCTTGCTACCCACTATCTCATTTCCCCATTTGGACATTCCATGATCATTAATGAATGGTGTGTAAGCCTATCAAGAAGAAAGCAATGAATTGTAACATATTTGACCCAGATGATAGGTAAATCAATTAATCACTATATCCTGAAAGTAGCCAAGTGATTTCTCAGTTGGCTATGCAACATAAAAATTAACTTGATGGGATGAAGATTTGGGGGAAACCATTTTAATTTTTAACCTACTTGAGAGACTACGAATGATGAAATGGAGGAATCAGTAGAATTCAGCTTTCTCCCACTACTAATTCAATACAGATTAAGGAAGAGTATCAGACAAAATACTGATTGGGAAATTCAAGGAGGAACCATAGCAAGCCTCCACTCTAAGATCATGAAATTAGCCATCATTTAGGTAACCAGAGATGGGAATGTGACCGAAGGTGGGCTCATACCTTTGTTACCCTGCATAGGATAGAAGATTCAGCCCAAAGGAAAATAACTGATGCAGGGACTACAACTCTGTCACTCTGACCGCTGACCAGAGCTGTAGATTCATACCATAGACCTGGGCTAGTGGCTGTAGCTGAATAAAAAGGGAAATGACTGCATAATGCAGAACAAGGGTGAGCCCAGAGGTCTGTCCCTCTGAACTTGAAGACCCTTTTTCTAGATAGCAGATAGGATCTGGGGACAACAGCTACCTACTGAGGCTCCAACAAGAGACAAGCCTGGAGCTTTTTTCCCACACCTAAACTGCAGTGAGAAGTGTGCAGAGTTCAGATGAGAAGAGCAATGACACAGTTTGACCACAAGGTCAACTAAAATTTCTAATAATATTAGAAATTAAATGAGAATTCTAGTGGAAGGAATTGGAAAGCCAATGAAAGCTCTTGGAAAGAGAATTAATAGTTTATTATGAGAAATTAAAAACTGTACTCAAGACTCTCTGAACATCAGAATAGACCAATCAGAAGTTAATGACTCCGTGAGATGAGGAATATAGAGCAAAGAGTACTGGTGTTAGGTTCACTCCTACTTTCTCAATAACTTTTTTTTTAGTAAAGCATGGAGGCAGAAGGCAAAAAGAGAGAATTGTATAAAAGAATAGGATAGAAATAAATTCACAGTTAATGATCATAACTGTGAATGTAAATGGGATGAACTAAACCACAAAATGGAAGAGAATAGCAGAGTAAATTAAAAGGCAGTCTCTAATAACATGTTGTTTGCAAACACACACACACACACACACACAACATAAATGTTCACAGAGAATGTGAGGTCCTGGAGAAGAACTTATCATGTTTCAACTAAACTTAAAAAAAAAAATCAAGGGTCACAACCATGTTCTCAGACAGAGCAACAACAAATTAGAAATTACTAAAATAGATAAAGAGAAAATAACTATGTAATATTAAAAGGCACATTGGATGGTGAAATAATATCAATACATAACATATAGGCACTGAATGCACAGCATCTAAATACTTAAAGGAAAATCAAAATGAGTTGCAGTGAGAAGTAGACAGCAAAATTATAATGGATGGACGCCTGAATATACCCCATTTCTAACCTAAATACTTCCAATCCCCCCAAAAAAAGACAGAAGTTAAGGATATAAATAATATTTTAGCAAAGTGGGATAACTCTCTGTCAATTACTAAATGGCAACAGAAAGGAGTGTACATATTTTTCAGCTGTTTGAAACACTTTTATAAAAATTGACAAAGTTTTAGGCCATAAAGCCATACAATCAAATGAAGAAAAGGAGAAATATAAAACACATCCTTTATTGAAAATAATGTAATAAAAATAATATTCAGTAAAGGCCAACTGAAGTAAGGACTAAAAATAAGGGATTAAATAATTTACAGAAGTGATGAGTCAAATAAAAATCATGGATAAATAAGCAATTTAATCAAAGATAATGACAAGGAAATGTAACAATATTTGTGTGTAAGTGCTGAAAGCATTTCTTAAGGGGAAATTTTACACACACATGTGCACACATGCACACACACACACACACACACGCTTTCTTCAACAAAAGAGAAGATCAGATCTCTTGATTAGGCATACAACTAAAAGCCAACAATTTTTTTTTAATTAAGCACCAAGGCAAAGAATTGGAAATAGAGGGGATGTCCATCAATTGGGGAATTACTGAAAAGTTGCAGTAAATGAATGTAATGGAACATTATTGTGATAAAAGAAAGAATGAGCAGGTGGGTTTCAGAAAAACCTGGAAAGACTTACATGAGCTGATGTTGAGTGATGTGAACAGAACCAGGAGAAAAGTGTACACAGTAATGGCAATAATCAACTTTGATAGACTTAGCTCTTCTCAGCAATACAATGATCTAACACAATTCCAAAAGGCTCATGATGGAAAATGCTATCCAAGTTCAGAGAAAGAATTATGGAGTCTGAATGCAGATCAAAGCACACTACTTTCACTTATTTTTTGTTTTTTGTTCTTTCTTTCTTATGATTTTTCCCTTTTGTTGTTCTGATTCTTCTTTCACAATGTGTTTAAGATGATTGTACATGTATAACCTATAACAGATTGCTTACTGTCTTGGGGTTGGGGAGAGGAGAGGTACAGAGGGAGAAAAATTTGGAACAAAAAGTATACAAAAAATTAATATTGAAAACTATCTTTATTTGTAATTGTAATGCCATGCACTAGCATATTCCCAAAAGAATGCTACTGTGAACAGCTTTTAAGGTTCAGATTACACAGTATAGCGAATACTTTGTTTATTCCATTACAAATCAAGGCAAACATTCACAATATATCACAATATAATATTCACAACATTACATCTTATCACAGAAAATCACAATATAGTGTTCATAACAGGTTAACATTAGAATGGCCACACAGTTTTCACTACAGTGGCCACAATATTTAGAACAAAGCATTCAATCAATTTACAATACAATAATCAATCTTCCATTCATGGGACAATCATTAATTTAATCAATCACTCAATTCATAATACAATAATCAATCTTTCACTCATGGGGCAATCATTAACTTCATCAGTCATTAAATACAATCATTAGAAAACCACACAAACCCTGTACCCCTCAGTGTCCAGCAAACCTCAGTTTCATCCAAAGGGAGGCCTTTTCTTCATCTTGATTCTGAGTGGGCTCTCTGATTCCCTGGATGCCCTTCCATGGTCCCAGCTCCCTCGTGAATCCACCAAACAGTCACCTGGATTCAGAAGCAGACAGCTCCCAGGTCCTTTTCCAGTCCTTAGGGCAGTCCCTGGCACACACTGAAGTTCAGAGGGTCCAGCACATCTCAAACCCTTCACTACTTCTCTTGCCTGGAACTCAAGGATCAGCTAGGCCACAAACAAACAAAGTCTGATCCTGGTCATGCTTCTTCAGTCCTCTAGCAGTTCAGCTGGCCCTAGGACCCAGAAGGAATATCGGCCCTCTCAGCCTTCCAGGTGGCCTTCACCAGATTCTGGTCTCAAGAATACTTCATCTCAGTTCTCAGTCAGCTGCCAGATGCTGGGAGAGAAACTCTCTCTCTCTCTCTCTCTCTCTCTCTCTCTCTCTCTCTGTCTTCTGTCTCTCTCTCTCTCTCTTTCTCAAGAAAACTCCAACTCAGTTCTCAGCTTCCAGATGCTGGGAGAGATACTCTCTCTCTCTCCCTCTCCCTTTCTCTCACTCTCCCTTCCTCTCTCTCTCTCTCTCTTTCTCTCTTTCTCTCTCAGCCAGCTTCAGTCTCCATGATTCTTCCTTCACCAGGTGCAACATTCCAATTCTGTCTCTCTGTCTCTAAAATTCTTGCTTATACACACACACACACACACACACACACACACACACACACACACACACTGGCCTCCTGTCTCAGCCAATCCCCTTCTTCCATGTGAACAGGGGAGTTCACACCCTCTCAACGGTGGGACAGAGTTCATACCTTACATATTTAGCCCCATGTTACTAAGTGCTAAGTATCTGCTAAACTGATTGCTGTTAGAATAATTAAAAAAAATAATATTAAGGGAAAATTAAGTACCAAAATACAATTATAACAATCAACTAACAAAACTGAAGGCAAAAAAAAAAAAAAACAATATAACTAATGAATAAAAACTAGGATCTTAAAAAAAAAAAAGACCAGTGACTAATTTGATTTCTGAAAAAGAAAGGGAATAAACAAATGTAGCACCGATGCAATATTTATAGCACCCATGATAATGATAAAGACCATGACTATAAGTATCACATGACATTCAGTTGCAAAATATGCCAGATTCTGCAGGTACAGAACAGAACTGAAACATTTATTTAGATACCAGAAAACTGAATCCCAAAATCAGTAAGCTGATTCCATCATAGCACCAAAGATATTCAGAAGCCATAATAACACTGAGAGCCATGCCATCCTTTAGCCTTCCCACAAACCAATACAAAATCAATATATACTCTCAAACCTCTCTATCTCCTTAATAAGCATCCTCTCCCCCCCAGAGTCTGGCTTCCTGTGGGCTCTGCTTCCATTCAGCAAAACTCCTCCCACCATAGGCTCCATGTGACTACATTCAGCCTATCAGGGGCAGAGTTAATTTTCACAGCAGGGAAGCTTCCTGTGGGCTCTACTGCACCCTTCAGCAAATTCCCTCCATCACAGGCTCCATGTGATTACATTCAGCCTATTAGGGGGCAGAGTTTACTTTCAAAGCAGGGGAAGTCTTCAAACTCCCCCCTAGGTCTATTAAGGGTCAGAGAAGTTCTTCAAATTCCCATTTCCATTACACCAAATTACTAGTATCAAAAATGAAAAATTCAGAACAGAGTAAAATTAAAATAGATTATTAAAAACTACTTTGCTTAACTATATTCCAATAAAACTGACAACTCCAATAAAATGGATAGACATTTACAAAAAATATAACATGTCCAGTTTAATGGAACAAAAAATAGAAAATGTAAATAAATTCAGCAAGCCAGAAACAAACTTCTGAAGGAATAAACAAAACAAAGCAAAGCAAAACTAGAACCAGATGGAGTTACATGTGAATTCTATCAAACAGTCAAAAAACAATTAATTACTATATCACATAAACTATTTGCAAAAATAGGAAAGTATGTGATCCTATCAATTTCTTTCTATGACACAAATATAGTCTTAGTACCTAAACAAGGGATAGTCAAAACATAGAAATAAAATTATAGACTAATATCTCTAATGGACATTGGAGTAGAATTTTAAATAACACGTTAGCAAAGAATCTCAAGTAACATATCAAAAAGGTTTCAAACTATTACCAGGTTGAATTTATAAAAGCAATTTAGGAATGTCCAAATATCAGAAAAACTTTAACACAACAGATTATGTTAATAACATTAAAAAATGTTTAAAATATTAAAGAAAAACTTTTGATATAATACCATACTCATTTCTTTTAAAAATACTAAAAATACAATGATAAATAGACCCATTTTAATTTGTTAAATATAATCTACTGAAAACCAATAGTCAACTTTATGTGTAATATGTAGACTAGGTGTAAAATGGAGTAAAGCAAGGATGTCCATTATTATCATTATTACGCATTATAGTGTTTGAAATGCTAACAATAGCAAGAATAGATAGAGAAGAAATAAATGGGGCAAAGAGAAAAAAATTACAATTTTTTGCAGATGATATGATGACTTACCTAAAGAACCTTAGAAAGTCAATTAAAATTAATAACAAAAAAATTGCACGATCTAAAATAAAATCACATAAATTATCAGTCTTTGTATATATTACCAACAACACGTAGGCAGGATAGATAGAAATATTTCATTTAAAATATCTAGAAAGTATATTAATTACCTGCGAGTGTACCTACCAAGGCATATCCAGAAACCATAAGAATTTAAGTTCAGAATACACTTTATGGAAATAGAATTGTAACAAAAGAATTGGAAAAAATATTAATTTTGCATAGGCAGCAGGTCTAATATTATAAAAATGACAATACTGTCTAATTTAACTTATTTATTAGAATCTATCCCAATTAAACTACCAAAGCATTACTTTATAAAACTAGGAAGCATAATAACAAAATTCATCTGGATGATCAAGAAACTTAAAGGAAATAATGAAAAAAGAAGTGGGAAAGAAGTTCTTCAGAATGTGGGAAAGAGTTAAGGTGGGGAAAACTGAGTCAGGTACCAAACTCATTGAAAAAGAAGAGAAAATGTCATGAGGAGTCAGAAGATAATATCTACTAGAATTTTCTTGGGTAAAAAAAAATGGACCAAATGAACCTCAAGAAAAGATAAGCTGTTAAGTGACAATGGTAGAAGTAGAGTCGGGAAGTGATGATGAGAAACAAAGAGTATTCCAGCTATAGAATCATGACCCATGCCTACAAACAGTGCTGTAAAGGGTAACGAGGGAAGCAATGTCTGGAATTGTAACTAATTATTGTACTTTTTTAAAGTGTTTGCAAAATATTTCAGTTATTTTCCTTTATGGTGTTGTGTCATTGTTTAAATAGTTATGGTTCCTGTTCATATCATTTGGCTTAATTTTATACAAGTCCCCTCAGAATTCTCTAAATCTAAACTTCTCATAGTTCCTTAAGACACAAAGATATTCCATCATAATCATAAACTATAATTTGTTCAATAATTCTTCAAATAGTGATGATGATGGTGATCACGATCATGATGGTGATGGCAATAGCCAACATTTCATATAACATTTTATAAAAAGCTTTACATCACAAGCACATGAAGTCCCTGCCAAACCTCACCTTGGCTGACATACCACTATTTTGCTGTACCTCCTCCCTCACAGAATAGATGCTGGGTTGAATTTTGAGGTGGTTATTCTTATCCTTATTAATTATGCGTAGTAACTGGGCCATCCATGGGCTTCAGTAGTATACTCTTTATGTCAAGAGAAAGTGAGAAAAGTTTCCAGGATGAACAAGTTCCAATGAACTTGTGCTGTACTCATGTAAAACAAAGTCAAGAGGGATCATGGCAATTACAGATAGAGAGACGGTCTACATTTATGAGATCACAGATCTACTAGAGTATTTGAATATTATTAGTTGACCCCTCCACACAAAACCAGCAGTGGCAGCAAGGTCTTATCCTAGCTTACTGAGCCACTTTAGTTGTACAGTTGTCCTACAATATAAGGAACACTTTGCCAACTTGTAATTAGTTTGAATCCATTGTTTTCCCAGAAGTATCTGTCCCAAATGCCAGATACCTAGAGAGTAATCCAGTTTCCTGTCTGATGTGGTTCACTTGGTCGTCAGGAACATAAATCCTAATCCTATTTCCTTGTCTTTTTCCTCATCCAACTCCCACCCACCCCCAACCAACACCTAACTAAAAGTCTACTAGTGCCTTATAGTCAAAAAGGAGAGCTTTTTCTCCTATGTGTGTGTGTGTGTGTGTGTGTGTTTAATTTTAATAACCTGTCATTCAGAGTACAACAGCCCAGAGTGTGAGAAGGCTGCAAGCATTACAGCAGCTTTTCACAATAACAAACTGTCTGGGAAACCTGAGCAAACAAAGAAAGGAGAAAATTAAGTTTTGGTTTCTGGCCAGAATAATTTGCCTATGCTAAATAAAATAGACAACCTCCAACTCCCACTCCCTAGTGGATTAAGACCACCTGCTGTACATTCCCTTCAAAGATTTGATAGCCATTATTCTTCCATATTTCTAAATCTGTCCATTACTCTTTGACTGTCTTTAGCCAGACAGCAGAGTTTGATTCTCTGAATTTGAAAGTTCATTGGCTTACAGAGCATTAGACTTGGACAGAACCATAGGGATCTCCTAATATAATCCTCTCATTTTAAAAAGTCCCAGTAATGGAAAGTCATATGCTCAAGGTCATACAAAGAAGGTGGCAGAGCCAAGGTCTTCTGATCTTGAATCCATTGTTCTATCCACCATATCAATAGAATGCAAGCTCATTTAACAAAATCAATTAATGTAACCTCCTTGAAGGCAGAGGCTGCTGAATATTTTTTTCTATATCTCCACCACCCAATATGGTATTGAGCACATTGAATATTCTTAGTAAATGTTTCTTAAATGAATGAATGAATACAACGCAGTTAGAAGACCCCAACTCTCTTATTTATTGCCTTTCTAGTGCCTTCAAATTTTCATCAGGAACCTCAGCCTTTGACTTGCTCCCCTTTCCTTTCAAAATAAATTTTCCTGAATAATTAAATTAAAAACATTGTCTCTTCAGTGATTTGATCCTGGGGCCAAACAAATGAAAATATAGTTCTTTCTCTCTGAATCAGCAGGTAGACTGTTCTTCAGAGAGATGACCAAATGTTACAGAGCTTCTGGAAATATGAACTAGCCATAAATCCATGGTTCCTGAATATCTGAGGATATTAAATTTTTCCCTTGGAGGTCTCATAAAGATAATGGTGCAGGTAAGTTCCAATTGATGTGAATAAAGAATCTTGTGAAGTCATGGAATGTATTCAAATTCACTTTCCTCAAAGTTGTTGTTATATAAAATATGATCGTTGGTTCCAGTCTAAAGGAAATATACAGTACAAATTCAAGAAGTGCGGCCACTTTAAGTGATTCATTATTTGTGCTATCAGTTATATAAATTTAACAATTTGCTTCTATAAACTAAATACCTGCTATATGTACATCAAAAGTATTAAAAAGAATCCAGAAATTCTCATCTACAATGATATTATAATTTATATGGGGGAGAGAGGGAGAAGAGATATGTACATAAATAACTGCTCAGATTAAATTCCACTCATGAAACCTTGTCTTAGTTACATTTGTCATCACTATCACTAAGGATGAAATAAATTGTCTTGTCACAGATATTTAAACATACATTGTTACCTCAAAGGCTTCCATTTATAATTCAGGTAGCTGCTACCAGCCTAGGTGCTAGTTAAGTTAGTCAGTCAATAGTGGATAAATATTTATGGAACACTTTGTATATGCCAGGCACTGTACGAAATGCTATGGATATAAAGAAAGGAAAGTCCTTGTCCTTGAGAAGCTCACAGTCTATTAGAGGGAGACATGAAAACAAATGTATAAAAACAAACTATATACAGGATGGATTAGAAATAATCAACAGAGAGGAGACACTAGAACTGAGAGATAGAGAAAGACTTTCAATAGAAGTGGCATTTTAGCTGCCAGGGAAACAGGTGACAGAGATAATGATGGAGAGCATTTCAGGCACAGACAGTCAGAGAAAATGCCTGAAGCTGAGAGATGGCATATTTTGTTTGGGGAACATCAAGGAATGTATGTAGTATAGTGGACAGGCTTTTGTTTTAGATCTATGTAATAAAGAGTTGGGACAAATAATGAGTCAGTTTGTGAAAATGTATTAAAACATCAAAATGTCTATTAATCTACTGATATTCTATGAGAAAAATATATGAGATATAATTTAAAGTAAGAATCAAAGAACTATAAAATATTTACCCAAAGTTGGGCTGTTATTTTCAAATACTCATCAGTAAAACTACAAATCCCCTATCCTACTGAGGACCAGTGCCATGGAATTCCTCAACAGTAGCCAACTGAACACCTGGAAAGTTGTACTCCAATACATAAAAACAGAGTTTTACAATAGAGAGTGATTTAACGTGAAATATCAAACACATGGGATATCATAAGAACTTTTGGTCAAGCATACATATCAATCAAAAATAATTTCTATACAGTTGAAATACAGTGAAAATAGAATCCTTAAAAGGACGCTAAAGTTATGACATGGACATATATTTCTGAAAGGAGGAAGGCAATGGTTTATATCTCCTGGATACATTTGAGCCTGCTTAACTTGGGAAAATGTTGCTTGAACTAAAATTGGTATGGTTAGGGAGGGAGTGGGCAAGAGAGACAGAGACAAAGAGAGAGAAAGGAGAGAGACAGAGAGACAGAGAAAGGTAGAAACAGGCAGACAGAGACAGAGAACAAAGAGAGACAGAGGGAGGAGAGAGAGAGAGAAGGAGGGAAGGAGAGAGAGAGAGAGACAGAGACAGAAATAGTTCTACCTCTCAGCAATAATAACAAAAAGAAAAGTACTTTCTTCTTTGTTGTGTATCAGTAAAGATCAAGCAAGGACTCAGCAGAACCAAGAAGCCTCTGCTCCTTTGTCAACTAGGGAAAACAAGATCAGGGTTAGTCATTTTTTTGCTTTTCTATCCACTAGGTAGAGGAAAGAAAAGGGAAAGGAGACATCAGTATACATAGTATTCATTAACTCAAAAGGAATAAGAGATAACAGTAAAGAATAAGCAACATCAGAAGAATATATCCTAAAATCTCGTCTACTGCTTCCATTTCAGTCATGGTACAGTGGAAGATACTCTTGGATTTGAAGTGAGAGGACCAGCATTTGAATGTAGACTTTGTTACTTAGATCACAGTATGATCTTGACCAAATAATTTAACTTCTAAGAGTTTCACCTTCCTCATCTCTTATGACTCGTTTTGCTCAGTCCTGTTTTGGGTGGAGTTAAGTCGGAGAGAGTTAAGTTGCCCTGAGGTTGGTCCCAATTAGCTACAGTGGAAGGTAACTGGGTGTGAGTTGATAATGTACAATATTGCCAAAGATGACTGAACACAAAATTTGCTAATGTGTTCAGCTGCTTTTAATTGAACTTCTGGGATCCTCTCAACCTTTTTGCAATCTTACTACCTGACGTTGTCTCCATTACCTCAGTATCAGAAGCCATTGGTAGTATGTTCCCTCTTATAATGTAGACTTTATCAAATTCTGAAAAAAATGTTGACAGCTTAGATTTAAAGGACACACAGCTAGAAAGTGTCTGAAGTTAGATTTCTCCCTAACTCTAAATTCACTATGCAGGGCTTCCTACATTATCCTAATAGTTTTAAGATCTATGTTGGACTATAACTGATTTATTTTGTAAACAAAAATGCCTGCATAATTTCACAAGTACCAGTGAGCCTTCCCCACCCTCCCCCAAAAGGGATGGAGCTTTGAGTGATAGCAATTTCAATATAAGGAACTCTATCCCTGCACTGACCTAACATTATCTCTGAACTATATCTCCCAGAGTACTGCATGAGTATCACTAAAGAATATAGGATCCAGACAAAGTTAAGGCTAAAATAGAATTATCGAAAGAGAAAAATAGGGAAAGTATACTGTATGTCAGGCATATTAATCAATACTGTTTTAGACTATTTAAAATAACTAGATAAGGGTTGTATCTCAAAGAGATCATAGAAGTGGGAGGAAGACCCCAAAGTACAAAAATATTTATTGCAGCTCTCTTTGTGGTGGCAAAAAATTGGAAATTAAGGGCATGACCATCAATTGGGGAATGGCTAAACAAGTTGTAGTATATGAATGTAATGGAATACTATTGTGCTATAAGAAATGAGGAGCAAATGGACTTTATATTTACGTGGAGAGACGTGTACAAACTGATGCTAAGTGAGAAGAGCAGAACCAGGAGAAATTTGTATACAATGACAGCCACAACCTATGTGTGATGACCTACTTTGATAAACTGGACTCTTCTCAGCAATGCAAGGTTATAAGACAACTCGAAAAGCCTCAGGATGGAAGGAGATGTCTACATTCAGAGAAAGATCTAGAAAGAACAAGAGTTTAAATGCAGACTGAAGCAAACTACATGCTCTCATTCTTTTTCATGTTTGGTTTTGTTTCCTCTTTCCCATTGTTCATTCCAGCATTTACAACCCTTCTTTACAACCAGACTAATGTCCAACGTGTAAGTATTTGCAGATTCTATACTTGATTACATGCCGCCGTGGGTGGGGGGAAGGAGAGAAAATTTGAAGAAAATTCCTCAAGGAACTGTGGAAGTGAATCTTGTAAACTAAAAGTAAATAAACAAATTTTTTTTAAAAACGAGATAATATAAGGTCGAAATATTGTTGAGGCGCAAGAAATGATGAGTTGGTGGATATTGATGAAAGAAGAGGTTATCTACTCTCAGAGAAACAGAGGACAAATAAATATACAACGGTCTTACGTGGATGCATACAAATGTATATGTCTATAGATGAGTATGATTATAGATATCTATGTATATGTATGTGTAAGGGTACATGTGTATATGCATGCATTTGTGTGTATATGTATATGTGTATATATGCATGTATGTGTGTATAAATATATTCATGCTTAATTGTAGCCTTCTTTGGGGAGGGAGGAGAGAAAGGTGGAAAAGAAGAAAGGGAAAAGTATACAGCAATGAACAAAAGAAAACACAAGGAAGCAAAGGGGGACAGCTCTGAGCTCAATGTGTAGTATTTATTATAAAGGCTTTCTTGAAATGTAAATTTATTGCTATACATTTTGAATCCTCTCTTACGTTCTGCTGTGCACATGGCAATGTTTTTTCTTTTCTTATTGTTTATTTAAGTTTTAATATTTAGGTTTAAAATTTTTTTAATATAAAAAGGGGGGAAAGAATATAGGATCCATTAGAAAATACACACACATACACACATAACATATTAACTCATTATATAATATTCACTATATGACTTCCCATCTATTTCAAACCCATTAAACTCAACAGAGGGTTGGAAAAGTATTATCTTCCTGTCACCCTCCATTGCTTTCTAATTCCTCCTTAGTGCATGATCCTTTCACATGAGCCACTTTTAGTGACTTTAGTAACTGTAATAAGTTAATCTAAAATATGTATTTATAATCATAGGCATTTTAGCTCAGTCAAAGAGAAGACATTTTAAAAGGGAAAGTTTTAGATCATAATAAAATCATAGAATCTTAGAAGCAAAAGAGACCTGAAGGTCAAGATGGCAGTGTAGAAACAGGAGAACTCCGCAGCTCCCACCATAGCCACCCCAAATACCTATAAAATGTGACTCTAAACAAATTTTAGAGCTCCAGAACCCACAAAAGCACAGAAAAAAAACATCTCCCACTGGGGGCAGCCCAGCAGGAGGAACGGGAAGGACTCACTCCAGAGTGCTAGGAGCTGAGCCCAACTGGCCTGAAACCATGGCTTAGCCCCAGGGTGCCCAGGACAAGCCTCAGCTGGAGCACTATGAAGAGCGGATCACCTGCAGCTGTGGCAGCTTCCAGAATTATCAACCCATAAGAAACAAGACAAAGTGAAAGGTCAGTGGAACTCAGCTAAATTTCGGGAGAAAAGCAGGTCTGGCCGCCCACCCTAGAGCAAGAAAGCAGTAGAAGCCATGGCCCTGCAGCTGCCTCCTCATGGCTGCTTCAGAGCTCCTGGCCTACAGATTGCAGAGGGGCCAAGCAATCATTAAGAGGCTAAGTGCTCTTGCCTTAACTGGCCTGGATCTGGATCATGGTCTTGGTTGGTGGTCCTGAGGTGCATTTTCAGTGAGCCAAAGTTGGTTGGGGCTACAGAGACCGTGCCTCCTAATAGCTCCAGCAGCTGTGAAAACCCCAGCAATTTGGGACAAAGCTCTCCCTCTGAAAGCAGAGTTCTACTGTGGCTCAAAAATCAAATTAATTGACTGGCAACATGAGCAGGCAAAGGAAGCAAACCAAGTTCAGCAATCCAACTTTAGATTCCTTTTTGGAGGACAAAAAGGACAAAAGCATGGAACAAGAGGAAGACAACACAGTCAGAAGTCTTGCACCAGAAGCTTCCAAGAAAAATGTAAGCTGGTTACAGACCATAGAGGAGCTTAAGAAGGATTTTGAAAACCAAATAAGAGAAGTGGAGGAAAAATTGTGAAAAGAAATGAGAATGATGGAAGATGGAAGAATGATGGAAGTCAACAACCTGATTGAAGAAAATAACACCTTAAAAAATAGGTTAACTCAAATGGCAAAAGAGGCCCAAAAAGCCAATGAGGGGAAGAACGCCTTAAAAAGTCAAATTTGCCAGATGGAAAGAGAATCTCAAAAGCTCACTGAGGAGAATAATTCCTTCAGAATTAGAGTGGAGCAAAGAGAAGCAAATGACTTTATGAGAAATCAAGATACTATTACACAGATCCAAACAAATGAAAAAATAGAAGGCAATGTGAAATATCTCCTTGCAAAGACCACTGACCTGGAAAATAGATCCAGGAGAGACAATTTAAAAATTATTGGACTACCTGAAAGCCATGAGCAGAAAAAGAACCTAGAAATCATCCTTCA
>CM053586.1:40298196-40319530 GCA_028646515.1 Pseudochirops corinnae | reverse complement strand
GAAGCACTAGATCTAAAATCAGGAAGTTCTGAGTTCAAATCTAGCCTCAGACATGTGCTGGCTGTGTGACCCTGAGCAAGTCATTTAATGTGTCTACCTCATTTTCCTCATCTGGAAAATGGGCATAACAATAGGACCCTCCTCTCAGGATTGTTGTGAAGATCAAATGAGATAATAATATTTGTAAAATGCTGCATAAGTGCCTGCTATTATTATTTTAAAGATCAAGACTAAATTTGCTTTTCCTCCCTGCCTCCCTTCTTGCCCAAGGCCATACAGGTAATAAGTAATGGAGTCAGGAATTAAGCCCAGCTCTTCTTATTGTAAATCCAGCACTTCTGTCACTACATCATGATGCCCCTTAGACCTCACCAATTATCTTGTTCAAACCATAGGGAGCAAGTATCCTTTCTATGACATCCCTTTGTTTTTCAATTTGTTTGGTTTAGCTTATGTGACTGGATGTGAGAATTTCAGTATGGAGGAGCTTGGAAGTAAGCGGCTGGCTCCCTGGTCAGCTCCAGGTTGATCTCCCATAGTATAAGCCCAAGAGTAGTCCTGCATATGGACCTGGAGCACAAGTGGAAGAGTTTGGCTGTAGGTGGACAGGGGGAGGCTTCTCTTAGGAAACTGATCAGTGGGGGAAGCCTGAGTTGGAGAGGAAGTAAAGATGGGAAGATGTCTAAGTAGATTGAGGAAGGGGCTTTGTTGGGTAACAGACTTGTATGTTGAAGAGAGGGAGAGGGAGAGGGAGAGGAAGAGAGAGAGAAAGAGAGAGAGAGAGAGAGAGAGAGAGAGAGAGAGAGAGAGAGAGAGAATGAACAGAGAACAAACCTATTTCTTCATTCCACGTACTTGGGTGTCATCCTAGACCTTCCACTAAAAGGTGAGGTAACACCTTCTTTCCTTGAGCGCAAAGAAACAAAACCCCAACTTCTACTGACAGTTTCTGGAGGGGTTGTCAATCTGGAGATTGCTAATTAATAGTGAGGAAATTAGGGACAGCTAGATGCTGTAGTGGATGGAACCCTTGTCCTGAAGTCAGGAGGATTTGAGTTTAAGTCTGACGCTTTGCTAGCTGTCATGAAAGGTCTAAGATGACACCCAATTGTGTGGAATGAAGAAATAGGTTTGTTCTCTGTTCATTCTCTCTCTCTCTTCCTCTCCCTCTAGCTTGGGCAAGACACATAACCCTGATTGCCTCAAAAAAACCAAGTAGTGAGGAAACTGCATTTGGAATCCAAAGACCTAGATTCAAGCACTAAATCTGCTGTTTTCAAACTATATGACTCTAGGTAAGTAAATCAGCATCTCTAGATTTTAGTTTTATTATTTAGAAAATATGAGATTTAAGCCTGATTATCTCTAAATACCCGTTTCAGATCTAACTGTGATTCCATGATCCCTGCAAGTGGTCATCCAATCTCCATGACCTCTAGGGACGACAAGGGTTTAAACCAGGGCAGCACTCATAAATGTTTAACAACTGGAAATCCAACAAAAGGACATACTTTTAAAGTTTAATCTACTTTATAATCATTTTTTCCCATCACTTTCTTAAGTGAAGGAAAAAACAACAATTAATCAAGCTCTGATTAGTAGCATTTGCTGATTTCCAAGGTGTAAACGTTCACACTGAAAATTTCATTGGGCTCTCCCTTGCCTGTCTGAGCTGACTCCAGAATGCCCCTAAACCCATTGCCTCCTGAGACTGGCCAGACCAAGGGTCTTGTAAAATTCCTCAGAATCTTGGGTGGTCTGCACCTGGATCCAAGGGCTTAAGTTTTATCAGTTGTCTAAAAAATTACACATCCCACACTAGTTGGAGAAGCTAAGAGAGACTGAGGATAAGGTTTCAATATTTAACTCTGAAAAGTTTCCACCTCTTAAAGAGATCATCCATTACCCTTTACAGAGTTATTTTCTGTGACCTTGAATTAATATTGTGTTGGCTATGTATACTCACTCATAGGTCCCACAGCTAAAAAGAAGTAGACTGAGGTTTTGAACCTGGATCCTCTGACTCCAATTCTCCAACCACTAACCACAATAGATGGTTCTTACAGTGAAGATAAAGTAGTAATAACATCTACAGTAACTACTGTGGGAGAAGCAGTATAGCCTAGAAGAAAGAGGGAACTGGTCTCAAAGCCAGAAAAGATAAGAACTAGACCTGAGAACTAGCTGATGAGGAAACTCCCTCTACTAACACAGGTCAGCAACTTTTAGTCTTTTCTTACTGTTCAGTCATTTTCAGTCATGTCCAACTCTTTGTGACCCCATTTGGAATTTTCTTGGCAGAGATACTGGAGTGACTTGCTGCCATTTCCTTCTCCAGCTCATTTTACAGATGAGGAAACTGAGGCAAACAGAGTTAAGTGACTTGCCCAAGGTCATACAGATAGAAAGTGTCTAAGGCCAGATCTGAATTCATGAAGATGAGTCTTCACTCTATGCACCATGATGCCACCCAACTGCCCTTAAGACTAGGTCACTAAGACTTTTAGTCTTAGAGACCTGTCATTCAGAGCGTTGAGAATTTTGGTGATTTGCCCTGGCGTCATATAGCCAGTATGTATCAGAAATGGGGCTTGAACCCAGTTTTTCTGGCTGAGAAGTCAGCACTCTCTAGACCAAGCTGCCTCCCACAGCAGAGTGGGCTCAAATCCTGCCACTGCTACCCACTATATTGACTGTCACTGGGAGAGTCCCTTAACTTTCTAGTGTTCTGGGCATCTATCTCTCTGAGACGCTGTTGCCAAGAGGGTACTGACTTGCATGGGCAGAGAGTGTATTCTGAAAACCTTTTATATCCCAAAAGTCACAAGTTTATACCTACTAAGGGATTTTTTAAAGAGGCTTACTTGAACTTCGTTTCTACTCTAGTAAAGTGTTTTGGAAATTGCTTTTGTATGTATGTGTTGTATATTAGCATTTAAAGATAATACACTCTGTTAATTGACATTTATTTGTGAGATGTCTTAGAAAAGTCTGTAATCATTTTTCACATGGAAATGTGGGCTCTCCCCAACTACATCAGTTGGGGAGGACAGTTGTAGGGAAAGGGATGAACTTCCCAGGTCTCTGTGCTAGTCCTAGTGATTGGCCCTGCTGAACATTGATAATTCCTTGCATTTTAAGTAGCTCTTTACAAAGTACTGTAACATGTATTATTTCATTCAGGTCTTACAACAACTCAGTAATGGAGCTGATAAACTCAGATAGTTTTCCCACCATTTTACAGATTAGAAAACTGGGGGTCTGAGTTTAAATGAGTTTTCCAAAGTTCTGTGTCCAGCGAGTAGCAAAGCCAGGATTTTATTTAACGTATATAAAGTGCTTTATAAACCTTAGAATGTTTTAAAATACTAGCTATTAGTAGTACATACATTAATATATTAATAATGATGATATTAGTATATTAGTAGTAATAATAAAATATTGAAAATTGCTATAATTTGGTATTTTTAAAGTCAGCAACAAACTTCAAATTAGTGGGTTCTCGGCTAGTTGCACCATAGATTGTGTCTGCACAGTGCTGTGATTTCTACCTTGCTGCCATTTCCTTCCTTCTCCTTCCTGTTTTCTCCAGTTACATAATGTTCTTCCTTTTGTTCACACTCCTGGTGTTCAGTCCATTTTCCTTCTTCTCTATTCCTTTCCTGCCCCAACCTTCAATCTTAGTGTCTTCCTGGAGAGATGACAAAGTTCTAGGCTCTGAGCTTAGCTTTAATGCTTCCCTTGGGAGATGACTTAATTCTTTGGCTCTAATGAACACTTGAAACTCCAGGCTCTAACTGCTGATTTGATGAGGATGTGAATGCCAGTAACTGGGATCTCCACTTTTTCTTGCCTTTTAAAATCACTATCCCCAGTTCCATCCTCATCTTGTTTGTCCATATGATGCCTCGCAAAGGGCTGCGAGTCAGATGTTTCAGTAAGCCCTTTGGTCTTAGATCACTGCAATAAAGGATTTTAGAGCTCAACAGCTCAGAGAGCATGAATGGCAACAGAAAAATGGGCTCCTGGGTACATATAAAATTTCCCCCAATGACTTAAAACATTTATTTTGCAAGCAGATTAGGCGACTCACAAAGAGCATGTGTTCCATATAGCTTAGTGTAGGGTATTTAGCAGGGTGGTGCAGGAAGGCACAGGATGGGCCAGAGTCTGCCAGGTTTCATCTTCCTTGGCCTCAGCTTTAGAGAGAGCTGTTTGTCTTTGGTCATTACTTAAAGGTTGTTGTGACCAGCTCAGGCCTTTCCCCAATTCCTTATTAACACAACATTCCTTGGAGTGTTAGAGGCCCTGAGGTAACCTAAACAGATCTCCTTCATTCAGCTGCTTCCTGTCAACAGACATTTATGGAACCTTTGGAGACCACAGGGACCTCCCTGTCAATTCCAAAATGAACATTTACTCTTAACTGCCAGCGATCATGCTAACATCATTTTCCATGGCCAATGCTTTGAGCATGATACTCCAAGACTCACAGTCCCCCCCGGGCTTCCTCCGACCTTTGAAATGCTCCACCAACCAGCCCTGTTGTCTAATATTTATAAATCACTTTCATCTATCTAATTTACCTAATTATTTAATTTTGCCTATTTATCTCTATCTAGTGGTCACCTTGTACAATCCTTTCTGTTTGAGTAAGAGTAAAAGGTGTCCTCTTCCAGGGAGTTTTCAGTTCGACCCAACTCAACTCCACAAATATTTATTAAGCACAAGTAAATATATGAATATTTACAAAGTAGGATGGGATTTGAATTATTTGGGGGCTATGGCCAAGAATATGAATATCAATTAATGGGATGAAACCAAGATATTTGGGCCATTTAATCTACTTAACTCAAAACAAAAGTATTTAATAGTGATATGAAACCCGAGGTCAGTAAGAAAGATAGTAAGAAAGTGCCTAATTTTCCTCAGTAATTTCAAGTCATTATGACCTGGCTGTCAGACTACATTCTGGGATACTGAAAAGGCTGTCACATATGACGGCTAAGTACTTGTCAGTGATATTTGAAAGATCACAAAAAATGGAAGAGGTGCTGCTAGACTGGAGAAGGAGAGTGATATCAGTAATGTAGAGACTTCTAATTGTAGAATATATCATTATTATTAAATTGTTATCAAATTCTAGAACATATCGTCATATAAAAATTCTAGAACATCTCATTAAAAGTATGGTTTCTGAATTTTTAGGAAGGGAAGTGGCAGTAGCCAAGGGTAGACTTAGCATTATCAAGAACAAGTCATACTAGAATAAGTTCATTTCCTTTTGTTTTTGTGGTCATTAGAATAGTCTACCAGTGGAATGCTATAGACACAGTCTATCATGATATCAACAAAGCATTTAACAAAACTCATGCTATCCTAATGGGGAAGATAGAGAGAATGGTCTAGGTCATGGCTTAGTTAGGTGGATTCAGAATTAGATGCAAAGAGCAGACAAGAGTTAGGTGATGCCATCTTGGAGGAAGGTAGAGTACACAGTGCTCAAGTGATCTGTCCTTATCCCTGTGCTGCTTTACATTTTTACCCATAATTGGAATGAAGGAGTGTATAAGTGCCCACACGTATATGTACACACACATGTATATATACATATACATATAGAACACAAGTATACGTACAGAATTATCTAACATGTTGAATAACAGAATTAGGAAATCCTGACAGGTTAAAATAATGGTCCGAACCTAATTGGATGACATTTAAAAGGGATAAATGCAAAGTATTATACTTAGGTTAAAGAATCAACTTTGCAAGTACAAGATAAGGGGGCCGTGGATAGATAACAAGTTGTCTGGAAAACATGTGGGTGTTTTAGTGGACTTCAGGATTCATGTAAATTGCCAGTGGGACATGGAAGCCAAGAGAGTGAGTGCAATCTTAGGTTGCATTGAAAAAACGCTTGTGTTTCCCTTCTCTCACAAGGTTTCTGCCCTCCTCAGGATTAGCAACTTCTGTCTGTTAGTTATTTCTGTGTCTATATTTGTGTCCCTCCACGGGTATATCCATATCTAGGTCTATATCTGTAACTATGTTTATATTCATATCTATATCTATATCTTTATCAGTATCCACATCTATATCTAGACTTATGCCTATATCCAGATCAATAGCTGCATATGGATATTGATTCCTATATATGTATTATTTTTACATAGTTGTTCTCATATGGCTTCTCCCATTAGAATGTGAGCGCCTTGAGGGTAGACACTGTCTTTTGCCTTCTTTATATTTCCAGCACTTAGCATAGTGCCTGGAAAATTAGCAGGCACTGAATAAATGCTTGTTGCTTAGGGGCTCTTCTTCCCATAGGGTTGAGTTACCATATTAGTCATGAGGTCCAGATGACTCTCTAGGAGCTCTAGTAGAAGATGTTGTCTGCCAGTGGACTTTATCTCTGGTGCTCCCTTACATGAGGAGAAAACAGAGCTTTGCACAATGGGATGGGCTATCTCCCAAGGTTGTTGTTATTGTTGTTCTTTGTTCTCAAAGAGGATCATGATATCATAGAGATGATATCATGACATGCAAGTGAATTGGATTTAAGTGAGGCAGGACTGTGCAAAGTCACTAGCCTCACTTTCTTCTCTGGAGTCATCTAGGTCCACTGGCAAGATATAGATAAGGATGACTGGAGATGGCCCCATGGTAGGTGGTTGATAGTATCATAAGGTCAGAGATTTAGAGCTAGGAGAGACGAGAGGTAATCTAATGTAATCTCTTCATTTTGAAATACAAGGAAAATGAGGAACAGACAGGTTAAGTTGCTTGTCATACCAGTAGAGCCAGGATTTGAACTAAAAATACAGTGATATTTCCCCATAGAATATACCCTCTCACCAACAGTGTTAAAATTAGAGACTGGAAAACCACCTGTCCAATAAAATTATAATGATTTGGGGTAGCAATTTGTACTAAATGACCTCTAAAGTCTTTCAGCTACCTTTCCATAATTCTTTTAATTCCATAGTCACAAAGAGCACCATTGTGAGAGTATGAACAAATTAGTTAAAGTTATCTCTACTTCTGAAATGTTGTCCCCTCTCCTTTCAGACATCCACACTCATTCATCCAGTATTATTTTGGATTATGGTTGCTCTTTTGTGTCATTTACACTGATTAGACTATGAGTTCTGGTTGAGTAAGAAGAGCCAAAGATCAGTGGGTTCAGAGTCAGGTGGCCTGTGTTGAAATGCCAGTCGTGCAATTTACAACCTGTGTGACCATGGGTAAATCACTTAGTATCTCTGATCCTGTTTCTTTACCTGTAAAATAAAGGGATTGAGCTACATGGTTTCAATGGTCCCTTTAAGCTCTTAATCTGTGATCTTCAAACTATATTTTTCCCTACTACCTACAATGCTTTGCACACAGTAGACCTTAATAAATGTTTTTAAAATAAATTTAATTGAGAAGATTGGCCTGAATGACTATAAGATCACAGAGTCACAGCTAGAACAGATATCAGTGGCCAACCTGGAATATTTTACAGATGAGGAAACTGAGACCAATGGGGATTACAGTTACAGTACAGTTAAGGGATTTTTCTAAGGTCATACAGAAGCTTAATATGAGGTGGAATTTGAACCCAGATTCTCTCACTTTGCTCTCTCCACTGTCCCACCTTGCCTCCTTAGGCACATCAAATATACCAGTTCATCTCTAAATCCTATACCTCTGGGGGTCTCTGTACACTTAGGGCAACTCTACAAAGTACATCTGTTAATGAATCTCTTGTGTTCCTAAGCATATGTAACTATACTCTCTTGCCCTTTGAAAATCACAGAAGATATTTGGTGGTATCCCCAAGAAGTAGCTAGGACCAGTTCTTGGCAAAACTTTGAAGGAAGAAAAGTTTATCTTTTGTGTCCAATCTGCTTTGGCTCCATGCAGTAACTGTTCTAAAAAGAAATATCATATATAACAGTTATGTGATGTAGCTAGCCTTCTTGTGTTTGGTAGCCCGAGGGGCCATTTTTTTCTCATATTCTCCCCACAATCCATTACAGATTTCGTATTATTTTACTTTTAAGTGTAGTGGGTCTGTGTTCCCACTGTGGTAGTATAGCTCCCCAAAGTGGTTCCATTTATTTCAGGACTGACAAAACTCATGGCAGTGCCTCAGCACAAAATTTGCGATGTGATCTCGTAGCACTGGCTGGAAAGTTGCTCTGGGTTGAGGTGGAGGTAGATATGAGAAAGGGAGCAGGTTCTATAGTGGGGAGAGGGTCAGAGTGGTTTAACTAGGGCTAAATGTCTCTATGCCAGAATGTTGGCACCATTGTTTGCTTATTGCTTCCACAATTTCTGACTTTCTAGAGCTTACGAAATCATGTCATTTAAGAGAAGAATAATTTGAAAGTACCGAAGATGTTATAGGAGCCAAACTGACTTTCCAGTCACAAGTAGGTCAATTTGAGCCAACTGGCTTAGACCCCAAGCAGTTCCCTATAGCTCTAATTAAGTACTCTTGTCCAGCTCTTACAGCCAGACTAATAGCTTTTCTGCAAAAAGCAGGCCTGGGAGAAAAAAAAATATTTAAAAAAAATGCTCTTCACTAGGTACTTACTTATTAAATCCCTCCCTAAACTCAGCTGTTAATGAGCTTCAGGCCAAGGAAAGAAAGTACCAAGTAGTTGACTTCATTTCTCCATGTCCACATCCCCCAGGTTAATATGCATGTTCTTATGCTTGGGTAGTGGAAATAGGAAGTGGGCCCTGGGGAAGGAAGGCTGGATTACTAGTTGTTCTTTTCTGTCCATGCTTTTAGTCTTTTGAAATATGCTGGGGTCCAGGAAACTGCAAAAGGGATTATTATAGACATGGAAAGAGCTATGGAAATGTGCTATGCATAACACTTGATATGGCCATGATGCTAATGAATAATGATGCCAGGGTGACTAACTAGGGACCAGACCTTCACCAATCTCGGGGTGGCTTTACTATTAAACAGGGTAGCATTTCTGGGCCTTCTTTTCCTGGTTGTAATAGAAGCATTTTCCTCCACACCCAGCACGCTGCCTTTGACATTTACCTGGAGAGACAAGTATGAGCGTAGCTGAGACTCCGTCTGTAAGTTTCATTTTCTTGGATCCATCCCTCAGGCGTCCCACTTCCAACCTGCCACTCCTTTCCCATTTTGTGCCTAACTCCCTACCATAGTCCCCTGCTCTATAGACTGAATTTCTAACGCCTTTAGATAAATTTACACTTTCCATTTCGAAAGCCAGTATCCACAAACAGTTTCTAATTGACACCGATCTCGGCAACACAACTTTATTTTTTTTGTTTGTTTGTTTGCTTTTGGCATGAGTAGAATGGAAAGTGAGGAAGTTCCAGATAATGAAAATTAAGGCCCAAATGAAATGATTACTCCCATTTTCTCCCCATCTCTCAACTAATAACACTCCCCTTAACCCACTATGATTCTGAGTTCATCTGCACCATTGGTTGGTGCTACTGTGTTGTACTAGGGTGAATCTTACAAGGTGACCCCAGAATCAAAGCCATTCAAGTTCAGGGCCTGAGGTGAGAGCAAAATGTAAGGGAATGCAAAGACTTGTGTTATGGGGCATGTACTGGCCTGGTGTGTTTCTTGGGACCCTCTTACCTTCTGAAGCTGCTGAGATTAGGGTTTGCCTGAACTGCTGGGCAGTTAGGTGGTACAAAAGACCAGAATTCAAAAACCGCCTCAAATACTTACACTTGCTCGCTGGGTGACCCTGGACATGTTACTTAACCTGTATTCATCTCAGTTACCTCACTGTAAAATGAAAATAATAACAGGACCTACCTCCCCAGGTTGTTATGTGTATAAAATGAGACATTTAAGAAGTATTTTACAAGTAAAGTTCTCTACATAAGTGCTTATTGTTCATTTAAAAAAATTTTTTTTTTGCTTTTTGGAGGGCAATTGGGGTTAAGTGACTTGCCCAAGGTCACATGGCTAGTAAATGTCAAGTGTCTGAGGCCGGATTTGAACTCAGGTCCTCCTGACTCCAGGGCTGGTGCTCTACTCACTGTGCCACCATAAATGTTTATTGCTATTACTGCTTTGCTTTTGTTTTGTAAGAAGATAGATCTTCCCACTGAGGAAGTAGTATAACAAATAATTAAGAAGGAATTTAAATAGTATCCAGTTTCCACTAATGAGTTTTTGTCGTTGGGCCTAGACAAATAACATCTCAGCATGCTTTAAAAGATCTGGCAGAAATGATTGATGAGGTCCTATCAATGATTTTTGAAAGATTGTAGTGGATGAGAGATGGGAGAAGAGTAGCAAAATGAAATCTCCTTTCCACATCCCAAAAAAAATTTTAAAAAGAAAGAGGGTTCTCTCTTCCCACTCTAGGACTGTCTTTTGACTTCTACCAGAATCTAGGATGTATCATATCTGTGCAGAAGCTGTTTTTTCCCCAGTTAACATAAGCTTCTTAAGTGGAAGAGATTGTCTCAGTTTCACCTTTGTGTTCCCAGCACCTGGAAGAGTGCCTCGCCAATAGTAGGCTTTTAAATTACATTGACTTATTAAAGTTTTCTAATGCACTTTGCTAATGGTGATCACTAAGAGCCAGCATGGCTTCATGAGGAATAAGGAATGCCAGACTAACCTTTTTGCTTTTTTTGGACGTAGATCATTAAAATAGTAGATTGGAGCATGCTGTAGACATTATATCTAGATTTCAGCAAAGTATTTGACAGAGTCTCTCATGCCGTTATAGTGGAAAAACTGGAGTGAAGTGGGTGAAAAACCTGCCTTTTTTCTTAAAAAAAGTAGATTTAAAATGAAGAAAAGTATAGAAGATGGAAGCAAAGCCAGGTAATGGAGGACAACTTTAAAAGTGCAGCATTACCCTGTAAAAATATTATTAGGAATGTTAAAGTTCAGAATGAGCAGGACGTGGCAAGGGAAGCTAAAGGCAATAAAAAGAGGACTTTTTGGTGGGGGATTGGTTTTTTTGTTTTGTTTTATGGGATGTGTGTGTGTGTGTGTGTGTGTGTGTGTGTGTGTGTTTATTGTTTAGCTATCTTGGGAGAAAATGAAAGATTAAAGAAAAGACCAAAGTTTTTTTGGGGTTTGATGGGAAGAAGATAACTAACAACAGAAAGAAGATAGAACCACTCAGTTTTAATTGTTTCTGTTTTTCAAACATGGAGAATAACTTTTGTGTTGGAAATGACTGGATAAAAATAAGGAGTTATTATCTAACATAAGGAAGAAGAGAGGGTGAGAACACATACATATCCCCTTTATGAATTCATCTTACATGGCTGAGATATTGTCAGGCTACTGGAATAAAACAACAACAACAACAAAACAAACAAAAAACCCCACCTGACAGATGTAATTACTTACACATCAACGGTGATCTTCGGATGACGATGGAAACTAAGAGAAATGGACCAAGACTGGAAAAGAGCAAATCTTTTCCTAATTTTCACAAAAGGAAAGAGAACAAAACTTTCACACTGGAGACCAGTGAGCTTGGCTTTGATTTCTAGAAAAAATTCTGGAATGTATCATTAAAGTGATGTGTGGTGAATATCTAAGGAAGAAAGAAGTGATCAAAGGGAGCCATGATGCCTTTATCAGAGATTAGTTCTGGCCAGCTAACCTCATTTACTTTTTTGATGGGACTAATAAGCTAGCAGTTGAAGGCAATGGGGTGGATATAATTCACCTAGATTTTGACAAAGAATTTCAAATTGATTTTTGTGGAAAATATGGATTAGATGATGATATAATTAGGTATGTTCAGAATTGGTTTAATGGCTAGATGCAAAGAGTAGTTGTTGATGGCTCAATGTGAATATGAGCAGAGGTCCTAGTGGAGTAGCCCAGGATTCTGTGCACAGTTCTGTGCTATTTAACATTTTTGCCAATAACTTTACCAAAGACATAGGAGGCATGCTCACCTAAATACAGAGATGACACAAAGCTAGGAGGATAGCTAATCCACTAGATGAAACTGTTAACGTCCAAAAAGATCTTATCAGGCTAGAGTATTGGGATGAATTGAAATTTGACAGAGATACATATGAACTCTTATACCCAGACACAAAATAAACTTGTCAAGTACAAGATGGTGGTGGGATGCTTAGATAGCAGGTATTCTGCAAAAGATGGGGTGGCTTTAATGACCTATATGATAAATATGAGCTAGCTGTGCAATGTGCCAGTTGGAAAAAAATGCTAAAGTGATTTGAGGTGTCATTAACAGAGGCCTAACTTAGAGGAATATTGACTTTGTATATTTTGCCCTTCTCACATCTCACCTGGAGTATTATGTTTAGTTCTGGGCATCCAAAGGAGGGAAGGAAGTAATTGGAATGATGAAGGGAACTGAATCTATGCCATAATAGGTTCAGTTGAAGGAACTGAGGATGTTTAGCCAAGAAAAGAGAGAACTCATGAGAGATTTAATAGCTGTGTTCAAGTACTGTCATATGGAGAAAGGATTAGACTTCTCTACATCCTGGAGGGCAGAACCAGGAGCAATGGGTATAAGCTGCAAATCGGAAATTTCATATTTAATGTCAAGAAAACAGTAACAGTGCTGGCCACAAGTAGATTGGTTTGTTTCAAGAGATGGAAAGGTCCCCACCTTGGAGATCTTTAAACAGAGGCTATACTTATTGGATATGCTATAATGGCAATCTCAGTCATGCATGAATTAGACTAAATGCCTATTCAGATCCCCATGATTCTTTGAAAAAGAAGACAATAATAGTAAAAGGCCAAATAACACTCAGAATGGTAGATTAAAAACAAATTGATTAATCAGTCTCAAAGAGGTCACCAATGGACTCATCAAATTGGAGGGAAATTTCCAATGAAATGTCTCAGGTCTAGCCTAGGTCATATGCCATTTAACATTTTTATTGGGTGGTAGTGCAGCATAATGAATAGGGAGCATGTCTCATAGCCAGGAAGATTTGTGTTTAAGTCTAGCTTCTGACATGTATAGGTTATATCACTCTGGGCAATTTACTTAGCTTCTCAGTGCTCTAGACACTCTAAGACTATAATTTACAGAGAAGATGTCAACTTGTCTTGATAGAAGGACTGTTCTCGCTAGGATTTCCTTATACCACTGAAAAGGCAGGTCTGGTCTTAATCCCTATTGATGATTTAGAATAGATGAAGGCATTATTATTAACTTTTCAAATGGCACAGAACTTGGTAGAATAACTAACGTAATAGATGAGAAAGTCAGGATCCACAAAGACCTTGGCAGGCTAAATAATGATGAAATATAGCAGTGATGAAAATAAAATTCTATACTTTGGTTAAAAAATTACCTTTACAATTAGAGTGAGGGAGGTATGAGTAGATACTAGTTCATGTGAAAACAATCTAGGGATTTTAATAATTATATGATGAGTTGTCAGTCAACAACAATTTTTAAGTGCTTTCTATGTGGCAGGCACTGTGTTAAGTACTGGGAATACAAATACAAGGAAAAAGAAAGATAACTCCTGACCTCAGGGAGCTTACATTCTAATGGGGAAGACCATGCATAAAAAATGTGAAAAGTGGGAGAAGGGAAAGAGGTAGAAGCATGATGGATTGTAGTCTCCTGAGAAATGAAGAAATTCCTGACTTGGGCATGCTTCGTAAATGGAGGTTCTGGGAGGAGCCATTCAACCAAAGGGATGGACACAGGGTCTGAGGGTAATTTTGAGGTCTGAATTTCAAGACTGAAGTGATCTTCCAGAATCAAGAATTTTCTAGGGCAAGATTAGAAGTCCCGAGTACAGTGTGGTGATAAAACAGTACATGGTGGGGAAAAAAAAAAGTTAATTTGCTCTTAGACTTCATTAGGGGAGTTATAATATCCAACATGAAGGATGTCATAGTTTCACTGTCCTCTCTCCTGTCCAGCCACATCTGGAATATCGTGTTTAGTTCTGGGAACCACATTGTACAAAGAATGTTGCCAAACTGGAATAAATGCAAAAGCGAGTAACTACAGTGGCTGGAAATTGTGCCATTTGGGGATTAGTTGAAGGAACTGAAGAATGTTTAGCTTGGGGAAGAGAGGACTTAGAAGGAAAATGATAACTATCTTCAAGTAGTTCAAAGACAATCATGTGGAATTGTGATTGGATTTATTCTGCTAGACTACTAAACCATAATTAATAACAAGGAGATAGGATTATTGTGGTTTCAGTTTTTGTTTATTTAATATTATTATTTCATTCTCATTTCAATAGGATTCAAATAGAGTCCTAGAACATACCATTTTCCTCTTATTATTCTTTTATATTTAATGCTTTAGAGACTTGCAGATTTGGATAAAATAACAGCTTCTGCAGTTAGATAAAAGTGTTAGGAAATAAGCTCATGCTTTGTAGGTTCACTGATAACATCCCTGGTGCAAAGATACAACTACAAGTAGCAAACAGAGCAGCATATATCATATGTACCTTGTTCTGTTTTCATGTGATATTGATCTCCTTCGCTAGGTCTCTGTGGAATATCTTTTATTTCTGTTCCATGTAGATTGGAAATTTATATAAAAAACAAAAAGTTCATAAGTCTATGGATCAGAATTGTATCCAAGTGATTGTAAGCAGTAATTTGGTCTGTGAAAATGTTCTTTTTCAGTATTTATTGGGTCATCTAAAATATTTGAAATCTCTGTGTAGTGTGGGGATTGGTTGTCTGTCAGAAATCTATGGAAGATAATAAATTTCTTCTGTATAATTCTAGTCCCCAGAGGAGAGAAGTGGGCATATTTGAGAAATGTTGCAAAAGTGAAGCTTTGAGCCTGACAAACCAGGAGGATTGTGTTGCCCTCTACAATAGGAAATTACTGAATAGGAGGTAGGGAGGATTTAGAGGAGAAGATAATGAGTTCAGTTTGGGACATGATGAGTTTATGATGTTTATTGGGAATCCAGTTCAATATATCTGAAAGACAATTGGGTATGTGAGATTGGAAGTCAGCAGAAAGGCTAGGTTAGGATGGGGAGATTAGAGAATTGCCAGTATAGAGATGGTAATTCAATCTATGAAAGCTGATGAGATCACTAAGTGAAATAGCGTAGATGGAGGAGAAAATAGATGCCAGGATAGAACCTTATGGGATACCCATGGTTATTGGGCATGATATGGAGAAGGATCCAAGAGAGGACAGAGAAGAGTGGACAGATATGTTGGAGGGTCAGGGCAGAGAAAGGATCAGCAGAACATTAGTGAGTGTACTATCTGAATTTAAGACAAATAATTTTCATTATTTAAATGGCATTCAGTATTCAAATAGGATCCTCTGCAGAATAAAATGAATTTTCTTGGACCCAGAGCAAGGAAAGAACAATGTTAGTGGGGAGTCGTACCATTCACCAATGAGTCCTTATGACGGTTCAGTCCTGTCTGAGATTGAAAAGAACTGATCAGTTTCAGTTCAACTTTGAATCTGCTATCACCAAAATAAATTAATAGTCTGAATTTTAGTTAGGTAATAACTAAAACAAGAAAACTGTTGCCTTAAGTACAAACCAAGACAATTTCCTATGAAATGGGGGGAAGCTGTTGCTGTTCAGAGTGACTTGATTGATCACCTTATCTGTCTTTTTTGAACCCATCTTCCCCTCCAACCAATTCTGAATGCCCAACACAAAGCTAGTTAGTCATGTCACCTGTGATCCTTTAGTGACACATTTTCCCACCTTCTAGCCATCTAATCACACATTCTCTAGGCGCCTCTTCTAAAAGGAGATGAATGCTTCTTGGCATAGTCTGCTATTTATGTCAGTCCATTCTTAAGGGCTTTCTGAAAGAGCAAATGGATTTACTGCTCAAAGGAGATGAAAGGTTGGAAGAGGCCAAACATCTTATCTCATAGAAGACTCATCAGAAATATTCCACCTCGTTGAAGTACTTGTCTGCATACAGGTCTCATAAAAGAGGACAGTTAAAAGGAAATGAATGGGGAAAGATAGATAGATAAGTTTCTTTGAGGGACCAGGTAGAAATTACATAGCTGGTTTGGCCCTATGATAAGAGATTATCCTAAATGACAGATTAGTCTTATTGTCAGACCTATTCCTTATCATTCACAGAATTTTTAGAGTTGCAACTTCAGTGATTAGCTATGCTAGTAAAACACAGAACTAAAAGGAATCCCTCTATAATGTGTCTGTTAAGTGCTAAGTCTCTTGTTGAAGGGAACCTTCCACGTCTTGAATCAGTCCATCAAGCTATTCAATAGTGCCAAATGTTAGTAGATCTTTCCTAACATCAAGACCAAATTTCTTTTTTTCTTATGTTCACTCATTGTTCCTGGTTCTGCCCTCTAGAGACAAATAGAACACATTAAGTTCCTCTTCTTTGTTTTAGCTCTATCAATACTTAAAAACCAGTTGTCATTTCCCCTCCTGAGTCTTCTCTTTCCCAGGTTAAATGCCCCCAGTTGTTTCAACATATCCTTATATGGTGCAGAGCCTCTTCACCACCTTGGTTGTCTCACTCTGGACTCTAATGTCCCTCTTAAACTGTGTTGTCCTGAACTGAACACAGTACTCTAGTTGTGATCTGGTCAATTAATAAGTATTTGTTAAGTGCCTAAAATACTAATAGCTAACATTTATACAATATCTACTATGTTACTAAGCACTGGAGATGCAAAACGGGGCAAAAGATAGTCCCTGCCTTCAAGGAGTTCATAATATGATGGAATGTGGGTAGAGTACAGAGGAAATATTCCCCTCCTTATTCTTGGAAGCCATTCCTTTAGGAATTTAGCCTAAAATCACCTTAGCTTCTTTGATTGCAGGAATTCATATTAATCTTACAGTTCACAAAGCCCTCTAGAACTTCTTCAGGCAAACCAGTATCTAGGGCTGCTCACCATGCCTTCCCCTATGATGTTGGCTAACCATGTCTTATGAAGTAGATTTCTTTACAAACATTTTTTAGTACCATCCTCTACTTGTGAAGTAGATTTTTTTAAAAAACAAGTATGGAATTTTCAATTTATACCTTCTGATTTACATCTGATTAGTTTCAGCCCAATATTATGACCTATTGAGATCTTTCCTAGATCTCTACTTTGTCATCCATTACGCTAACTGTCCTTCCCAGCTTGGTGTCACTTGAAAATTTGATAAGCATGACATCTGGGCTGTTATCTAAGATGCTGGTATGTTTTTGTTTTTGTTTTTGTTTTTGTTTTGGAAGAGAAAAGGAAGAGCGATTGGGATTAAGTGACTAGCCTAATGTCACACAGCTAATAAGTGTCAAGTGTCTGAGGCTGGATTTGAACTCAAGTCCTCCTAACTCCAGGGTCAGTGCTCTATTCACTGCACCACCTAACTGCCCCTGTTGGTATGTTTTTTGAACCAGAACTGTGACTGCCTTGGTATTCAAACCTTCTACCAAAGAAGCTCCCAGTATATCAATGAAGATAGGTACCTTCTCTTCAGCTTTGATCTTGGACAGCTGCTTGAGGCACTAGAGGTTAAATGACTTGACCAGAGTCACACAGTTAGTTGTGTAAGAAATAGTACTCAAACCTTCATCTTCTTGGTTGTTACATGTGGTAAATGACACAGAGTTAATCAAATATCCTTGGGGCACCTGACTAGAGATCTCTTACTAAAATGACAATGAGCCATTGTTAACAACTACTCTTGTGTCTGAGCATTTTACTTGTTCAAAGCCATGAAATTTTATTTTTGGCTAGAATGAATCTCTCCATTTTTTCCACAAAGGTTATTAGGAGCTACTTTATCAAATTTTTTGCTTAAAATCTAGTTAAACTTTATCTATAGCATTTCTTTAATCTGCTGATTTCATTTAGGTCTGCTAGTTTCCTGCCAAAAAAGGAAATAAAGTTAGTCTGGCTTAACTTTGTAATTGCCTCTGTAATCAATGCTTCCTTTTCCAAATGTTGACTAAATATTTCTTTAATGCTTTGTCCTAGAATTTTCCTAGGAATTGAAGTCAAGGTCACTGACCTATAGTGTACAGACTCCATTTCTTCACCTTCTATGAAAATTAGAACAAGGTTTGCCTCTCTCTATTCTTTTTTGTAGGTTCATTTTTCTCAGGACCCATGTCTTCCTCTGCTTGATTTTGTTGATTTTCCCTCCCCATCTAACTAATAATGCTCTTACAGTTTCCTTAAATCAGACAGAAGGGCCAACTAGCCTTCTCTCCAAATACTCCAAAGTCCTGTAAATCAACAGGAAACTAAATAAAAGAAATTGTGAGCTCCATAGCCCCATTTTCCCTTTATTCATTGGTACATTAGAAGACACCTTCAGGATTTGGAGACTTGGCTCCTTCAACTTTCTATTATCCCCATGAGAACCTTTCCCCTCTACATCAGAATCTTAAGTGCGTCTATGTCAGCTTTCTCAAATACTGGAACTACAAGTGCTCTTCTACACTTTCCACCCTCTCTTCTTTCTGTTCCCTGGCCTTCCTCTTTAAAGGAGATTTGGCTGCCAAAATGCACCATGGGGGAGATGACATAGGGGGAAAAAATAGGGGCCTTGCCATGAAGAATCATAAATGAAAATATCAGGCTGCTTTAAAGGCATCAGATTATCTCTCCAGTTCCAATTGCCAGCCTCTGTCAGGGAGTGATATGGTGTTTCCTGATGTGCTGAAAGCAGTACTGTGATGAAAGGAGGATAATGCCCTTATCCAGTTGAAATTCTCAATTGGATGCCCCATGGGAGCTTTACATACAGCCTCTGACTCATCACAATGGAGATTGGCTGCTGACAGCCCGGGAACTTTGACTACAAGCCAAGACTCCAACCTCTTTCTTTCTCTCCATAGATCCTCCAACCCTTTTTTTCTTCATCTCTCCACCCACTTTTTCACAATATGTTGTGCCTCTGTGTCCAAGGAAGTCTTTGAGTCTTGGATAAAATATAATCTGTGGGAATGGAGGTAAATGTGGTTAGGTAGGAGGAGGATACCCTTGTGTATGCAACAAAGTGTGTAGATTTCTTAGTGTTGTTGTATGTTGGAATGTGGTACCCTTTTACTTATCAATATTTCCTCATTTACGACATGTTGGAAGATTATTGTCCCTCAACCTTTACATATCCCCCATATCCCACTTCTGCCTATCAGTTCCACATCTGCCACCCCCATTGGAGAGTAATTCTTCATTAAGTCATGATAACAAATCCACTGAAATGTATTAGTGATAATTTCATGTTTGCCTTAACTCCACCAACTCAGACTTTTTTTTCAAACTTTCTTCTTCAACTCATCCCTTTCCTCACGTCTTCACAAATCACAGTGATATATAGAGATTATAGAGTCTAGGAAATGATGAAGTGTTGGGTAGTTTACAAGGACCCATGTGTACATGTTGCCAGTAGCAACTCTATTACTTAATGTGAGCAGAGGCTTTTGTGTGTGTGTGTAAGAATCCTTGTTTTCAGTTGCTGGTAACTTTCCAGACAAATCCATTTAGAGTTGAAATTTCACACATTCAAGTCTTGACCCAGTGGGGTTTTTGGAAATTCTGAGCAAAATTCATTCACTGTTGTTGAGTTAAGTATATGTGAAGAAAATTAAGTTACTTTGTCCACTTGGAAAAAAAAAAGTATTCATTCTGCCTGATTCTTTGACCTTTAGCTGAAGGTTTTTCATGAAGAGAGGACAGAGAAAGGGTCATTTCATGTACCATTGTGTAGAAAGTAACGATCTCTGTTGTTTTTTATTTGTTCTTTTAAAAAAGATAATATCTTTTGTCTTTTCATTACCTTTATTTCCAAATAAAAAGAATAGTTGATGCATAGCACAAAGAATCCAGGCTTATTTCACTAGCAAAATAATCTTTAAGGACCTTCTATGTCAATTTCGTGCTTTGCCCATTTACAAATAGCTGCATAAGAGCTTAGGTAATCTTTGGACCACTAGGTGTAAGAGTGCCAGAAATAGTCCATACTGGAGAATAATAATGCATAAACTATCAGCTCTGATTCAGCCCACCCTTATCTAGCAATGCTTCTAAAATGGAGGCCACCGGCATATGTCTTCAGTTCACTTGGTTCAGATGAACTACATCCTTGGGTACTAAAAGAACTCATGAAACTGACACTTCCAAACCAGGATCTAATATCTGAAAGATAATGGAAAACAAGAGTGGGACCATAGAACTGGAGAAGGGCATATGTTTTCACAGTTTTCTTAAAAAGAAGAAAAGAAAATCTGCAAATAATAAGCCAAATGAGTTTGACTATAAATCCTGGAAAAATTCTAAAATGGATCATTAAAGAGATATCTAATGACTAATTGGAAAAGGAAGCTGTGACTACAAAGGCTCAGCATGGCTTCATCTAGATCAGGTCATACTTGGCTAATCTTATTTCATTTTTTGACAGCATTACTAAGAAAATAAATGGAGAAAATAAATGTACATAGAGCACATCTAGATTTTAGCAAAGAATTTCACAAAGTATCTCACTTTTTTGTGAAAAAGATAGTAAGATGTGGATTTGATTACGGCAACACAGATGGATTAAATACTGGTTCAATGACAGAACTCAAAGAATATTTGTTCATGGGTGAACTTTGACATGCCAGAAAATCTCCAGTGGAGTGTCCCATAGGTCTATGCCGGGTACTGTGCTATTTAATATATTTTATCCATGACATGGATAAAGGCATAGATACTATGATCATCAAATCTAGGTGATAAAAAGCTGATGGAGATAGCTTAAGGATGACACTGAGGATCTAAAAAGATCTTGACAGCTAAGAAAGTGGAAATGAATCTAATAAAAGGAAATTGTATAGGGAAAGATGTGAAGTCTTATACATGTGTTTAAAAATGACAATAACTTCACAGGTTCAGGGAGGTGTAGACAGGATTAGATCATTTGTATAAAAAAGGTTTTGGGTTTTAGTGAAATACAAGTGTGGGTCTGTTGGGATTATATCCCAAAGAGATCACAGAAGTGGCAAAAGGTCCCATATGTATAAAAATATTTATTGCAGCTCTCTTTGTGATTGCAAAAAACTGGAAATATAGGGGATGCTCATCAATTGGGGAATGGCTGAACAAGCTATGGTATATGAATGTAATGGAATACTATTGTGCTATAAGAAATGGGAAGGAGATGGACTTCATAATTACCTGGAGAGGCTTATACGGAGTGATGCTAAATAAGAAGAGCAGAACCAGGCAAAACCTGTACACAATCACAGATACATCGTACATATGATGACCAATCTTGATAAACTGGACTATTCTCAACAACGCACAGCTAAAGACAACTCTACAAGCCTCAGTATGGAAGGAGATATCTAAACTCAGAGAAAGATATAGAAAGACTATAG
>CM053586.1:40286914-40297696 GCA_028646515.1 Pseudochirops corinnae | reverse complement strand
ATGGGTCTCATGTTTTTACAGGTTTTTTTTCCCCAAAATACATTTTTTTAAATGCATTATTTATTTATTTTAAAACATCCTTTTCTCTACATTTAGAATTCCAAATTATTCCCTCCCTCTCAAGTCAACTAAGAAGACAAGTAATATGATATCAATTATACATATGAAATCATGCAAAACATATTTCCATATGAGCCATATTTCAAAAACTGCAAGAAAGACAAAGAAAGTGAGAAAATTATACTTTGTTTTGCACTCAGAATTCATCCGTTCTTCCTCTGGATGTGGATAGCATTATTTTTCTTCATAAGTCCTTTGGAACTATCTTGGATCATTGCATTGATCAGAATAGCAAGTGTTTCACAGTCAATCATCATCAAAAACATTGTTGTTACTATGCACAATGATTTCCTAATTCTTCTCACTTCATTTTGACTCAGTTCATATGAGTCTTGTCATGTTTTTCCTGAAACCATCTTACTCATCATTTCTTATAACAGAACAGTATTCCACCACAATCATATACCACTTGTTCAGCCATTCCCCAATTGACAGACATCCCCTCAATTTTCAATTCTTTGCCACTACAAAGAAAAAAAAACTGCTATAAATGTTTTTGTACATATGGGTTCTTTACATTCTCTTTGATCTCTTTGGTGTAGAGTTATATTGCTGGGTCAAAGGGTATGCACAGTTGTATGATACTTTGACCCTACTTCCAAATTGTTCTCCAGAATGGTTGGTCCAGTTCACTACTCTACCAGCAGTTCATTAGTATACCTATTTTCCCCTAATCCCCTCCAGCGTTTGTCATATCTGATAGTTATGAGATGGTACCTAGAGTTCTTTTCATTTGTATTTCTTTAGTCAGTAGTGGTTTAGAGCATTTTTTCACATAATTATAAATGGCTTTGATCTCTTCATCTGAAAACTGTCTGTTTATATCCTATGATGATGTATCAATTGAGGAATGGCTTTAATTTTTATAAATTTGACTCAGTTCTATTATCAGTATGTATTTGAGAAATGAAGCCTTTGTCAGAGAAATTTATTGTAATTTTTAAATATTATTTCATTTTCTGTGGTACTTTTAGCATAGTTGTTTTCCTGATTGTCCCTTTTAATTAGTTTATTTTTGCTTTTCATTTGCTTAAGATTGTGACAATATCTGTCTTTTTTTGTCAGTTGGAGCAGATTAGATTCTGCTTGAGTCCTTTGTTTTAACTCCATGTGTGTCTGTTTCAAGTGTGTCTCTTGTAAACAATATATTGTTGGATTCTGTTTTCTAATCTTTTCTGATATCTGTTTCCATTTTATGGGTGACCTCACCCCATTCACAGTCACAGCTATAATTACTATGTATTTCCTTTTATCCCATTTTCTTCTTCTCCCTCTTGCATTTTATCCTGTCTCTCTTCAAAAGTTCCTCCCCTTAATCCATCTTCCTTTTTTATCATCCCTTCCCCTCCTCCAATTTCCCATTTGGGTAAGTTATATTTTTATTATAAACAACTAAGTATGTTATACAAACACACACACACACATTTTTCCTTCTTTTAATAAATTCAATTAAAGTGAAATTAAAGAATTACTTGCCAATACTCCCCCATTTTCCCTTTTAGTGTAAAAACTCTTCCTTGTGTGTCTCTCTGATCTGAGAAAATTTTCCTCTTTTTACCTGCCCCTTCCCCCTTCTCTTAATACATTTGTCTTTCTCACCTCTTCATTTTTTGGATCATTCCAGCATAATCAACTCAGAACCATGCCCTCTATGTAGACTCATTTTAACTGCCACAATAATGCTAAACCTCAAAATAAAAGACTTAAATAATGCTACTTAGAAAAAGAAATTGAATAAGCTATCAATGGGCTCTCTAAGAAAAAAATCACCAGGACCATATGGATTCACAAGTGAATTTGGCCAGTCATTTAAAGAATAATTAATTCCAATGCTATATTAACTATTTGGAAAAATAGGAAAAGAAAAAGTCCTACCAAGTTCCTTTAATGACACAAATATGGTGTTGGTATCTAAATTAGGAATACCTAAAACAGCAGAAGAAAACATAGACAAATTTCCCTAATAAATAATGATGCAAAAATTTAAATAAAATACTAGCAAGGAGAAATATATCACAAAAATCATGCACTATAACCGAGTGTGATTTCTACCAGGAATAGAGGACTGATCTATTAGGAAAAGTATTCATATAATTGACCATATCAGTAACAAAATCAACAGAAATTGTATAATCATTTCAATTGACTCAGAAAGAGCTTTTGACAAAATACAATACTCATTCTTACTAAAAACACTAGAAAGCATAGGAATAAACAGAAATTTGCCTAAAATAATAAGTAGTATCTATATAAAACCATCAGCAAGCATTACCTGTAATGGGGACAAGATAAAAGCCTTCCCAATAAGATCAAGTGTGAAACAACGATGCCCATTTTCATCACTATTATTCAATGTTGTACTAGAAATGCTAGGTATGGTGATAAAGGAAGAAAATATTAAGGCATTAGAATAGTCAATGAAGAAACAAAACCATTACTCTTCAAGATGATATAATGGTACACTTACAGAATCCTAGAGAGTCAACAAAAAAACTAGTTGAAATAATTAATAACTTGAACAAAATTGCAGGATACAAAATAAACCTATAAAAATACTCACATTTCTATATACTACCAAGAAAATCTAGTAGCTAAAGACAGAGAAATTCCATATAGAACCTTCCATTTTTTCTACATGAGCACAATTACAAAACACTTTTCACACAAATGAAGTCAGACCTAAACAGAATGAAAAACATCAATTGCTTTTAGGTAATCCAAGTAAATATAATAAAAATGACCATTCTATCTAAATTAATTTGCTTATTCAGTGCCATGCCAATCAAATTATCAATAATATTTTACAGAGCAAGAAAAAGTAATAATAAAATTCATCTAGAAAAACAAGAAGTCAAGAATATCTATGGAATTATTTAAAAAAAACAAAAGGTGAAGATGGCCTAATCATACCAGATTTAAAACTGTAGCATAAAGCTGTAATAATCAAAGCAATCTGGTACTGAATAAGAAATAGGGTGGTGGATCAGTAAGGTATATGATGTAAATGACTATAATAATCTAGTGTTTGATAAACTCAAAGAACAAAGATTTTGGGACAAGAATTCACAATTTGACAAAAAACTGCTGGTAAAACTGGAAAATGGTATGACAAGAAACTAGTATAGACCAACATCTTATATCATATACCAAGATAAAGTCAAAATGAGTACATGATTTAGACATAAATAGTGATAGCACAAACAAATTAGGAGAGGAAGGAATATTTTTACTATCAGATTGATTAAAAAGGGAAGACTTTATGACCAAAAAAGAGATAGCATTACTAGATAAATCTAGAAAGAATAATTTTGATCATATTAAATTAAAGAATTTTTTCACAAACAAAACCAATGCACCCAAGATTAGAAGGAAAGAAGAAACCTGGGGGATAGGACAGAGGATTTTACAACAAATATTTCTGATAGAGATTTCATTTCTCAAATATGTAGAGAACTGAGTCAAATTTATAAGAATGCAGGTCATTTCCCAATTAATAAATGGTCAAATGATATCAACAGTCAGTTTTCAGATGAAGAAATTAAAGCTCTCTATAGTCAGATGAAAAAAAATGCTCTCAATCACTTTTGGTTAGAATGCAAATTAAAACAATTCTGATATACCTCCTCACGCTTATCAAATTGGCTAATATTAGAGAAAAGGAAAATGACAAATGTAGAGTATGTGGGAAAACTGGGACATTAGTGCACTTTTGGTGGAGTTATGAACTGATCCAAGCATTCTGGAGAGCAATTTAGAGCAATGTCCATTTCTGGTTTTTAAGGTGCTATTTTCTTCAGTGTTTTTGTGACTTTCACCAACCTACTAATTCTCTTTTCATCATTTTCTTGCACTTCTTTTCCCAATTTTCTTTCTTTAACTCTTCCAGGAATTTTGGTTGTGTTTGGGTCTAATTAGCATGTGTCTCTGAAGCTTTTTTTGTAAGCTGTTTTCACACTATCGTCTTCTGAGTTCATATCTTGGTATTCTCTGTCAATATAGAGTAACTTTTTATAATAAAATTTTTTTTATTCTTTGCTTATTTTTCCAGTCTATTACTTGACTTTGAACTTTATGTTAAAGTTGGGTTTTGCTCACTGACTTATGCTTCAGGTTTTTGTTTTTTTTTTTGTGCTGCTGTTTTCAGAGCTAGGTCTACAAGTTTTTGGTGCTTCCAATGTGGTGTGATCCTAGGAGAGGTTTGGTTACTGCTCTCCTGGTCTGAATTCTGGTCTTTACCCAGGATGGGCCCCTGTTCCCCTGTTCCCCTACAGCCATAAATGCTAGCCTTAGGGTGCCTGCTACTTTGTAACTGATCCCCAACACTCCTCTCCTCCCTGGAAGTATGACCCAGAACTGCTTATGGGCAACAGAGTTGCCAGTCAACACCAGCTATACCCAGGGCCAGCAAAGGGTCCCCTGTAATCTCTTTCTGACCAGTTATCTGACCCCTTTACCATCCCTGGGATGAGAGCTCTTGAAGCTGATGTTGCTTCTGCAGCTGCTGTTACCACCACTGTATGTGTGGGCTCTGGACAGGCCCCCACCCTGATGTCATAGACTTCTCCTGCTGACCTCTTAAGTTTTCTTAGGCTGAAAAAATATCTCACCCTGACCTTTTGTTGGCTCTGCTGCTCTGAAATTTTATTTGAGGGGATATTTTAAAATTGTTTGGAGAGAAATGTTGGAAGAGTTCAGTTGGGTGGCTGCCACTAATCTGCCATCTTGTCTCCACCTCAAATGTGCTTTTTAAATCAGAAGTTACATAGGAAGAATTTGTAGCTACTCATTAATTGAATATCCTCTTCACTTACTGGAAAAATCAACAAAATAGCTTTTACCCAGCTCTATATCACTGTTGTTTTAATTTAGGTATGTAGAATGACTAATATCCAGACTATGCTTGGGATAGAGAAGGGGGATGTCTATCTTCTTTGCTCTAACTCATTTATCTTTTCATTTCTGTTTTTAAAAAGCTTGGAAAATAAAACATAAGCATGGCAAAATACCATCAGTGTGTTAGAAATAAAACTTACATTTAAACCATTTGAAGTAGATTTTTTTTCCTCAAATATATTACATACTTCCCTGCCTTCTTAAATAGAGTATATAAATGTAATTTAATCCTTCCTTGATGATGTAGGATCTTTATTATTAACAGGGATTATTTATTAGGCTGAATTATGGTTTATTCTGGTCTAAGTGGGCTCTTTTCATAAAACCAGGTGACATTACAAGATGAACTACCAACAGAGGAAAAATATTGCTGAACATATGATCTACTATTACTGTATTGTTAATAGAACGGATTCTCACTACACCCCACCCACTCTGCATTATCAGTCTTGACTCATTCTTATATTTTATTTATACTGTTAATGCACTGAAGTGTGAAAGAGGAATATTTTCTGGCCACTTCCAGAAATTGTGTTAAGGTGTTTTGAAGAGGGTTTACTCCAAAGTCCATAAACCCTTTTCCCTAGGCATCTAGGAGGCACAGTGCTGGGAATAGAGTCAGTCTCTGATACTTATTATTTTGTGACTTTGGATAGGCCACTTCATTGCTGTTTGCCTCAGTGTCCTCATCTATACAATGGGAATGATAATAGCACTTACCTTGTGAGGGTCATTGTGAGACACTATTTGTAAAGTGTTTAGCACAGTATTTGGCATATAGCAGACACTTAATTTAAAAAAAAAAAACTGATTTCCTTTTCGTCTAATCTGGACATTTTGCAGGCATGTGACCCAGTCCCAGTGTTCACATGAGCCATCCCCCAGTCTTGCCTCTAAATAAATGGCAGGTACAAGCAACATTTAAAACTCATAGAATGATTTTCACTGAAATAATTATATTCAAACGTCCTACCCAATATGCACATGGTAGATGCACTTTCTCATGAAACTTTTCCTGCATGATCATTTTATATTTTGAAAGACACTTAAATCCATAGCTCGATTCAATGAGGAAATGTTCTTGTTCAGTCACTTCAATCGCGTCTGACTGTTCATGACCCCATTTGGGGTTTTCTTGGCAAAGCTCCTGGAGTGGTTTGCCATTTCCTTCTCCAGCTCATTTTACAGATGAGGAAACTGAGGCAAACAGGGTTAAGTAACTTACCCAAGGTCACACAGCTAGGAAGTATCCGAGGCTGGATTTGAACTCAGCAAGATGAACCTGCCTTACTCCAGGCTAAGCATTCTATCTACTGAAGTAATACAGGAAGGCAAAAGGTGACAAAAATGTTACAAAACTAGTACTCACCCTGCTCCCTCGGAGTAAGGTCTGAAATTGTCTGGCAGTGATATAGTTTCATCATATTCAGAAAATAACTGGCACATTGGAAAGAGCACTACACTTGGTGTCAGGAATACCTGAGTTCAAATCCTACCTCAAACACTTTACCATTGTAAGCTTCAGCTTTCTCAACTATAAAATGGGGATTAAAATAAAACCTACATCAAAAGGTTGTTGTGACGATCAAATGAGATAACTTATGTAAACTTACATATTCTTTCTTTGTAAAGTTTAAAGTGTGCTTAGGGTATAAGTTTTTAGTTCCAAAATTACCTTTCACCAAAGTTATAAAAAGATAATTACTCCTAGTCAGAAAAAAAAATGTCATGATACATTCATGTGTTAATTTGAGGCATCATGGTATAATGGATAAGGCACTGGATTTAGAGTTCAGAGGATCTGGGTTCAAACCTTTGGCAAGTCAAGTGAGGGAGAAAGATTTGGTGGACTCTCCTGTCCCTTTCAGTTCTAAATCTACAATCAGTGATTTTGTGCTCTCCATTAGCAAGTAAAGCGTGGGGGTTTTAACCCACTGCTCTCTTCTTCACATGTTGTCATTCTATTTATCCTTTGGGGCTTCCCTCAAATCCTGCCTTCAACAAACCTTCCAGTTTTCCCTTTTTTCCCCTCTCTTAGCTGACTCTTCTTTATTCTTGCTGAAGCCCACTCCCATCCAAAATAATAGTTGCCTTCTGTGCTCCAAGCTGGGAAATTTTAGAATTCCCTTTCTCCTTCCCTTCTAGCAAGAAGAATTGGAAAACTTCCTACTTTTTCAGCACTGGACCTTCTCTACCTCCCTTCATTGTCTTAGGTAATATCTTATGTCCAACACAGGATCAAGATGTGATTAGAAATATGTGTTTTCTGATGGTCTTAGGCAACCCCTGTGAAAGGATCATTCAATCCCCAAAGGGGTCGTGACCCACAGATTGAGAACCACTGTCTTAGACCATGTCCCCAGAATGTCCTATACCCTTGCTGGTTTATAAACTCCATGAAAGCAGGCATCATGTTATATTTAGTCTTTGTGTCTCCTACAGTCCTTAATATATTATAGGCAATTAACAAATGTTTGCTGAACGAAGTGATGCCTTTTGAAGTTCTATAATGATAGCATTTTCCAGTTGCCAAAGGTTGTATTTTACAAAGTTCTACAGAGGTAGAATATAAGCCTCTTAAGGGCAGGCTACATCTGTTTTCTTTTTTGCTTTTCCTTTTGTCTCCAGAGCCTACTACAGTATCTGACATACAGTAGAGACTGATCTTACTGAAATAGCACAGAAAAGAAAAAGAAATTCTTATTGAGCCTGAAGACATTTGATTCACTATCATTATTATCTATGGGAGAAAAGCTATCATTCACATCGATCATTTTTTATAAGGAACTTCCCTAGGAGATACGATTGTTCAGAAATGAGGTCCTTGGAAAGCAACACTGCATTCTTTTGGAGTCTTTACAGTTTGCATGGGACCCAGGATATAGGCACTCTAAAATTCTCATCAAGAACATTATAATAGAGCTGTTGCATGGTCTGTAGCTAAAAGAATGATTTTGAGAGTGGGTTTAACATGGCTGGTCTTTTCAAAACTTCCTTGTGTGCATAAACATTCCCCATATCTTTTCACAAAGGCCCTGGATTTTGATCATTCACCTTCTATCAATTCAAACACTGAGCTAAACAACTACCAAATCTATCCCAGGTTTGGCAGTCATGATGGAAGCCAATGCATGGTTACTCCAAATCTCCTGCTTTCCATACCAGTCATTTGAGAGATGTTATTTTAAAAAGGGACAGAAAAAGCATAAACAAAGAGACTATATCTACCTAAAAAAGGAAGTTGAGCATTGGGGGGAAAACCAAGATTGGAAGAATAAAGCTCCCAAATATGTTCACTTAAAATATCTAGACAATTTTTTTAACCTGATGTTTCTTTTGGCTGGAATATTCATCTGCATAATTACTCCAACATTGTGCCTCACCTTCTGCCAGAAACCAAGGAATTGTTCAGGATACTCTTTTGAAAGCATCTTATTTTTCTTATTTAAGCAGAACGTCATCACCTGGAGGAAGCCAGGATGGGTTGGGAATCTTCCTGTGGCCCAAGAGGTTCCAGCTCACATGATGCAATGGAAAAGAAACACATGAGAGAGGAAAATGGTTCAATTTTGTTTTTACAAACTGAGGCTCTTGGGTGGGCTATATACCATGCGAGAAATTGGACCCTGCACCCTGGGATGCAATCGCTGTCTCTCTGCCCTCTCATTTTTCTCTGTCAGATTGCTGGAACCGTAATTACCTTCAAGAATTTCCTGGCGCCATATATGTTCGGATATGTGCAATCGTGTTTCCTTATTGTACTGATGCAGATGATTCACCGGGTGAATGAAAAACAAACAGCTACAGATTAAGGAATGTAACCCCGGAGGAATAGTGAACTAGATTATGTGGTTTGCCCCACCCACTATACCTCTTCCCTCACCCTCCTGAGTTCCCAAAGGGTCTAGACCCTCTTCTGAGTATTCACTATTATCAGACTTCCTCTAATCCAATCAAATCCTTCAAGTTCTGTGTCCCACTCTATTTGCCTGGGGCTAGCTGTCAGAGTGGAAGTTATCCAAGAGGCTAATTTACTGTAAGGTATGAAAGACTAATAATGGCAATGTGGTACCTTTTCCAATACCCTGAGAAAGGTATAAACCAAGCATTATGGGAGTTCTGAGGAAGTAAAGATTGCTTCCAGCTGTGGTGATCAAGGAAGGTTTTCTAAAGAAGGTGATGATTCTAAATCAGTTTTATGTATATACTGCAATGGGACCCCTGAGAACATCAATTAGTTGGGGCCCTCATTACTTCTTGCCTGGACTATTGAAACATTCTAATTGGCCTCTTTGCCTCCAGCTTCTTCCTCCTCATAATCCAGCCTAAACACCTGCTAAATTAATCTTCCCAAAGCATAGCTCTGATCATGTCATTCACCTCTTAAAAAAGTCTTCATGGCTCCCTGTTGAGTACTTAATAAAGTTGAAGTTCCTTAGCCTGGTATTCAAAACCATGTCTCCAACTACCCCTCCATGTCTCTCTTCCACTATTTCCCTTCACATACACCATGCTTCAGCTGAACCTGATCATTTCTTGAATATGTTCAATGTTTTCCTACCTTTAGGGCTTTTGCTCCCCAAATTCCCTCTGTTTCTTAAATGCTCTTGCCTTGTCTTTGCCGATTGAAACTCTCCTTATCCTGCGGAATACAAAATAAAATTCCCACTCAGATGCCTATCTTCTAGTATGTCTCCCCTGTCCTTCACATCCAGGAGTAATATCTTCATCAGATTCTACATTACCAGATTACTTGGTCTATACTACTCACACAGCATTTATCATTATCATATATGCTTCCTTTCTCCTCTATTAAAATATAGCTATTTGAGAACAAAGGTCATGTCACTTAGAACTGTATAGCTTGCACAACACAAGCTTGGTACCTCGATGTTTGTTGAATAAAATAAAAAAATCTCATAAAACTTTTTCAAAGATTAGAAAGTAAGAGGATAGATGGGTAATTATTAGGATTCTCTCCGGTCCCCTTTCTGGAAGGAAGGATTTTGAAGATTTTTCCCATCATGGAAAAATACCACGATTATTTTGGTATCTTCCACTTTTTAGAAGGTATTACAATTGATTCCTTAATACCATCAAAGTTGCATTATTCCCAGTGCAGATCTACTCTGTATATGTTTGTTGAGTCAAGTTTCTTTATTTTATCATTATAATAATTATATCATGTTACATTACATTATATTTATTATTATATGATTATCAAGTATCTTTATTTTCTGTAGTCAAGTCTGAGCAACAAATGTGTATTATAAAGAATCAGAGAAGGAAGATGGAATGTTACATGGAAAGGGAAGCAAGGAGGACAGTTTGGATGAAGCCAAGCAATGTGTAAAGGGAAGCAATGTATAAAGAGCCTGGAGCAATAGGTTGGGACCAGGTTTTGAAGGTATTTAAATACCAGGTTGAGGAGTTTGTATTTGATGTTAGAAGCAAATACACTTGAGCACAATGTTTGGCCCATAATAGGTGCTTAATAAATTCTTGACTCGACTTCAGGACATAGTGAACTCCTCATTGTTGTAGTTATTTAGTGGGACAAGGATAAATTCTTGTCAGGAATGTGGCAAACTGTATTTATCAATCAGATAGAGATTTGGGGTCCTATCTAAAATTATAGAAACTGAAACTGAAGATTAAAAAAACACTCAAGAATATTTCAAAGTCTTTTCAATCTGCTACAACATCATCCAATACAATATTGTACAGTAATCCTTGATCAATCAGCTAACAAGCATTAATTTACTAAAA
>CM053586.1:40221982-40286814 GCA_028646515.1 Pseudochirops corinnae | reverse complement strand
AAGGAAGGAAAGAAGGAAGGAAGGAAGGAAGGAAGGAAGGAAGGAAAGAAGGAAGAAAAGAAGGAAAGAAGAAAGGAAGGAAGGAAGGAAGGAAGGAAAGAAGGAAGGAAGGAAGGAAGGAAAGAAGGAAGGAAGGAAAGAAGGAAGGAAGGAAAGAAGAAAGGAAAGAAGGAAGGAAGGAAAGAAGAAAGGAAAGAAGGAAGGAACGAAGGATAGCAGGGAGTGTAGGAATGAGGAAAGGAAAGAAGGAAGAAAAGAAACAAGCACTTATTAAGTGTCTACTATGTGCCAGGCATTGTGCTAAGCACTTTATAACTATTCTCTCATTTGATCCTTACAGCAACCCTGAGAGATAGGGGCTATTATTAGTCTCATATTACAGTTGAGGAAACTGAGGCAAGCAAGTTAAATGATTTGCCCAAAGTCACTTTCTGAAAAGCCTTGGTCAAATGAGATGTATTTGCTACTTTAGCCACATAACCCTTAAGAAACCAGAGTAAGATTTTAGCGGAGTCTATTTGAACATTTTTATATTCATGATAACACCTACTGAATAAATTCAGTGTTTTATTAAAGGATTCTTAGTGTTAGATATTTTATACTAGGATGCTTCCACAACAAAGTGTTACGATAAATTGAATGTTCTTAATTAATCGAACGTTTTCAAAAACTCCTTTTATTTTGAATCCTTACCATTGAAAATCTTTCTTAAATGCATTTGCTACCTTTTCTGTCTTAAATATAATATAACGATACAATTTAGTCTTTCTTTCATGTGATATTATTTTCCAGCCCCTGAAGATCATCATTATGGTTATCAATACTTTTAAAGCACAGGTCACTCCTTTGCCCAAGAAACTTCATGGATTCTCCATTGCCTTCAGGCTAAAATACAAATTCCTCTTTCATTTAATGCAGTGATTCTCAACCTTCCTAATGCCATGACCCCTTTAACACTCATATGTGGACGTATCTGCATGTGAGCAGACCTGCCTGGAGATGGATAGAGGAGCAGTGTCTCGGTTCCTAAGATCATTGGAAATATGTGTTTTCCTATGGTCTTAGGCAACCCCCAAAGGGATCGCAACCTGCAGGTTGAGAACCGCTGATTTAATGTCTTCACAATGTGATTTTAGTTTCTCTTTGTGTGCTAATTACACTTTGCTCCCCACCCCCCACCACATAAACACACCCTACACACCAGCTAAATTGTCCTGCTGACTGTTTCCCATATTTGACCTTTCATTTCTAATCTCCAAGTTTTTACATAGGTTCTCCACCATTTGGCTTACTCTTCTTCCTCACTTACACCTCTAGCTTAAGCCCTAGCTCTCTTCAAAACTCAACTTTCACCTCTTTCAAGAGGACTTTTCTGATTTTCTCTCCCTCACCCCATGTTAGCACACCAACTATCCCCAAATACCAGACATTTAAAAAAATAGAGAAAGAGACTGTATTTGTGAACCTGTTGCCTTGTTGTAGACATTCTGTCTCTCTGGATTTCTCTGTCTCTTGTCAGTCTGCTTCTGTCTTTTCTATATATTTCTGTCTGCCTCATTGTTTGTGTCTGCTTCTGTCTCAGTTTCCTTGCCTGTCTCTTTCTCTCTATCTCTCTCTGTATCTGTCTATCTTTCCTTCTTCCCCTCTCTATTTTTCCTTTTCTTCTTCTCTCCCTCTCTCTCTCCTTCCCTCCTCCCTCCTCCCTGTGTGAATTGGGAAGTCTGGGAAGTTCCTAATCTATTAATTATAATCCACTGTAATCTTCTTTACAAAAATAATTATGTGCTTTCTTCCCAGAATTCATCATATATAAATAATTCTCATAGATTTGTATGTTCATTATTGAGTTACTATTTCACCTAACAGTCAAAGTTCAATATGTGTGTGTTATTTCCTTCTTTCCTTTCCTCCCTCCTATACTCCCTATGTATAATATATAATATGAAATATATATTCATATATAAATAAAATATACAAGATTTTTATGTTCATTTATGCCCATTTTCTCCTGTAGCCCACATGTTTATAATTCCCACAAAGTCTCTTCCTTGGACAATATTGTATAATTGTTTTTGTAGATTTCTGCTTTTTCAGACATTCTATGACCAAAGCCTAAAGGAGTCCTGGTCCCCGACAGATTTGGGAATATAGTTGACTCAATGACTAAGAGCTTGCCTTCATTATATCAGACTGGTTAACATTCAGCATCTCCTTGCAAATCTGAAATTTCTATGATTATTTCCTGTTATAGACAACAGACCGGAGAAGAAGAAAGACAAGCACTGGTTCACTATGAGATAACACCCGCAAATGATTAAAAACATCCAAAAAGTGGAGGGGCTGGCTGTCTCCTGAGGTAGCTTTATTTAATTTTATCACTGAAAGTGAGGAAATGGACACTGAATGATCACCCTACATGTTTTTGTAGAAGGTGCAAATATATATCAGTAGGGACTTAACCTATATGAGCCTTGTGATCCATTCCAACTCTACATTCTATATTGCCATGAGAAATTACTTGTTTGCATTTCATTTATAGCCACAGAAAATTTCAAATTTAAGATTTCTCTGAGTCCCCATTTTCTTGTACCAAATATGCATGGTTTATGATATTAGGGAGATAGAAAGCTGTGGGATCCTATTTGCTTCACACTGAGACCTTTCATGTTGAAAAAAAAAAATCGTGCAATTACTATTTCCAAACATCTGTTGAGCAATCCGGAATATTAGTGGGGGGCGGGGGGGCGGGAAAGCTATTATTCTTTTAAATACTAAATGATTAGGTTGCTATTATATTGTCATCACTAAATCTAGGGAGTGAAGGCTAGAAAATTGCATCATTGACACCATGTGAGGTCCAGAAAATTCATCACCACTTTCACTGCTCCAACATCATCAGGTAACCAGACAGTTATTGAATCTGGGACTTCAGGACCTTCCACTAATATGAATTTATATTCTAAGTTCCAGATTCAGAGGTACTGGGAATGTTCCTCTCAGATATTCTTTGAAGAGCTTCTGTTCCTAGGTTACCATACAAAATATCACTCTTACCAGTAGTCAAGACCACTTTATTTGTGTCTTCAAAGGTCAATAAAATTGTCCAGGGGTATTCATGTTATCACTTTCCTTCTTAGAATTTCAGAAGCTACATTATTTGAAAAGCCTTGTTTCACTTTTCCTCATTTGTATGTTCAATCAACTTTCTGCAAAAACAAAGGCAATGGAATATTGCCTTATGCCTGTCTCAAAAATGCTCTATATATTCTTATTAATTTGACCTCCTGTATATATTTGGGAAATGAGGCACATATCAGAGACAATTGCTGCAAATATTTATTTCCCCCATTTATCTGTTTCTTTTCTAATTTTAGCTCCATTTGTTTTGTTTGTACAAAAACTTACTTTTAATTAAATTTTTCCATTTTGCTTTCTACAGTCCTCTCTATCCCTTATTTGGTCATGAATTCTTCCTTTATCCATAAATCTGAGAGGCAAATTATTCTTTGCTCCTCTAATTTGTTTTTGATATGACCCTTTATGTCTAATTAATAAAGCCATTTAGAGCTTATCTTGCTATATGGTGTGAGATATTTGTCTATACCTACTTTTGGCCAGATTGCTTTCCAGTTTTCCCAATACCTTCAACAAATAATGAGACCTTGCCTCACTTGCTGAGAGATCTGGATTTATTGAATGCTAGGTTACCATGTATGTTTGCTTCTGTGTATAATCTGCTCCACTGAGCAATTTCTCTATTTTTTTTTTACGTTTATTCATTTATGTTTTAGTTTTCAACATTCATTTCCACAGAATTTTGAGTTACAAATTTTCTCTCCGTCTCTCCCTTACCCTCCACCCCAAGATGTCAAGATGGAGTGATTTTCCATTTCCTTCTCAAGCTTATTTTACAGATGAGGAAACTGAGGCAGAGTTATATGACTTGTTCAGGGTCACAGAGTTAGTAAGTGTCTGAAGCCAGATTTGAACCTTCTTGATTTCAGGCCTGGCACTCTTAGTGACTTAATGACTCAGTAGTCATTAAAAAAAGTAGCAGTCTTATCACCTTACAGCCTAATGACCTCTTAGATTTATGACCTGAATATAAAATGTTATTCCATAAAAAACAGTATTTCATGAAAAAAGATATACCTTTCATAGCTAGGGGAAAAATTATTAAACAGATATGTAATGAAGGGCTTTATTATAGATTAAACAGATAACACGGAGTATGTAAAATTAAAGCTCTTTTGCAGGGATAAAATCATTGAAGACAGAATTAGATGCATAGATTTAGAGATAGATTTGGCCTTAGTGATCATTAAGGACATTGTCTTCATTTTACAGATAAAAAACCTGAGACTGAGAAAGGTTAAGTGACTTGATCAGAGTCACGAAGTTAGTAACTGTCCATGGTAGGATTTTAACCCAGGCTTTCCTGACTGCCAGCAGAATATATTATCCACTAAAAGGACATGCTTCCTCTCAGAGAAATCATAAGGTCAGAAAATATTTTCATCAAACATCACTGTTAAAAGTTTGACATTCAAAATATGAAGAGATATGACACAAGTATAAAATACCAAGAGCCATTCCCCAATAGATAAGCAGTGAAAGGATATGAATAAATAATTTTCAAAAGAAGATTTGCAAACCATAAAAGATCACAGGAAACTATTAATAATAAGATGCTTCACACTATTCATAATAAGATAGATAAAAATTCAAATAATTCTGATCTTTCCTCTCACTTCATGCAAGTTGACAAAGATGAGAAATATGAGAACGGTCAATGATAGAGGAACTGTGGAAATATGGATACTCTGATACACTCATGATGCATCATGTGAAGTGGTCCAGCCATTCTGGATATCAATTTGAAATTATCCAAGAAAAGTAAACCAATTCTCCAAAACCTTCAACTGAGCACTCAGGCATATTCATCAAGGAAATAAAAGACAAACTCAAAGGTCCAACATATATACACTTAAATACTAGATCATGCATATATTCAGAATAGCCTTCTTTGTGGTAGCAAAGAATTAGAAGTCTTATTGATTGGGATGAATGACTGAAAAGAAAAACACACTTTGGTAGAGAAGTATCAAAGCAAAGTGAATCTGGGTTCAAGTCCTATATTTGACCTTTATGGGCTGTGTGACCCTGGACAAGTCACTTAATCTCTTGGTGCCCCAGTCAACTCTGCAATACAACAAGTTGGAGAAAAGTCACCAATCTGTACTGGTAGAAGGAATTCTTTACCAGAAGCTCCCTATGTTGATAAAATTGCAGGTCCTCCTAACAATAACCACATGTAACAACAACAACAGCAACAATGGCATCTATATAGCACTTTAAGGTTTTTAAAACAATATAGAATTGTTGTTACCTCAATTGATTCTGATGTCACCCTTATGAGGTAGGTATTATTATTATCCCCATTTTACAGGTGAGGAGAATAAGGTTGAGAGAAACTTGGGTTTTTGGGGATTTCTCCAGGGTCATACAGTCAAGAAGTATCTGGAGTAGGATTAGACAGCCAGACAGACAGACAGACAGACAGTTCATATATGACATATATGTTCCATTCTAGTTTGAAATCTATGTATCTAATTCTGTCTTAATTTATTTTATTCATGCAAAAGAGTTTTAATTTTATACACTTAGCATTGTCTGTTTAATCCTCAATAATCTCCTCCATACCACATCTGGTTAAGAATTTCCCTGTAGCCATAGTTACAAAAAGTATGTGATCTTATTTTCTTTTTCAAAAAATTATGGAATATCATTTTATATATAAACAATGCATTGTAATACATATATACACATATACATAATGTGCATATACATACATGTATACTGTATATACATGTGTGTTATAGTGTATTACATATGTTTACATATATGTATATACAAGGTGATATTCATGAAGGAACATCATGGCCTATGTGGGAAGAAATGATAAATATAAAGAATTCAGAAAAATATGGGAAGATTTATATGAACTTGTGCCTAAATAAACAAACAAAAGTAAGAGAATTTGCATGATCACTACATTATATAATGAAAGGTCACTAAAAAGAAATTAACCTCTGAGTTGATGGAAAAGCCAATGAAGATGCTACAGAAATTAATGACAAAAACTTATGTTCCCCCTCAGAGAGGTGAGAGGTTACTAGGACACAATATTGTATATATTATTGAACTGGGTTTCTATATCAGGTGTTTTTGCTTAATTGGCTTTCTCTGCACAAAGGAGGTTTAAATCTGAAAGCAGATGGGAAATAACTGTAATAATTTAATATAATGTATAATATAATAACATATTAAATAATAATATAATATAGAGTATCAATAAAAATTATAAAATAAAAAATGTGATAATGATAGTGGAAAAGGTTATCCATAATATTGTTTTAAACAAAAAAGAGAATTCAGTAATCCATTTACCTGTTAGGAAAAAAGGAGTCCTTTTAGGCCTCTGTCCCTGATACCAATATATTGAGTAACACTTCTGCCCTCCTACCTCCCTTTACAATACAACATAGTTGAACTGACACCTAAATGTGGACACCAATTCCAACCCAGGCCATAACCTCTTTCAAGGTATTTCACTTGGACAAAAAAAGAAATGTCGCTGCCCTTAAAACACCTTCATGTAAATCCATGTTGGATTTCCTGGCAAGTGTTGATGATAGCATGCTTTCCTTTTCAGAGGAGGATAGGGGACAGGGAAAGGATATAGAGCTGAGTTTTCATATTCTTTTTTCTTCATGTTACTTTAGGAATGTGCCATCTTGATTCTCTTTGCAGGGATTCCCATCAATCCAAGCAAGAGTTAAAATGGTCTCGTTGATCTCAGCCATAATCATGAAGCTGAAAACTCCTGCTCGCTGATTGATGGGTTCATATGGGGCGACCTTCATGCCAGCAACACAACTTTGGTTGCTAGATAAACACACGCAGATGGATCCATCTCCAGGGGTGTTCAAGAGTGACGGATGGCAAAGGCATTCCTGATTCTCATTGCACCATGGAGAGAGCCCACCAGAATGACTTGGCAAGACGGGGGAAAAGTATTAGATTCAAATGACAAATAATTGCTTCATATCAGCTGAGGTTCCTCTGAGAAGTTATCATCAAGCTGCAAATAGCCAGTGTTCCTGAGTTTGATTTTGCTAATTTACTAGGAGAACTGGGAGAATCACTACAAATTAGGAAAATGCAAACTATAACTGAGGCCCACTTTCTACCTAACATACTGGCAAAAATAATAAAGACCCAAAACAACAACTGCTAGAGGGGATACCAGAAGACAGTCACATTGGTGCATTGTTGTTAGAGCTGTGAATTGTCCCAACCATTCTGGAAACAAATTGGAACCATTCCTCAAAATTCACTAAACTGTGCATATCCTTTGGCCTTATGATAACTTTATTATGCCTATACCTGCCAAAGAGATAAGAAAAAGAAGGAAAAGACCCATAGACACAAATGTGTTTATAGTAGTTTCATTGTTGAAACGAAGAACTGGAAACAAACAAGGGGATCAGTTGGGAAATGAAGAAATAAATCATGGCATTTGGACATAATAGAATATTATTGTTCCATGAGAAATGATGAAAGGACACTGGAGATCGTAGGAATAACTGGAGTCATCCTTAAAATGCTAAGTAGCATCTACCTAAAACCATCAGCAAGCATTATATGTAACGAGTATAAGCTAGAAGCATTTCCAATAAGATCAGGGGTGAAACAAGGATGTCCACTATCACCCCTGTTATTTAATTTGGAAGATTTCTATAAACATATCCATAGTGAAGTGAATAGAGTCAGGAGGATAATTTGTATAGTAACACACTCACAAAAAAGGTTTAAGCACATACAATTCCTGAAACAAAAAGGGCACACATTTTATCCGCTAAGATTTTATGAAAAACATAGGAAATTCAACTGGAAGTCCAAAAAATAATCTCTAGGTATCTGTATGAGACATATGAGACATAACAAATGTCTCATGAGACATAACAATATGAGACATAACAAAATACTCTGGGTCTCTGAAACAATATGGGTGACCCATAATTTTCTCTATGAATCTCCTAGATATAAATTACCCAATTTACACTGATTAGCTCTTACAAAGAGATATTTACTAGAAAGTTAGAGTAAGAACAAAAATTATAAATACATCCCCCTGAGGTAGTACACACACTCTGCCTTACCCATATGCTCAGTCCCCTAGGAGAGCTAGCTCATATGTAAAGTGGTTCTATAAAGCAATGTGTTCATGGCCACATGGTGAGCAAATGGGAAAGGAGTTATCCCACATGGGGGCTAACAGAATTTCTTCTTTCTCACTCAGAAGTCATCAGGAAGAGAGATTTTGTCTGTGTCTTTTGACTATAAACTAAGTCTTGGCACAGCTGCCAATTAAAAGGCATTTTATCACCAAGGCAAGCTGACAAAAACAAAACAAAAGAAAACAACAACAACAATCAGAATACTTTCACGTCCTCTGAATCAAGGAGGTAAAGAACCAACTCTCTATCATACACTGATGGAAACAGAAACCAAACAACCTGAAACGTGCATGTTCTAAGCACTTCTATGGATTCATCATCCAGTCGTCCTGTTACATAAAGAGAAAATCTTAAAAATTCTTATCTATGCAATGACCAAACACAACTCCAAAAGATTAATCATTAAGCACAATACCCACCTTCTGACAAATGGACAATGGACCCAAGATGCAAATAAGACATATATTTTTGGACATGACAAATCTATGGATTTGTTTTGCTTGATTATAAATATCAATTTGCCCAGGTTTTCCACTTTTCTAGACAACCAGGTGGCCCCCCACTACATAGGGCTCATTATATTAATGCCAGACTTAATACAGATACCTGATTGGCATAGCTCACTATAGCTCAGAATTCCTGAGTCAAGAAATCTGCCAACCACAACCTTCACAGTATATTAGAGTTTTTCCAATTGCTTCTCTTTATATTTAAGAAGAATTTAAGCAACATAGCAGCATAGTATCATCGGGCACCTAGGAGGTTTTGAACACTAAAAAATGAGGACAAGAAAAAAAATTCCACTTCACAGTTTTACCTAAGGCAATCCTTTCCTGGTGTAGGAATGGAGAAATTATAAAAAAAAAAAAAAAGAAGAGTGGAGCCATTTTAGAAATATATTAGATGACTAAAATGGTGACCTTGCTTTTTTCTCTGAGCTTCCTAGTCACACTATCAGCTCCAGGGGAACAAGTAGGTTACACAACAAGCTCTTGAACCTCTCTTTATTGGAAGTCCAGTAACTTTCTTTATGTGGAATATCAATATCTCATTGATCCAGTAAAATTGTGCATATTATATGTATATATATTTTTGCTCTAGAAGCCAGGAGAAGGGTGTGTGTGTGTGTGTGTGTGTGTGTGTGTGTGTGTGTGTGTGTGTGTGTGTGTGTGTGAAGAGACTACTAAGTTTATTTGATCTTAAGACTTATGAACCCATTGGTGAGTCAAATTCTCCCTGAGTTCTCTAGCAATCTGGGTAAAGATATATTCTAACACACAATGATAAAGTTTGCAAACTTGCACTTTATAGGCAGGAAAACTTAATAAATAGATATTAAATGACTTGTGAGTGGTAAATGCTGTCAATTCAAACCTTTATTTCAATTCAGACTTCTTACTATCCTTTTCTGTTTTCCTTCATTACGACCATTAATTAAGGACAAATCTGTATGATTCATAAAATTAAGCTGGGAACTTCAGCTGGGAACTCACCACTCCAATGGAAACTTTCTACTCTACTCTTATTGATTCCCTATCCCATTCCCCACAATGATAGTATCTTACTTTTGCCCTTTCTTCAAGTCACCAATTCCATCCCTAATCCCAATCCTAAATATACCTACAGTCAATTTACCATTTTATTTCACTCGAGGGATTAAGGGCGACAGAGGTTCCTTAAATTTCATTCCTTCGCTCTTAAAAACTTCCAAACATTACCATTCATTATCTTGATTTTTATCTCCTGTCTCACAGCAAGAAATTGCTTTATTCCTTGTTAAAATTAATTCCTCTGGCTGTGCCACTAATCCTATTCCTTCCTGTCTCCTTTAAGTCCTTACTCCAAGTGACATTTCCTCTCTCTCATGCATCTTTAATCTTTCTCATTCTTCTGGCTCCATCTTATATGACTACAAAAATGAACAGTTCTACCTACTCATCAAAAAGCCTTCCATTGATCCTTCTAACACATTCAGGTTATCATTCCACCTCTCTCATTTTCTTCACTGTTAAGCTCATTGAAAAAGTTGTCAATACCTGATGCCTCTACACCTCTATTTCCTCCTAAACTTCTTGCAGACTCTGGTCTCCAACATTCTATTAAACCCACACTCTCTAACATCACCAGTACCTTTTCAAATTTCAAATAAATTTGTATGAACAGATATTAATTTTATATCAGCTACATTTTCAACTGTTTACTTCTTCCCATTCCTCTTCCAGAGAGCCATCTTTTATAAGAAGGAATTTAAACAGGGGAAGACAAAAAAGGAGATAAAATTAATCAATATATTGAAAAAGTCTGACACAATATAGCATTTTCCATATCCCTAGTCTTCAAAGATATGGGTGAAAGTATCTTCTCATATCTGTTTTTTTTTTTGGGGGGGGGGAAGCTAAATTTCCTAATTGTAATTTTAAAGTATGTAGTTTTGATTTTGAGTATTGTTGCTTTCTCCAGCTACATTGTTGTAGTCATTGAGAGCATTATTCTCCTAGTTCTGTAGACTTAACTTTGCATCAATTTGTATGAATCTTTAAATGATTCTCTAATCATTTTATTTATCATTCCCTACAACACATATAAAATCCATGACATTCATGCATCACAGTTGATTAATCATCCTCAAACCAATAGGCATTTACTTTATTTCTAGTTCTTTACTACCACAAAAAGTACTGCTATAAATATTTTATTGCATATAATGTCTTTCTTTTTGACAGTCATCTCCTTCAGATATGTGTCTAGCAGTGGAATCTCTGAAGGAAATGACATGAACATGCTAATCACTTTTTCACACAATTCCATTTACTTTCCAGAATGGCTGGATGAATAGACAGCTCCACCACAACACGTTGCTGTTTCTGCTTTCTTGCAACCTCTTCAACATTGAAAATTACCTTCATTTATCATCTTTCCAATTTACTGAATGTGTAGAAACTTCAGGGTTATTTTGATTTCTAAATCTTTTATTATTAATAATTTGAAACATGTGTAACCACAGAAAGTTTAGGGTCAATGAATTTCCCAACAGCAACCCAGCCCACTCTCTTCCTCTTTTTCCAACTCTAGACCCAGGTCATTGTCCACTTATACTATCACAGATTTATACGTACTATTGGGTAAAATTATAGGGGGTTCATCTGAATGCACATTAAAATCTGAGCAATAGGCATTCTTTATCTGCATGGTATTTCTTGTTAGGATGGACACATCAAATTCCTTTGAGTGATGATGATAGATTTCTTCCAGGAAGCTCCCTCATATTCTGGTGCTTAGTACAATCACCATGTCATCCAAAAACAGGAGCACGTGGTGGACCTCACCAGGGTGAGGGAATCCTTCTTCAACCTGGAATCTCTGCTGTATCTCCTTAATCACAAGGATAAATATCTTTAACAGGAATGTATCTCCCTGTGTTATACATACCTTAAGGTTTATTATCAGAGGGTCATCAAACAGGGCTATTTTCCAAGGATACATATACCTTTTGATTTTTTTAAACCAGATTTTATCAATTTAAGAAGTTTCCTATGTATAAATTCCTCTAACAATATGAATTGGAGTTTTCTCTGACATTTGTAGTCTTACAGAGTTCCCTGGAGCCCTGTGATATGAAATGTCAGAACTGATTTGAATCCTGGTCTACCTGACTCTGAGGCTAGCTCTTTTCTCTTTCTAATATTCCATATGGCCTCCCATGAACCCCTTTACAAAATATACACAAAATGAATATGAGGCAGTTTCGGAAGAGAGGGTATTAACATCTGGAACACTCGAAAAAGCTTCTTGTAAGAAGTTGGGACTTGAGCTGATTTTGAAGGAAACCAGAGTTTGCAAAAGGCAGAGGTGAGACAAATTTCAGGGTATATATCATTAGGTAAGTAGAAGAGGTATTCTGAAGTAGAAGTATTAATGTTGTGATCAGTCCAGTTCCAACTTTGGCCTCAGTGACACTAAACTTGAGTCAAGGGGGACTAGCTGTTGTTGTATGGTATATTGTCTAGATTCAATTAATTTGAAATATACTTAGAATTTTTTTTAAAAATAGTAGCAACAATTAAAAAATTACATGCACATAAGTAAAAAAAAACATACTCTACATGTATGTGCCAATGTTAGTATTCTCAGATACTGTGATTTCCTTAGTGTTAGCACCTATTTCACTAAACCAGATCATCCTCCACATCATAGGGAAAAATACAAGATCTAGTAGCCAATGCTGTGGTAATAAACCTCTCTGTGTTTTGGTGAGGCTGGTTCTTGGACAGTGGACATACAGTCCATAATTATCTGATACCAGAGCTTTTCAGGTTGGTAGAACCATCAGGATTTCCATCTTTGTCTCCAATACAAAATACCATAAAAATTGCTAATCATTCTCTTTGAGGCACAAGAAGTTCTAACCCATCCTTCCCTCAGAGTCTCATGGACAAAGTCCCTCCTTCACCTTGCAAAAACTCTTCCCTATTTTCTTCATCTGTTTCCATTGTTCTTTTTGTAGTGCTCAAAGGAACTGAATTTTTTGTTTTTCATTCCATTTCTCAGAATTTTGTGTTTGACTTTTCTAGAACTGTCCAAAAAGCTCACCATTTTTACAAATAAAATTGATATATTACTAAAGGCCCATAGGCTTATAGAATTACAAATTTAGAGTTGGGAAAGACCTTACAGGTTCATTTGTGGTGGGGTTTTTTTTTTCATCCAAACTTTCATTTTACAAATGAGGAAAGTGAAGGTATCAATTTGTGGACTAGTCTACCAACTTGAAATAAAATAGAAGTCAAAATTGCCAAACAGATAATTCTGCTGTTGCTAATAGCTTTCAATGAAATCTGGCATATAAGCTTAGGTCTCAGAGATAGGATTGTAATACATTATATATAAATATAAATAGGATTACAATAGCAAATGATGGGTTGGCAACATTCAAATATGACCTAAAAGTGGTGTGAGGAACGTTGTGTCCTCTCATGAGATAGAAATATCACACTATTGTCAAATAGGGAAAAAGATATCAGAGCATCTAAAACCTGAAGAAAATTTGATCCAAAAATTACCAGGTAGATTGGGTAGAAAACTCCAACAGATGTCACTTTCTTAACACAGACCTAGGAAGGATCTATATATGTTAAGATCATAAGTCTCCAAGGAATCTTTGATATGAATTCCTTCACACATGGAAGCCTCATTTGGCCATGGAGTGAGTGGCCAGTTCTTCAGCTGACAGCACCTAGATTCTTCTTTCCATGTGCCTTCCATGAGTGTCATCGGTTTTTACACTTGTCTCAAGTACATCAACACTTGACTTTGTTTCTGTCTTCTTGAATCCCCTGTCACTGAAACAGACATCCTCCTATTTGGCAAGCAGCCTACCTTTGGCCCTGTCTTCAACTCAATCATATCATTTTTCAGCTGTTACATTATTACCATTCTTCTCCCAAACCTCAAATGCCAGGAACTTAGTTTTAATGCCTCTCTTCACTTTCAGCCAATCATCAACCTTCGGTCATCTAGCTCTTCTCAGCTCTAACTTTACATCCTTTGGTGTCAGGTGTTCCTTTCTGTAGAGAATTTCACTCTGGAGCCTTTCAAAATATCTCCTTTTCTCATAATTCTCTATATCATATCCTTACCAGAACCAATCTGTGTCTTCAAAAATTGTTCCCATGCTAAAAAGCATGAAATAAAATCACTAACTACCTGACCAACACTAAAAAGGTTTTCTTCTTTGGCTATCACTTTCTCTGTTCTTATTTCCCAGCTCATAGCCACTGTCATTGAATTTCTCTCACAACAGAGAGTTCCCAAGCAAAACACAATACAGCTTTCTTCTGATCGGCTGAGCAGCTGTATGCCACACCCACCATTAATTTTTATGAGTTGATTTTGGTTTTCCATGTGCTCTTCCACATGGTTTTCTAATGCTGACACTGGACTTTTCATGCTGTTTAGTTTATTTTCCCTCGTTGTTAGAGGCAGATCAAGAATCATTTCAAGGGTAAAATAATAAAGAAGGGCTATAATTTCAGGTTGAGTCATCTGCAAACAGACGAAAGTTGGATATCAAGGATGGACATGCTCCACTTTCCTTTATGATATGAATCCCAAATCAAAGCCAGAACTCAACTCACTCAGATTTTGTTCATCTCTAATGAAGATGAAAAACTTTCTTTAAGGAGTTGGAGAGGAGCCAGGAAGGATCATATGAGGAATATAATCTTACTCTAAAAGGAATTACAGTGGGGATGAGGAGCAGCAACTTATGCCAAGCATCTGCTGTTCAGTTTTGGAGAGGCCCCTCAGCCCAGGTCAAGGCTGCCATAAAGGACCTCAACTAGTTGGATATCTGCTCCCTAGAGCCAGTAAAGGCAATGATGTCTGAGTACTCCACCAAAGATCATGCCCTTGCCTAGAGGAATTTCCAGTTTGGGGATCTATTCTACTGGATGACTGCTTCTCCAGGTCCACTATTTTAGGAAAGCCCCAGTCACAATGTTGTATTTCACTCAAACCTCTCCAACCAGTTCTTAACAGCTTTACCAACTCTCTGAAAGAGCACATTTGCACACTTACTTTTTCCTCTTCCACAAGCCCACTCTCCAGTTCTGAAGTCATGAACTCCAATGAAATCATAATCTAGACAATTATACTAGTTACCATGTTATAAACAATTATATTGTGGTCTAAAAAAATGACATTATTCCTATATGGGATGTGTCAACCCTTTCCCCTTCTGCCCCACTCACTATTTCTTTAATTTCCCAACCAAAGCAAACTGGCTTCCTCTCCCCTATATGTGTTGTTTCTGCATTTAGAACACAAGTTCCTTGAGGGCAAGGATTGTCTTTGTTTTCATACTTGTGTCCCCAACCTTAGCATAGGTATTAGCAAAGATTATATAATATATGATAAATGCATTTATCATGCATTTATTCATATGCCAGGCATATTCCATTATAATTATCTCTCAGGTTCTCAATGAAATGCTTGATTAGGGATAGTCAAACCGCATTTTTAATTCTCACTTTAATTTTACTAGGTTAAGTGTTTTTTGCCTGGAAACAGAAAAAAAGGGACTTATCTCCAAAAGATCTTTCACTTAGAGCCATACATTTTAAAATTGTATTTGTTATATGTCTTTAATTTGTGAGGTAAAGCAAGCTTTTCTATAACATAGTAGAATTTTTTAAAAAGATGATTGCACATGAAGCTGCAAATCTATTATGTACAACTCGTTATTCCTTTAAAATATTTAATAAAGTTAACATGCAAATTTCTTTATTTTTTCTTTTTTTCTTCTCTCCCACAAAATTTTAGAGCTTGAAAAAGCCCTTAAAATTACCCAATTCAACCTCCTCATTTTACAAATGAAGAAATGAGACCTCATAGAGTTAAGTGACTTTCCTAAAATGACATTCCTGAGAAAGAGAGACCAAGACAGACATAGAAAGACAGAGAAACAAAAACAGAGACACAGAGAGACAGAGACAGAGAAAGACAGTCAGAGACAGAGACACAGAGATAGAGAGAAAGACAGAGACAGAGAGGGTGAGGGAAGGGAGGAAGGGAAAGAGGGAGAAAGGAAGGAAAGGGAGAGGGGGTAATGGGAGAGAGAAAGAGAGAAAGAGAGAGAGAGAGAGAGAGAGAGAGAGAGAGAGAGAGAGAGAGAGAGAGAGAGAGAGAGAGAGAGAGAGAGAGAGAGAAGATGGATATGGAGAGGATGGAGGAAAAGAAGAGGGATACAGAGACAGAGAAGGTGGAACCCAGGTTTGTTCAATGGTTTTCAAGGCTCTTTCTACTATTCTGAATCTAATTTAAAAAGTTAGCCCTGGAACGTTTCCAGGGAACCTCTTGTTCAACATATTAAAATTCTACAAACATTTATCAAGTATTTACTCTCTATAAGATACTGTGCTGGGTGCCAGAGACACACACATGAGATAATACAGAATGTCTGTCCTCAAGTAGCTTACTCTTTCTTTGGATGGGTTTGAGAGGAGGGTGATCAAACATGATATTCGTACAGAGAAGCCTATATATAAGTCTGTAGTGTCTTAGTTTCAGAAGGCTATGCAATCCATTAGATACAGAGAAAGAAATTTCCACTTCATGTCTTCTAGAGCATAAACTTACACTAGAATAAAAGAAATAAGAGCATGTTCTTTTTTATTTTTAATTTAAAGACTGTAACTCACCAGAAATGCAAGGAATACTCACAGGCTCAGTCCCACTCTGATCTACACAGGAGCTTGTTCCCAACTTAGACTAATTTGCCCTTCAGTCAGCCTAGTGACCCCCCACCCACTCACCCACTCCACTCCCAAGGGCCTAATATGTTATTGCCCAGCATAGTGCAGCCACCCAATCATCTTAACCCACTGATGGGCAGAGTACCCAAGCTCAATAGATCCTCTATCCTCAGCCTCCCTGTTTGAAGGGATTATAAGCATGTGCCACCACACCCAATGAAACAGAGCATATCTGTTTCACATGCACTGATTTCCATGGATAAGACTACTAATTTTGAATCATTTCTAACCAAATATTACCTACCACCTTTGGGTGCACTGTCACACAGGGAAGACCTGACAGGATCAAGATAAGAATTATTATTATAGCTCTTTTCTTTGGAGCTTTCCAACTTGGCCTCTGATCCCTTAAAAATAATATGATTTCCTAGCAGTGCCAAGTTGCTGAAGGACCCCTAAAGGCCTCTGGGATAACTAGGAAAAGCCTTAAAGGATACCACATAGCAAAAGGTTGGAAACATTCATCGTAATAAAATTATCACCTCTCCATGGGAAGAAAAAGACAGAGGCCTAAATCAGAGCTGGTAAGGATTAACATGGGAGAAGACAAGAGCAGCTGGTAGACATGCCACCTCAAGCACATAATATCTGGGGGTTAGATGAGCCTGTCAGTCTTTCCCCGAAACCACACGCTCCTTCCACTCTTTTCAACAGCTGAGTTTCCCAGCTGGGAGGCAGGGGCAATTATCTCTCTTAAAATGTTCTCCTGTTTAACGATTGATTTTCCATCCTTCTCATTTGATGAGATAGTTTTACACAGAGAATAATATCAATTGATCAGTATTAATTTACATAAGATATAAAAGTGGGTGTTTAATGAACATTCATCGAATGAAATGAATTAGATAAACAAAAATGTTTCACTGAAGGTCAGTTCTTGGTCTTGAGTTTTCATGAATATTATGCAAAATTAATGCCCCTAAAATAGGAAGGAAAAATGGTTGAATGGGGGAAAAAATCTTTGTATCACTTTCCTCTGATAAGGATTGGCATCTAAGACAAATAAGCAGTTAACAAATAGATAGATACAAATAAGGACATACATGTATATCTTTAACATAGATATAGATAAGACTAAATAGGCCTTTCCAAATAGATAAGTGATCAAAGGAAACGAATAAACAATTATCAAAGAAGAACTACAAACTATTAACAACTATATTAAAGAATGCTCCAAATCACTTGTAATAAGAGAAATGCAAATCAAAGCAACCCTGAGGTTTCACCTCATATCCTGTAAATTGTCAAAGATTATGGATAGGCACACTTATACATTATTGGTGGAACTATGGAATGATAGGACCATTTTGGAAAGCAATTTGAAATTATTCAAATAAAGTGACTAAGTTGTCCATACTCTTTGACCAAGAGACTTCATTACAGGGCTTATAAAGGAAAGGAAGTCATTGATAAGAAGAAAGTCATATAACGTCAAAATATTTATAGTAGCACTTTTTGTAATTGCAAAGATTTGGAAACAAAGTGGATACTTATCTACTGGGAATGATTAACAAATAGTAGTGCATAAATGAAACTGAATATTTCTATACCACAAGAAATTATGCCATGTGACCTTGGGCAAGTCACTTAACCCCAATTGCCCAGCCTTCCCCCCCCCTCCAAAAAATAAAAGCAAAAAACCAAAAAAAGAAATTATGTATGGGAAGAATACAAAGAATCATGGAAAGAGCTATATAAATAATGCAGAATAAAGCAAGTAGAACCAAGAAAACAACATACACAATAATTACATCAGTACAAATAGAACAATCACATACCAAAAAAAAAAAAATCTAAAGAGAATGTAGCAAATTTATAAAGATCAAGCATGACTCAAATAAAGAGGTTTGAGAGGACAAATGTGAATGATGTTGTACAGATAACAAGATTTGGCAACTGATTATGTACAGTGAAAGTGAGGGAGAGGGCAAGGATGACTGACTATAAGACTGCAAACCTAGGTGACTAGAAGAATGGTGATGCCCTAGACAGAAATAGGGGATTTTTGGAAGAGGAGTAGATTTAGAGGGAAAGATAAGAGGTATTGTAGGGATTGTCTCCTCTTTTGTACCTGTATTCCCAGAGCCTAGCAAAATGATTGGCACATGGTAGAATATTAGTAAATATTTTTGGTTCTTTTTATTGTTTTGGCTCGTTATTGACTTTGAGATACCTATGGGATACTCAATTTTAAATGTCCACTGGGCAGAGTCCAAAGGAATAACTACGAGTGGTTGTATAGCTGTAGTAGCCGTAAATATAAAGATGATCATTAAATCTATGTGTGCTGATGAGGTCACCTAAAGAAAGACAGTTGGTTAGTTGGTTGTTTTCCTTCATTCTCTAAGAGAACCAAAGTGACATCACTATGTTGGGGTCAAAGTACAGTGTGTCCGACTCTGGCTGATCAAACCAATATAACCTCTCTGAGTCTTCTTATTTCTAGGCTAAACGTGCCCAGTCCCTTCAACTGGGCAGCCAAAGAAAACTAATGTGATCTTAAGTTGCATTAAGAGAGGCATAACTTCTAAGAATAGGGAGGTGATAGTCCCAGTGTACTCTGCCCTTATCAGATCTTATTTGGAGAATCGTTCCATGTTCTCAGCACCATGGTTTAAGGACACTGAAAAGCTGAACATTGCTCAGAGAAGGGCAACCTCCAGGATGCTGAAGGGCATTAAGTCCATGTTATATGAGGATCACATTGAAAGAAGTAGGCATATTTAACCTGGAGAAAAGAAGACTCAGAGGACATGATAGTTGTCTCCAAGTATTTGAAATACTATCATGTGGAGAAGGGGATAGCTTATTCTGTTTGGCCACAGGGGTCAGAACCAAGAGCAATGTTTCAAAGAGTCCAATTTATGCTTGACATCAGAAAAAAAAAAACCCTAACAATTAAAACTTTTCAAAGGTATAATTGTCTACCTTGTGAAGTGGTGGGTTCCCCTTCTTTGTAAGTCTTCAAACGTAAATGGACAAACAGATCAGATAAATTATAATGAGGATCCCTTTTGTCTCTGGGGTGGTCTATGTGGTCCCAGAGGTCCTTCCCAGTTTCAAACTGATTCCCTTATCAATATGGAATTTTTACCTTCCCACTCTAAAGTGTCTGGCACAGGCTATAGTTAAAAGTAATGAATTCTCATCACTTGCTCAAAAACTGACAGATAGAGACCCAAATCTTCCCTAGTTTATTTTTTCTACCATTAAAATCCCATCATATTTCTATCTGTGAGACGTGACTCTTCAAAAGTACTATAGAAAGCTAAATAAGATCCTGACATTCCAGCTGAGAGCTACCATCTACAGTGAACCGCAACCAGAGAAGATGGGAACAAGTAGTGCTTCTCCACTCACATTCCCAGAGTGCCTGCCTATGCTCTAAAAATATGCCTTCTGCTACTGTAATTCAGGACTAATTGAATTTTCACTCTGCCTCCTGTGGAAGGTTTTCAGCCTAGTTTACAAAGGGTCATCATTCGACAACTGTTACGGTGTTGGCTGTTCCCCATCCCATCACTGCCTGCTCACATGTAGCTCACATTCCATCTGGATACACAATAAAAGACCAACTCTCTTATGTGCTGGACCAACAACAACAAAGACAAAAACAAGTTAGTCCCTGGAACTAAACTGTAATTTCAACAGAACATGATTCATTTTTTTTCTAGTTTTTTTAAATGTCCCTTTTCCCCCATGAGGGAGGAGTTGAGTCCAGACCCATCGTTTCATCAATATTAAGGACATCTGATTTGGAAAATCTCTACACCGATGTTGACCAATGGCTCCTCAGTAAGTGTCTGAGAGAGCTACTAAGGGAATTAAGTCACTTCTCCATGGTAAGCATATACCTGATGGAAAAGTTAAACCCAGGTCTTTCTGATGCTGAGGATGGCCCTCTATAATCCATTCCATGCTGCTTCTTATGCTGTACCTATCAATGTTGTGATCTATTTAGCTTTGCACTCTTTTGGTTTTATGTTGCCTACATATTTCCCAAAGAAACTCTTCTTCCCTTTCCCTCCAGAAAGTCATTCTTTATAACAAAGAATAAAACAGATCAGAAAGGGGGAATAAGTCAGCAAAACTATCCAACAATGCAGATCTGAAAGTAAAATAAAATTTGACTTTAAAAAAAATTAGCTAACATATCAGAGAGGGGTGACATTATCTGAGTGTTCCATCCTCATAGTCCCCCATCCCTGTAAAGAACCTGGAGAAATTTTTTCTCAAAAAGTTTCTCTGATAAAAAAGTTTCTCTGATTTCCAATAAATCTGTTCATAAAAACGAGAGTCATCCCCCAATTGGCAAACAGTAATAGCATCATTATACAATGCTTTACAATTTGCAAAGTGCTTTACATATATTATCTCATTAAATCATCACAACAGTTCTATGGAGTGGTTTTGTAATTAATGTGCCCACTTGTAATTAGGAAACTGAAGCTGAGTGATGCTAAGTAACTTAGGTATGGTCATATAGTAAATGTCTGAGACAGGATTTGAAATCATTCTTCCTGACTGTAAATCCAGCACTTTACCCATTTTGTCACCTATCTGCCTCTAAATAATCAAAGACATGAACAGACAATTCTTGAGGGAAGAAATCTAATATATCTATATATTAGAAGAAATCTAGATATACCTATATAGATATAGATAAATAGAGATATATTTTTAAAACCCAAAATTATGGGGCAGCTAGGTGGTACAGTGAATAGAGCACTGACCCTGGAATCAGGAGGACCTGAGTTCAAATCCGGCCACTGACACTCAACACTTACTAGCTGTGACCTTGGGCAAGTCATTTAACCCCAATTGCCCTACCTTCCCCTCTCAAAAAAAAAAACAACTCAAAGTTACTAACAATTAGAAAAATTTAAATTAAAACAAGTCTGAGGTTCCACCTTCGACCCATCAAATTGGCAAAACTGACAAAAAAGAAAAACGACAAGTTTTGAAGGGACTGCAGGAAAAGAGACACATTGATTCTTGATGGAACTCTTCATTGATTTAACCATTCTGGAAAGCAGTTTGGAACTATGTCCCATAAGTTACTAAATTATTCATATTCTTTGATATGGAAATAATAGACCTATACCTTAAGGAGATGAAACAAAGAAGAAAAGATTGTACATGTGCAAAAATATTTAAAGCATCTCTTTTGATGTTGAAAAAGAACTGGAAACTAAAAGGTTGCCCATCAACAAGGGAATGGCTAAACAGTAAATGATATACAAATGGAATGAAATTATGTAAGAAATAAAGACAGTGCCAGTCTCAGAGAAACTTGAGCAGACATCTATGGTCTAATGCAGCAGTGGGGAACCTGGGGTCTCAAGGCCCTCAAGTAGGGCTCTTTGACTAAATCCAAACTTCACAGAACAAATCCCCTTAATAAACAGATTTGTTCCATCAAACTTAGATTCAGTCAAAAACCCAAAGACCTACAAGGCCACAGATTCCCCACTCCTGGAATGCATAGGCAAGTGAGCAGAACCAGGAAACATCAACTTTGCTAAAATGAACCATTCTGATAGCCTTAAAAACTGATCAATAAAATGACCATTATGATTCCAGAGGACCGCTGATAAAGAATATTACCTACTTTCTGATCGAAAGGTGGTAGACTAATATATAGACTCGTCACATATTTTCGGACGTGGTCAATATGGGAATTTGTTGTTCAACTATGCTTATCAGTTAAAAGATTCCCTTCCCCACCCCACCCCCAGTGGGTGAGGGGAGTTAGAAGGAAGAAAAAAGCTGGAAAGTAGTACATGTAGTTCATGAAGCTGTACTCATGTGGGCATGGTAGGATAGGTATGGTAACAGGAAGGCTAAGCTGAAAGTTCACCAATCAGATGGCAAGGTCTCAGCAACAAAAGTTGGAATTTCATGGGGAAGGGGGGGAAAAGAAGAGGAGGATGCAAAAGTGCTAGCATTATAGCTTAAAGATGGCCAGGATCAGTCAAGATAAACCCAACCTTATCAATCATAGTTTAGATAAGAGACCAGAAGTACAAGTTTCTCTAGTAGGAGGGGGAGGAGGCCAGAGTATAGACAACATGATTTGGAAATGAATGGGAAGCAAAAGTATGGAGACTGCTGGGGGACAGGTGCTGATTTTCACATTTTTTCAGTAATCCAGAGAAAGACATCAATTCAATTCAATTCAACAAATATTAATTAAGTGTCTGCTTTGTGCAAAGCTCTTTTCTAGTTATGAGATGAGAAAGGTATGAGTGAATGCCTTAAGGATTAGAGTTCTCCAGGGATAATTCATAAGAATTTTACTTTGTCAGGGTTCTCCTCTTATTTTTCTTATGGATTAATTGAAATCCACAGACATGTAATTTCTCTACATCTGGCACATAATTCATCTTCAAGAGGATGAGAAATTTCAATAGCATAGTGGATATGGAAGCCAGATTGCAAGGAGCTCAAGAGTGAGCAGATCAAGAGACAGTAGAAATAGTAAAGGTAGATTCCTCTTGTTTTCCTTTTGAAAAGTTAGAAAGGTAAGGTGGTCTATAGAAAGTGACTTTTCTGCTAGGTTGCTAGTCCATGCTATGATTTAAATAGCATGTACAAATGAGCATTTCCCAGTGCCCTCCACCCCTAGGTGCTGGTTTCTTCCCTCAGTGATTACCTTACATCTACATTGTATATATCTTCTATGTATACAATTCTTTGTATGTAGTCAGTCTTATTAGAATGTGAGCTCTTTGAGGACAGGGACCATGTTTTTGCCATTTTTTGTATCTCCAAAAAAAAGAATACAATACCTCACACACAGTTAGAGCTTAATAAATGCTTGTTCATTGATTTACTTATCCTGCTATCCTCTCAAGTTACTGCTCTCTATTTCTCCTTCACTTCATTGCTAAATCTCCAAGAAAAAATATTTCCATTCTTAGGGAATAGTTAAGTAGAAAAATGTCTATCAAAACTGAACACATTCCCTAGTTTCCATTAACACCAAACAGAATAACAACAATAATGGTGGTGGTCGTGGTGAAGATGACAACAATGACAATGAAGATGATGATGATGACAATAATGACTAGAAAGTCAATATTATCATTGTAGCCAATGGGTTTAAGTTTAAATTCAGAGAGTCTAAACTGAAATTATGCTAGAATTTTTATTCCAATCCAATTTTCCCCATGAATGCCTTTGCCAGGTACCCTGCTCCTGGACATTCTTGGAGTAATAAAAAGTTCAGCATACTGAAATCAAGAGCATCAGGTCTCAGGACTGGTCCTAACTAGCTATGCAACCTTGGGTAAGTCACTAGGGTGAGATGATTTCTAAGGTCTTTTCAATCTCTCGTTGTTCAGTCATTCAGTTGTGTTTGACTCTTTGTGACCCCATTGATCATAGCATACCAAGACTGTTCATGGAGTTTTCTTGGCAAAGAGACTGGAGTGGTTTGCCACTTCCTTCTCCAGTGAGTTAAAACAAATAGAGGTTCAGTGACTTGCCCAGAGTCACACAGCTAGTTAGTGTCTAATGCCACATTTAAACTCGGGTCTTTCTGACTTAGAACTCAACTCTCTATCCACTGAGTTGTCTAGCTCTCTCTTTTTCAATCTCTATCATTCAATAACTCTATGGCTTTCAAATTCTTATCTTATTGCTTTCTTTACCGGTGATTATGGCTTATCAGGGGTCACATATGCTGAGTTCACTGTTCACCACAGGCCAAAAGCAATAGACGGTTGACAGAGTCTAAGATCTCCATTTCTTCTCTCAGTCCTAAGCAGAAGATTGATAGTTGGTCTGATCACTGAGGCCACCATTTTACTTCTTAGAGAAAACCCTACAAAAAAATTAAGTATATAGAAGTTGATAGGTATGCATAGAAGTGACCTAATCAGAACACATTCCTAGCTGAGAAGCAGTTAAGTGATATAATGAATAGAACCCTGGACCTAGAATCAGGAAGACTCAAGTGAAAATCCAGCCTCAGACACTAATTGGATGATGCAAGAGAAATCACTAAGCCTCTGTCTGCCTTAGTTTCCTCATCTGTAAAATGGAGACAATAATAGTGCTTATCTCAGGGTAATGAAGACCAAATGAGTTATTCATAAAGTGCTTAATAAAGAATTTAGTAGACATTTAAATCAGCATATCCAAAATAGAACTTACGTTATCTCTCTCTAAGCCCATGCTTCCTCCATACTTTCCTATTTCTATTAAGGGGTACCACCACCCTTCCAGTCACCTAGATTCATTATTGCTTCCTCCATCCCTCTCAGTACCCCCAGAACACTCCCTTCAAATATCAAATCAGTGTCCAAATCTTTATTCTGGCTCTACAACTTGTTTCACATTCACCCCCTTCCTTATATTTACTTCTCCAGTTCAGGTTCTTGTCAGATATCATGTAGATTGTTACAAGAGCTTCCTTATTGGTTTGACTGCTTCTAGTTTCTCCGCTTTTTCATATATATTGTAATAGTACAAATAATTATATTTGCACTATCATACATTTAAAGGGAAGTGAACCTAATCCAACTTTGTCACTTTGTCACTTTACAGATGAGGAAACAAACCCAAGAGGTTAAGTGAATTGCCTAAGGTCACACAAGTAGTAAGTGGCAGAGCTTGGAATCAGAAACTCTGACTACTAATATAGTCCAGTCCCTACTCTACCACATAGTAAATATTTAATAAATATTTGCCAAATTGAATTGAAAATTGTTCCTCTAAGTTCCAAATAAATCTATTTATTACTCTAAATCTATAAGATCCTACCCTCTAACCCTCAGGTCTAAAAGTGTAAGGGTAAGATCAACTGAGTTAATACATAATCCTGACCCACTTAAAGCAACCAAATTCTCCAGTCTTCCTACCTTCATCAGGTGAGCACACCTCTACTGAATTAATCAATTACTGACTCAATCAAAGGCATTCAATTAATGTACACCCTTTAACACCTTTTTACTTAAAAATGCAAGTCAGTTCAGAACTCAACATTTAAATAACTTTCATCTTAGAGGAGAAAGAAAGTCTAGCCAAGCACCTGAGAAGAAATTACTTGGGGAAAGGGGCGAAGAAAAGCAGGGCGGATTAGAGCCTCTGTCCCTTCCCTCGCTTTCATTAACCAAAGGACAATTTTGTCAATTTTGGCAAGCTGGAGGATTTCAACTTCTAATTGGTATACCAGAAGTATCCCAGGAAAAGCAGAAAGGAATAACAATGTCTACTTCAGAAGCCAAGGAAAAATCAGGCACCGAGGAAGGACTCTATAAAAATCCCAGAAGAAAGCTACACCCCACCTAAGGGGAAAATCTTGAGGACTTCCAAAAGAACTTTCAGGAGTTATGAGTTTTCCTCTTTGTCATTTGGGCTCTCTAAGCTTGAACTCACTTTCTTCAGAACTCTGTATGTATTTGTCACAGTGTCTCATAGACTTTTGGCAGGAATATCTGTACCAACTATTATTATTATACCACCTTTGTCAAATCCATTTCTAAAAGCTAATTAAGTCTGGCTAGTTCATTGTTATGAACTAATAATCAATCAGGAAGCATATCAGTAGGGTGTCATGAACTATAATATTAAAAACACTAAGGAACACTTCAAGATATCCTAGAACAATTCAAGAAGCAACCATTGTCTTCAAGGGACCCAGCCCACCAGTGTGAATGGGGATCAGGACAGTAACTCCCAAACATAACCTATATAAGCAAGTTGAAACAACAGGACATTCACAGAAAAAGACAGTAATCAAAGTAATATTTGATCAAGGTATTAGTATAGATAACGCATGCTATAGGGGTTCTGAAGCTAAAGGGACTTCCATAGAGTAGGAAGGTTATAGAAGATTGGGCCAAAGAGGCAATGATACTAGTTGGGCTTTGAATCATTGGTAATATTCAAGTAATTGAGGAAAGGGGAAGATTGGATATAACAGGTAAGAAATGCAATCTTAGTAAAGGTTTGGAGGAGAGATTGTGCATGGTCCTTGTAGAAACACAAATAAAAGGAAAATCTTATTTACCCTCAAGGGACTTATATTCTACTTGCAACTCACCTGAAAAAAAGTGAAATGGTGTCTGTCTTCTCAACTCATAGTGCCCTTCAAACACAAGGAAAAGATTGACATTGTTTAAGCAGAGAGTTAGAGAAATAATTGAAAGGAAATATTTGTACCCCAAACAGCTTGGGGATTATTAAAATAATAACTAGTGATGCTGTTATAAAGATCAGAGGAACATTCCGGGGAGGGGGGAAGAAGAGATTTGGTGATTGAGGTAGGGAGGAAGTTGCAGTGAATGAGTTACAAAAGAGCAGCAGAGGGAGGAGAGAGAGGAGAATGAAAAAGAGAGAAATGGGGGGAAATAAAGAAAGAGAAAGACAGAGTTGGGGAAGAGGGAGAGAGGGATAAATTGGAGAGGAAGAGATGGGAGGAGGAGAAAGAGACAAGGGAAGGAGGGAGAGAAGGTGAGAGGGAGAGACAGAGAGAACTTGGATCTTAACTGTTAGTTGTGTGGTTTTGAAACCTCTGAGACCTCAGTAGAGTTGGAAATCTTCAGGGAAATAAAATGTTGGGTGTTAGATTTGGATGCTATCAGAAGTAAATGCTTTGCTACTTTCAGCAGGCTTTAGATTAAGAAGTTAAATTGGGGTTGTTCAAACTTTAACTAGACCACTGACCCAAAGGAGTAATATATTAAATGTGCCTGCGTTGAAACCAGGGCTGGGATTGGTTAAAGAGAAAAAAGAAAAGTATAGGCCAGAGAGAAAGCCATTGGCTTTTAATACATGCAGAGACCATAACCTAGAGAGGGAGAGAGCTGTGAACCATCCGCTGAAATAGCTCGTAAATGATAGGATAATCGGAAACAGATGCACCTCAGACTACTGGTGGGGTTTGAATTTGTGAGCTTTGTCAGGTGGTAATTTATCTTAGATTAGATGTCAATCAATGAAATGTCTCATTCCCAAATCCCAGGAATTGTTTCCATTTTCAGCCAAAGTAGTGTAAAAGACTATATATCTGTGGAACGATGAGGCTATAATATGGAACAACGAAATGGCCATAATGAAGATTATTGAAAAAGCTGAATTCAGTCAGAAAATACTGGCTTAAGAACTAATCATTTCATTCTTTGTAGCAAAAATTCAATAAGCCTTTGTTTTTGTTGTTCAGGCATATCCAACTCTTCATGACTCCATTTGAGGTTTTCTTGGCAGATACTAGAGTGGTTTGCCACTTCTTTCTCCAGCTCATTTTTACAGATGAGGAGACTGAAGCAAACAGGGTTAAATGACTTGCTCATGGTCACACAGCTAGTGAGTGACTGAGGTCAGATTTGAACTCAGGAAGAGGAGTCTTTCTGATTTCAGGCTAGCTACTCTAACCACTGTGCCACTTAGCTGCTCTAAGTATTTATAAAGTACCTACTATGTGTTAGGTATTGCTCTAGGCACTAAGAATACCCCCCCCCCAAAAGCCCTTAAAGAGCTTACATTCTAAAGGAATAACACAACACACACACACATATATACACACATATTACATTTTTAGATAGTGCTAATAAGTATGCTATATATATGTATATATATCTATAATGTACATATAAATAAATGTGTATATATGTGTATACATTTATGCAATACTCATTAGAGCTATCCAAAAGACGAACTGCCTCAGAACATGGTGGTTTCTGAGATCTTCAGGCAAAGGTTGAATGTCCGTATGGAATGTTGCAGAAGGGAATAATGTTCAGGTATATATTCAGAATTCAGATGGTTCCTGATGTCCCTTCCATCTCTGAGGCTCTGTGACTCTTTCATGATTCCAGTTCCTCTGCTTGTTAGCTGTGTGACATTGAGGAAATAATTTGCCTCTCTGAGGAACAGTTTTCTCATCTCTAAAATGGAGACACTAACACAAGAGATAGTGTCTCTCATCATCTCTAAGCTTCAATTCCCTTACTTATAAAAATATGGAAAATAATTACTCTAGTATCTACTTCTCAGGTAGGGTCAAATAAGATGTCTGCAAAATACTTGCATTTCTCATCTAACAGTGTTAATGTTTTAAGATAGAATGAAAGGGTTTAGAAATCACATCATAAAAGTGAGAGGAAGCATGGTTCGGTGAACAGAGAATCAGAAAGAGCTGTGTTCAAGTTCTGCTTCTGTAACATATTAGTATGTATCAAGCACTACTGTATGTTAGACACTGCCTTATACTTGTTGTCCAGTTGTTTTCAGTCATGTCCGACTCTTCATGACCCCTTTTTGGGGCTTTTTTGGCAAAAACACTGGAGCGGTCTGCTATTTCCTTCTCCAGCTCATTTTACAGATGAGGACATTGAGACAAACAGGGTTAAGGGACTTGTTCAAGATCACAAAACTAGTTAAGTGTCTGAAGCCAGATTTGAACTCAAGAAGATGAGTTTTCCTGATTTGAGGTTAGGTCCTCTATCAACTTTGCTACCTAGCTACCCTAACTGTATTACACACTAAGAATACAAATGCAAGAAAGTCAAATAGTTCCTGTCCTCAAGGAGAATACATTCTAATAGGTGAAGACAACATATACAGAGGAAAGGTGAATAGGGAATAGTGTTTTGTACAGGAAGGGCAGAGGGATGGTCATTGGAGTTGAAGAACAAATGACTGAAACAATCCTTTCAGGAATGGAAGCATTGTTTGATTTGATTACGAAACAAATACCATGATGTAGGCTTGTACATACCTCTTTTTTAAATCAAATTAACCAAAAGTTTGTCTATTTTATTGATTTTTTTCATAAAACCAGCTTAGTTTTATTTATTAGTGCAATAGTTTTCTTACTTTCGATTTTATTCATCTTTTGATTTTCAGAATTTCTAATTTAATATTTAATTTGTTCTTTTTCTAGCCTTTAAGTTACATACCCAATTCATTGATCTCCTCTTTTTCTATTTTATTCATTTTATAAATGCAAATATTTAGAGATATAAAATTTCCCCTAAGAACTGCTTTGGCTGCATCCCATAAGTTTGGTATGTTATCTCATTACTGGCATTCTCTTAGATGAAGTTATTGATTTTTTTCTATGATTTGTCATTTGTCCTACTTATTCTTTAGGATTATATTATTTAGTTTCCAGTTAAATTTTAATTTCATTTAATTTTTTTCCAATTTAATTTTTACAATTTCTCCATGGCCCTTCATTACACATAATTTTATTACATCATGATCTGAAGAGGATGCATTTAATATTTCTGCTTTTCTGCAATTGATTGTGAGGTTTTTATGCCTTAATAGATCGTCAATTTTTGTGTAGGTGCCATATATCACTGAGAAAAAGGTATATTCCTTTTTTTTAATCTCCATTCAAGTTTCTCCAGAGGTCTATCATAGTTAACCTTTCTAAAATTGTATTCACCTTTTCAACTTCTTTCTTATGTATTTTGTAGGTAGATGTAATGATACTGGGATTTGAAGATCTTCCATGCCCCTTGAACTTGCTGACATAGCAGGAAGAGATGGAGCAAGAGAAAGCCGGAACCAGCTAGCCTCCATGTGGTGTTGACTGGAAGCAGCAGCAGCAGCAGCGGCAGCTGCGGTTGCAGCATGAACTCCTTTTTCTTTGAGTCTGCCAGAATCTCTGCTAAGGACTCCTGCTGAGGACTGCCATGGAGGAGAATTGCGGGGGGCCAGAGCTGCTGAGAGCAAGCTGCCTGGACACTGAGCAGTTGTCCTGAGTGAGGAGAGGAGGATATTTGCCTGAGGTGGCCTGTCCTGTTTTGAAGGCTTGAGAATGTGGGTGTCTACTACATTAACTACATGTGCCAACTTCATAACTACTGTGTTGGCTTTGACTTTCTGGTTTTGGAACTCAGTTTTTTTGTATCTAAATAAATGCTCTAGTTATATTTCTCATGTAGAGAGCCTGTTACATTTTGTGATTAATAACCATATCAGCATACTTATAGTTACTGTAGGCATTGTGAATACTGCATTGCTGATGCAGTAGATTTATCTGGTTCTGAGAGAGGGAGGTTAAGGTCCCCCTCTAGTATAGTTTTGCTGTCTATTCCTTCCTGTAACTCACTTAACTTTTCTTTTTTTTTTTTTTAAGCTATACATAGTTTACTTGTGGTCTGGTGAAAAATTATCTTCACAGATAAACATAATCCATAGTGCCTTTTGGTCCTTCTTTTTGCCAGCACCAACATTTGTCTTGGCAGTACCCCTGACTTTCTTCATTCTGTTTTTGTGTTCCTTTCACTGCTTTCTTGATATCTTTTTCTTCTCATACAGACCATGCCTTGCAAGTCTGTGATTTGGTTCACTTTTCTTTGCATAGTTAAGGGAATCATAACTCATGCCAAAGCCTGTTGTTTTGCCACCACCAAAATGAGTTCTGAATCCAAAGACAAAAATGAGTTGTCTTGTACATCTTGGCCAGTTTTTCTTGAATTTCAGTCTTGGGCACTGTGGCCTTTCCAGGATGAAGCACATCTATAACCATCTGTTTACACTGAAGAAGTCTGTTTGTAATGAACTTCCTGGTTCTGATGGTTACAATGTCATTCATGGTGGTGGCTGGCTTCTTGAGCAGCAGGAGAGGGAAAGCTCACTTAACTTTTCTAAGAATTTAGACGCTATACCACTTGGTGCATATATGTTTAGTATTAATATTACTTAATTGTCTATTGTACTTCTTAGCAAAATGTAATTTCCTTCCTTATCTCTTTCAGTTAGATCTATTTTTTGTTTTTGCTTTCTCTGAGATCAGGATTGCTACCCTTGTTTGTTGTTGTTTTTTTTTTTTAACTTCAGTTGAAGCATAATAGATTCTGCTCCAGCCTTTTAGCTTTATGCTGTGTGTATTTCTCTGCTTTAGATGTGTTTCTTGTAAACAGCATATTGTAAGATCCCGGTTTTTAGGCCACTCTGCTATCTGCTTCCATTTTATGGGAGAGTTCATCCCATTGACATTCACAGCTATGATTGCCAACTGTATATTTCCCTTCATCCTATTTTTCTCCTGTTTATACTTTTCTCTCTACTTTCATCCAGTCCCTCCTCACCAGTGTTTTGCTTCTGACTATCACCTCCCTCAATTTGCTTTCCCTTTTATCAACACCCACTCTTTTTCTTTTTCCTTTCCCCTCCTACTTACCTATAGGGTAAGATAAACTTCTATCCCCAGCTGAGGGTGCATGTTATTCCCTCTATGAGCCAAATCCAATGAGTAACATTCAAACAATGCTCACCCTCTCCATTCTTTCCTTTTACTGTAATAAGTCTTTTATGCCTCTTCATGTGCTGTAATTTACCCAATTCTGCCTCCTTCTTTCCTCTTCTCCCAGTATAGTCCTTTTTGTCAACACTTAATTTTTTATATCATCACATCAAAGTCAACTTATACCCACATAATCTGTCTATGTATACTCCTTCTAACTGTCCTAATAGAGATATAGTTCTCAAGAGTTGTATCAACTTTCCTGGTAGGGATGTAAACAGTTTAATCATATAACATTTTCTTTTCTTTCCTGTTTACCTTTTTTACTTCTCTTGTGTCTTATATTTGAAGATCAAATTTTCTGTTCTTTTCATCAGGAAAATCTGAAAGTTCCCTATTTCATTGAATGACCATCTATTGCCCTGAAAGATTATGTTCAGTGTTGATAGGTAGTTGATTCTTGGTTGTAATCCAAGTTCCTTTGCCTTCCAGAATACCATATTCCAAGTCTTGTGACCCTTTAATGTAGAAGCTACTAAGCACTGTGTAATCCTGACAGTGGTTCCTTAATATTTGAATTGTTTCTTTCTGGATGTTTGCAGTATTATTTTCTCTGGCATCTGACAATTCTAAAATTTGGCTACAATATTCCTTGAAGTTTTCATTTTGGGATCTCTTTAAGGAGATGATCAGTGGATTCTTTCAATGACTATTCTACCCTCTGGTTTTCAGATATCAGGATAGTTTACCTTCATAATTTCTCGAAAGAGGTTATCCAGACTATTTTTTTTTTATCATGGCTTTCAGGTACTCCAATAATTCTTAAATTATCTCTCGTGATCTATTTTCCAGGTCCGTTGTTTTTCCAATGAGGTAGTTTACATTTTCTTCTATTTTTTTATTCTTTTGATTTTGTTTGACTGATTCTTGATGTCTCGTAGAGTCATTAGCTTCTACTTTCCCAATTTGAATTTTTAAGAAATTATTTTCTTCAGTGAGCTTTTGGACCTCCTTTTCCATTTGACCAATTCTGTTTTTTTGGAGGGGTGGAATGCTAAGCAATTGGGATTAAGTGACTTTCCAAGGTCACACAGCTAGTAAGTGTCAAATGTGTGAGACCGAATTTGAACTCAAGTCCTCCTGACTCTAGGGCCAGTGTTCCATTCACTGTACCACCTAGCTGCCCTGACCAATTCTATTTTTAAGGAGTTATTTTTTCAGTAAATTGTTGTGCTTTTTTACATAACCTGTTGGCTCTTTTTCATAATTCTCCTATATAACTCTCATTTCTTTTCCCAATTTTTCTTCTACTTTTTTTAATTTTATTTTTAAAATCCTTTTTGAACTTTTTGAACTTGAGAGCAATTCATATTCCTTTTTGAGGCTTCTCATGTAGGTATTTTCATATTGTTGTCTTCTTCTGAGTTTATGTTTTGATATTTCCTGTTGTCATGGTAGCTTTCTGTGGTCTGGACTCTTTTTTATTTTTCGCTCATTTTTTAAAGTAGAGATCTGATCCTGGGGCACAAGGGACAGTGTCCTAAGTTTCTTGTGCTGAGGATCAGGGGTCTGGTCACAGATTTTCCATGCCAGTGCCTCAGGTGCTGATGGCTTGCCCAGTGCACTGGGGTGGCCCAGCCTAGTCATGTGTGTTGTGCCAGGGTTCTGGGGCTGGCAATTTGCCTTCTGCCCTAGAGCTTGAGGCCTCACAGCTGGCCTGCTGTGACACTAGCCTGCTAAGCCAGGACCAAGGGGCCTTGGTTACTGATCTGTGCTGTGGCTAAGAGCCTCCCACTGGCTTTCCCTGACACCATCTGTGCTGGGCTATGCTCTCCTTTTACCTGAGACAGACCTTTCCTGAAATCCTTCTACATTACCTTAAACTGGAAAATTGTTTCACTCCATCTTTTTGTGCGTTCTGTAACTCCAGAATCTGTTTAGAGACTTGATTTAACATTGTTTCTGAGGGAAATGGGAGAGCTCAGGCAAATACATGGCTTCTCTCCACCATCTTGGCTCCAGCTACAGCTTGCACATATTTCTATAAATGCTATGGGCCTTATCTTTTAAGTTTTTAGAGCTACTATAGAAAAAGATTTTGTGTTAACCAATTGTTCTATCATAGAAAAATCTTGTTGACTCCAACACAGTTGTACACAATTCCATCCATATTGTCGTAGTCAAATTTTATAATCTCATAAATATTGTCAGACTAGAATAAGGATCCCATTTGCTAATCTGAAATCCACCATGCTCTGCCCACCATGGAAAAAATAACAGGAATTGATGGAAGGTCTTTCAATAATGTTAGTGTCAAGCACCTGCAATCTCACAAAGCCTTGGGTGGCAGGATATTTCTCTAGCTAATTTAGCGGTATTCCCTGAAATGTTCCAATTCACATCTGGAATACATCCTCCAGCACGTTAAAAAAAAGCACAAAAACTATGCAATGGTTCAAGGTACTTTGAGGATTTTAGGCAGTTAGTAGATTTGGGTTTGCAAAACAAGCCCTCAAGAATTTTCTTACCTCAACTTAGATACTATACCTGCAATTCTAATAGCTTCCAATAGATGCTTCAATTGACAGATTTGCTGAAGGGGGGGAAGGAATGAGTATTTAAAAATTTCCGATTTTCTCTTTTTATATCACATTCGTTTCCAAATTTGTCCTCTTCTTCCCCTACCCAGAAAGCCATCACTTAATCAAAAAACATTTGTCAAGTGCCTACTATGTGCTATTAATATTAAGAAAAAAAATTAAGAATGGGAGAGTAAAAACCAGTTTATCAAAAGCAACCAATCAAACAATACATACAATGGCCCACACTTAGAGTCTCTAACCTTTCCTAAGAAGGGAAGGAAGTACATTTTCTAATCTTCAGAATAAAATGGGGTTATTTTAAATACACAAACTTCCCCCATCCCTAAAGCTCTGAAATAACTGATCTGCTTTTTTTAAAACTTTTTTTATGGTATCACCTTTAATAATTAGGTCATATAACTACTTGAGATTATTCTGGGTTTTGGCATGAATAAAATTTTTGATCAACTACTTCCCAGTTTTCCCAGCAATTCCCATAAAAAATAAAGCCTATTTTCCATCAATTTGTCTTGGTTTATTTCTAATTTTTGCTTATCTAGTCTGTTGCACTGACTTACTTTTCTGTTGTTTTCCAATATGAAATTATTTAGGTGGCCATTTCTTTATCACATATTTTGACTTCTAGAAATGCTGGTCTTCATTCATGCCAGTTTTTTTTTTCTTTTTCTCTTAAGATTTGATACCTTTTATTCCTCCAAAGGAACTGAATTACTATTTTCTCAAGCTCTAAAAAGTACTTTATTGGTAGCTTGATATAGATTTAAACTTGTAAATTAATTTATATAGAATTTTCATTTAATTACATGGGCATTAGTTATCCTTTATTTAAAAGTGTTTTGTAATTGAATTTATACTTCTTGAATATGTCCTGGTTGACTGTCAGGTGTTTTGTTCCTTTTTTTTTTTTTTTTTTTTTGTTAGCTATTTTAAATGAGGATTTACTTTTTAGTATTTCCTCCTGGATTTTGTTGTGCTATATAGAATAGTGTTGATTGTTGTGTATTTAATTTGTATTTTCCTACTTTATTAAATCAAATAACTGTCTCAATTAGTTTCTTTGCTGATTCTTTGGCATTTAAAAAAAACCAAACAGAAAACATGGATAATTTTGCTTCTCTTTTGCCTATGCTTATTGCAATCAATAGCATTTCTAGAACTATGCCAAATATCTATGATAGATAGTCTATATTCATAGATTCTATGGGGAAAGGAGTATTGTTAATTTATTCATGTATTTGTTATATATTATTAATATTATTCATTTAGTAAAATTACTATCACTAATACTATTTATTATAGCTTCTAGTGTTTTCTCATCACAAATAATGCTAGCTTTTGGTTTTAGAATGTTTTACTTAAACACTTTTAAATATTTTTAATTGCCCTTTTATACCTAAATTTTCTGGAATTTTCAGCCAAAATAAAAATGTCTGTAAAAAGATTTGGCAAAGACTTTTTAAATATCTATTTAATCACATTTCGGGGGTTTGGGAATATATGAAATTTCAATAGAATTAATTTTGGTAAATTATTTCCTAATGTTGAACCATATTTCCCTCCAATTTGGTCATAGGGACAGAATTTTGGATACATAGCTATAATCTTTTTTTTTAGCAGAGATTTCATATAAAACTTTTGAATCAATGTTAGTGACATTGATCTATAGTTCACTTTCGTTGCTTTCTATGATTCCCTGGGTTTAGATACTAAGACTATATTTTTCCCATACAAGAATTTATGACACCTTAGAAATCACATTGACACTGACTGTAATTGTTTGTTCAATTTAACCAATGCAAATGAAATTCCATGATAAGAAAACCAAAAATTAAATGCTTTAGTGAGCAAACATTTGATTTACTTTGCAAATGGAGAGAGAGAGAGCTAAAACTGAGTTAAAACAGAAATATCATTTGTAAAATCTCATGGAGAAGTATGCTGGATAATTACAAGCAGTATCGTTTCACAGGGTAGGTAGATAGGTGGTACAGTGGATAGACTCCAGGCCTTAGGCTCAGGAAGACTCATCTTCTTGAGTTTAAATCTGGCCTGAGATACTAGCTATATGACTCTGGACAAGTCACTTAACCCTGTTTGCCTCAGTTTATTCATCTGTAAGATGAGCTGGAGAAAGAGTTAGCAAACCACTCCAGTATCTTTTCCAAGAAAACTTGGAAAAGAGGTCTTGAAGAGTTGGACGTGAGTGAAAATGACTGAACGACAATTGCTTCATAAAAGAGGGAAACTGAGTAGGGTAAAACCAATTTAAAGAAAGTTGGGCAAGATATGCAAATAACCAAAGTTATCCCAGCATATTTAAGCATAGAGTGCTACAAAGAGGCAAAATGGAAAATATTTGCAATAAAAATAGCAAAGTTTTCTCCATCAAAAAACAAGGATTTTTTAAGCACTTACCATGTGCCAGGCACTGTGATAAATTCTTTATAATTATTTCAATTTTATCCTAATAAAAACCATGGAGGTATAAGTACTATTATTATCCTCATGTTGCAAATGAGGAAATTGAGACAAATAGAGGTTAAGTGACTTGTCCAGGATCACATAGCTAATAAGTGTCTGAGGCCAGATTTAAACACATCTGTCCAAGTCCATACCCAACACTCTATCTTTGTACTTTATTTATATAAATGAATACCAACTGAGAAAATATTAATAACTTTCCATGTTCCTATTTTCCCATCTATACAAAATTTTCACAAGTTATATATGTGCAAATCAAAGAAATCTTTGATTAAGGGATTTACTGGAAACAGGTTCTCACAAGTGACAGACATTCAATAATCGATCACATCTTTGCCATTTCACAAGTAACAGAAAGATGTAGAGAATATAAGTCCCTACTGGACATAGTTTATTTAGAAAAAGCATTTGACTTAGTAAAAACAAAATGCATACAACAAAATTGTTCAACATTCCTAGGAAGATATCACAATAGAAATAAGCCCTCCCAATGAACTGCTTTTCTTAAACACTAGGCAAAACACAAGACAAAGTGTTCACTAAAGACACTATATACTATGATGGAATCAATTTTCAGAGTCCAGATTAAAGCAGGACTTATTTCTTTTGCAGAATGATATCCTCCAAATGTTTCTACTTGAAAATAACTTTTTGCTATTTGTATTAAGTCCCAAGAACATTGCAAAATCTCTGGTAAGAGATCTATAATCACTCAAAGGCATTTATACCTAACCATTCACAAAGGAAATTCCAAGTGGATGAAAAATATTTTTTGCCCAAATTGCAACATGCATTTCAATGGACACTTTAGAGAGTAGTTCTTAACATTTTTTGAGTCATGGAGAGTTTTGTCTTTGGAAGTCTGGTGAAACTTACAAATCCTTTTTCAGAATCATGTTGTTAAATGCATAAAATAAAGTGCATAAGATTACACAGAAAACAAGTAATTAGAATGAAGATGTGTTTTTCCATCCAAATTCACAAACTCCCAGAAATCTATCCAGGTTAAGGATCTCTGCTATAGAACTTTATATATATATATATATATGACTATATGTGTGTATGTATATGTATGTATATATGCCTATACATATATATAATTAGATATTTGGGACAGATAATACAAATAGAGAAAAAACTTGGACTTCCTATGTAAAAATAGGAAAGTGATTTACACTGCTCTTGTACAATTCCCAGACTTTAACATTCATTTGAATGGACATCCTATAGATTTTGTCCATTAATAAGTATTTCTGGAATAAATAGTTCAAATGGGAAACATTTGGGGCACATAGTTGAAAAGGAGCAGGAGAGATAACTGGAAATCTGGCATCAGTGTCAGATTAAGAAAAAAAGTGACCCTTTGCAAGGACTGGCCTCTGGCTTTTTTCTGTGCAAGACTGTGGCTCTATTAATTATTCCAACCACTGAAAAGAAATTACCTTTTGTTAAGTAACAACTTCCTTGGTTGAATTATTCATTCAGAACCAATTGTGAACATGGCCTCTATTATTTCCCCATCTCCCCAATCCATTAAAGACATTGGGTAAGAGATTTGGTCCATGCCTAAGCAGTGGTTTTCAACCTTCCTAATGCCGTGACCCCTTTAATACTTGTATGTGGGAGTATCTGCATGTGGGCGGACCAGCCTGGAGATGGATTGAGGAGCGGTGTCCCATCTCCTATCAGAAATATATGTTTTCTGATGGTCTTAGGCGACCACCGCTGTGAAAGGATTGTTCGACCCTAAAAGGGGTTGCAACCCACAGGTTGAGAACCGCTGCCCTAAGGAATTTGTGTAAAGAGGAGGAGATACCTTAGAATTTCATAGAGAATGTAAAAACTGGAAGTGAATAGGAAGGAGTGGTATCTTACAGAGCTAAGGTAAGAACCAGCAGCCCAGAGGCAACCAGCAAAAGCAGAAAGAGAAGGTCTATACTAAGCTGTAGCAAAAGTTGGAGACATTGTGTAGGGCCATGATTCTAGAGGAATCATGGAGCAGAAAGCCCAGGTTATCCTCATCAGTGTACCAACTAACTCAAGAATTTAGTACCTAAGGAAAGGTCTTCTCTTTACTGGACTCTTCCTCACAGTGTAGGTCTATCCATAGACGCTACAACATAATCTGCTGTTTTGTTATCCTAATATTTCTAGTGATCTGAATTTTATCTTATCCACAAAAGGGGCTAACTTAACTAGAAATAGATATAAATGTAAATTTATACAAACAGTTTAGCCTCTGCCTAAATATTAGGGATTTGATTAACTGTTAATTCAGATCTATTGTGAGTGAACTTAAAACTTTTTGGGGGTCTAAAATTAACCACCTAACCAGAAAAACCCGGAAAGACTTACGTGAACAGATGCTGAGGGAAGTGAGCAGAACCAGGAGAACATTGTACACAGTAACAGCAACATTGTGTGATGATGAATTTTGATAGACTTAATTCTTCTCAGCAATACAAGTATCCAAGACAATTTCAAAAGAATCATAATGGAAAATGCTATCCAAATCCAGAGAAAGAATTATGGAGTCTGAATGCAGATCAAAGCATATTATTTTCTCTCTTCTCTTTTCTTCTTTCTCATGGCTTTCCCCTTTGATTCTAATTCTTCTTTACAACATGACTAATATAGAAATATATTTAATATGATTGTACCTATATCAAACGGCATGCCATATTGGGGAGGGTAGGTAGGAGGGAGGGGGAAAAACTTCAGAACTTAAAGTCTTATAGAAATGAATGTTGAAAACTAAAAACAAATAAAATTAAAATGTTAAAAAATATATGTTTGAAAATTTTTATTAATTTATTTATTTTTAGTTTTCAATATTCATTTCCGTAAGATTTTGAGTTACAATGTTTTCTCTCCCCTTCTTTCCCCTACCCCACACCTCAAAATAGCAAGCCTACTGAACACCCCTTCCCTCAATCTGTTTTCTCTTATATCCTCCACCTTCACCTCCCTAACTTTCCAGTAGGGAAAGATGAGTTTCTACACCCCAGTGTCTGTATATCTTATTTCCCAGTTGCATGCAAAAAAAACCAGTTTTTAAACATTTGTTTTTAAAATTTTGAGTTCCAGATTCTTTTCCCTTCCTCCCTCCTCACCCACGCCCACTGGGAAGATAAGCAATTCAATATAGATTGTACATGTGTAGTTACCCAAATCATTTCCATAGTACTTATATTGTGAAAGATTTACTATATTTCCCTCCATCCTATCCCACCCCCCACTTATTCTGTTTTCTCCTTTGACTCTATCCCTTTTCAAAAATGTTTGCTTCTAATTACCCTCTCCCCTGATCTGCCCTCCCTTCTATCCGCCCCACTCTTATCCTCTACCCCACTATTTTCCTGTAAGGTAAGATACCTAGTGTGTGTATATGTTATTCCCTCCTTAGGCCAATTTCAATGAAGATCATTCCCTTTCAATTTCCTGCTCTTCCCCTCCATTGTAATAGTTTTCTCTTGCCTCTTTTCTAGGAGATAATTTACCCTAATCTATCACTGCCTTTCTTATCCCAATAAATTCCTCTCTTACCTCTTAATTTTATTTTTTAGATATCATTCCTTCATATTCACCTCATCTTGGGCCCTCTGTCTATGTATACATGAACATACAGATGCCCACACTCACATATATATTTATATACACATACATCCTCCTATACATATATCTATGTGTATGTATATATCTATATGTATGTATATCTATCTATCTATCTATCTATCTATCTATCTATCTATCTATCTCTATATATATATATATAAAATACACACATACACACACACACATATTCCCTTCAGCTATCCTCATGCTGAGAAAAGTCTTATGAGTTACAGTGATCATTTTTCTATGTAGGAATGTAAAAAGTTCAACTTTAATAAGTTTCTTATGATTTCTTTTTCCTTTTTACCTTCTCATGCTTCTCTTGCTTCTTGTATTTGAAAGTCAAATTTTCGGTTCAACTCGGGTTTTTTCATCAAGAATACTTGAAAGTCCTCTATTTCATTGAATGACCATATTTTTCCCTGCAGCATTATACTCGGTTTTGCTGGGTGGTTGATTCTTAGTTTTAGTCCTAGCTCCTTTAACCTCCAGAATATCATATTCCAAGCCCTTAGAACCCTTAATGTAGAAGCTGCTAGGTCTTGTGTTATCCTGATTGTGTTTCCACAGTACTCAAATTGTTTCTTCCTGACTGCTTGCAGTATTTTCTCCTTGACCTGGGAACTCTGGAATTTGATTATGATATTCCTAAGAATTTTCTTTTGGGGACCTTCTTCAAGAGGTGATCAGTGAATTCTTTTGATTTCTATTTTGCCCTCCAGTTCTAGAATATCGGGGAAATTTTGCTTGAGAATTTCTTGAAAGATGGTGCCTAGACTCTTTTTTTGATCATGGATTTCAGGTAGTCCAATAATTTTAAAATTATCTCTCCTGGATCTATTTTCTAGGTCAGTGGTTTTTCCAATGAGATATTTCACCTTGCCTTCTATTTTTTCATTTGTTTGAATCTGTTTTATAGTATCTTGATTTCTCATAAAGTCATTAGCTTCCAGTTGCTCCAATCTTATTTTGAAGGAGTTAGTCTCTTCAGTGAGTTTTTGAAATTCCTGTTCCATCTGGCAAATTCGACTTTTTAAAGCATTCTTCTCCTCATTGGCTTTTTGGGCCTCTTCTGCCATTTGAGTTAGTCTATTTTTTAAGGTGTATTTTTGGATCTCCTTTAGCAGGCTGTTGACTCTCTTTTCATGATTTTCTTGCATGTTTCTCATTTCTCTTCTCAATTTTTCCTCCACTTCTCTTACTTAATTTTCAAAATCCTTCTTGAGGTCCTCCATGGCCTGTAATCAATTCATATTTTTCTTGGAGGCTTTTAATGCAGGAGTTTTGACTTTGCTGTCTTCCTCCCACTCCATGCCTTGATCCTTTTTGTCCCCAAAAAAGGATTCTATCATCTGTTTGTGCTACCTCTGCTTGCTCATATTGGCAGCCAATTACTTGACTTTTGAGCTCTTTGCCATGATAGGACTCTGCTTTCAAAATGTAAAGAGCTATGTCCCAAATCACTGGGGTTTTTGCAGCTGCCAGAACTATTATATGGGTGCCCTTTCTACAGCCCACACACACTCTGGCTCACTGCTCACACACCCCAGGACCACCACCTAAGACCGTGATCTGGATCCAAGCAAGTCAAAGCAAGAGTAATTAATCTCTGAATGATTGCTTGTTCTCCCTACAATCTGCAAGCCAGGAGTTCTGAAGCAGTCATGTGGTACAGCTGCTGCATGCACCTCTGCCACTTCTCGCTCTGGTGATAGCAGCTGGGCTTCACTCCCCCTGTTCCAAAAACTTTCCACACTAACCCTTTTACTTTGTCTTTGGCACTTGTGGATTGAGAAGTCTGGAAACCGCTACAGCTGCTGGTGATCCACTCTCTGGAATTCCACTCCAGCCATGGCTGGTTGGGGCCACCCTGGGGCTAAAACTGTGGCTCAGGCAAGACTGCTCTCAGCTCCCAGAGTGCTGCAATGGACTCTTCCTGCCAACCTGCTGGGCCTCCTTCTATGGGAGACTTGTTTCTCTCTGTCACTTTGTGGGTCCTGTAGCTCTAAAATTTGTTTAGAGTCATTTTTTTTCATGTATTGGAGAAGGTGGAAGCTGGAGCTACATGGAAGCCCTGTTTCTACTCCACCATCTTGGCTCTTTGAAAAAATTTTTAAACAAAATTAACCTCTGAAATTTTAGAGGAGGGAACTATGTGAACTTTAGGAGCCATTATGTTGCCCCTAAGCTGTAAATGAAATAATTATTGTAATACATTGCATCTGATATTATAGATCTGAGATTCCCCTTATCTTATTTCACCAATATAGCATTTCAGAATAAAGTAAGGAGCTTTCCATTAACTGGTCATATGGCAGGCTCTGGGAGGATGGTAAATATTATTTGTTGAGGGGCAAGCAAAACCTGGGTTCACTTAGTTTCATCATCTATAAAATTAGGGGGGCTGACTTGATGGCTTCAACAGTACCTTCCAGATATAATTCTATGACTCCATGATCTGGCTGGAAAGTTCCACGTGTTTTTTCTCCAATAGCACACATGAAACCCTATGAAACTGTTATTGAACAAAACCAGACTGCTCTGGGCATGGAGCCATACCCATACAGGTCTAATGTGTCAACCAGGTCTGAGCATAGTGGGCAACCTCTGCACTGTGAGAAAGTTAGAGCAAAAAAAGTCAGCACAATACTAGAGGCTCCATAATGTAAGCAAATCTAACACCAAAATTAAGTCTTTTCTCCATCTTGTTCCCCAAAGATCAATTTGAAGTTTGATCAACTGGGTGCATTATTTCCAGGTCACCATGATGTGATGAGATCACAGATTCATGGATATATGAATGTATTGAAATATTAAAAATCAAATGATTTATCTCAATTCTCTACTATGATTTTCATATGGGAAAAAAAGAATTTAATTATATTTTATTTCTACATAGGGAAAACTGGGAGAAAAGTAATATGATTATTCATAGGATTCTCTACAGTCCTTACTTTTTACACATTCAATAATGGGATTTCACCAGAATTTTCTAGATAATTACCCCACTTTTCCACTATGCACTACAGGGTGAAATACAAAATAGAAAATTATCAGGATAATTTATAAGCGTAGATGACTATGATGATTATTGCTACTTTTTATTTTTATTATTATTATTAAACTTAATAAGTACAAGCAGCTGATTTTTTTAAATTTCAACTAGACCCCTTTATGTCAAGATCCTGTAAGCTCTGACTACATAGCTTTGCAATTAGCATGGGCACACCTTGAAGAGTAATATAGGGCTCAGGAGGTATTGTCAAGGACACACTTTTCCAGATTTATTCTTGTCTGATCTTTTATACTTCCATATTCTCTGTTCCCAAGACCTTAGGAAGCTTGTATCCTGGTTCAAGCCATCAGATATCCCCAGGGATAAATGACAAAATGAAACATAGATGCATTCTCAGTTTAAGCCATCCAGTAACACTAGTCCCATAGAGCCACACAGTTTCACTCAAGAGAAATTTCACCCAGCTCCTTACTGCTCCCTCTTTCAAGCATAGTTGCTTTTCAACTGCAATATAAATGATCATTTTCCAAAACACAAAAAAAAATTTCTCTGGTTTCTCTTCATGTTTATATGATAGTTTGTAGTAGCCCTAGTCTCTACCACAGTTGCTGTTTCCTTGTTGTCTCCACAACTCAATTGCTCTGCCATTCTTATTGTAATAAAGATCTGCCCAATGAGAAAGTTAGAGCAAAAAAGTAGGCATAATATTAGAGGCTCCATTATGTAAGCAGAGACTCCATGTTTTAAGCAAATCAAATACCAAATGGATAAGAAAATAAATGGATAATTTCCACATCTCAATTTGTGTATAGGTAAAATCTCCTGGCTCAAATGCATCCATTTAATTGGATTTGTGAAAATATGAGTGTATCAGGATATATGATATATGACACAGGGGAAAGTATTAATCTTGAGATAATATACTGTGCTCTTTAACAGGCAATAAAAATGTATTCTGATGACAAAATATCCCCAAGAGACCAGTATGTAATAAAGCTTACATCACCACTACATAAGCTTGACCTAATTGGAAGGGACCCAGATGTTTGGTTAATGCATGTTGTTGCCATTCATCTAAATAGCTGTGCCACATAAAGGGAACCCAGAAATATCAGCCCCACCCTATACATGCCACATTAAACCTCTTAAAGCATAGCTCTAATCCTGTCACTCTTATGTTCTATCAAATAATAATGAGCACCCTAGCAACCTCACCACTAGGCACACACTCCAGGGTTGCATGTTGCAGCTGTCATTATCGTCATTTTCAACAACAGATTTATATAGTTTTTTAGATATATAAATCCTTTTCCTTGCAACAATCCCAAGAAATAGGAAGTATAAGTAATAATGAACCCATTTTGCAGGTAAAAAAAAGATGCTGCTCAAAGTGGTTAAATGCCTTTATGAGGATCCCAAAGTCAAAACTTCTGGCCTCTCCAACACAAATCTTCACTCAACAGTCAAAATCATGGACCTTAATGAGGCCCCCAAATGTGGGTACCATTTGATCGATCCATCTGTTACCCCCTTGTTCTCGCTACTTGACTGTCCTACTTCCTTTTCTAATCATGCATCTTCTGAATGATGCCCCTAACAGCACTTTTTGCATGTAATTCATCATTAACAAGATACATCAGACTTCTCGAGCTCATTATATAACTCTCCATTTCCAACTGAGTCATTTACAATGCAATTTAGATTCTTTAGAGATTGTTGCACTCCATGACTTGCCACCTTATACTATGAACGGATATCAGTGTTGAAGACATAGGCTTCTTTGTCATAAAGAATCTTAGAATCACTGAAAATGCTATATAGTTTTCCAAATTCAATACAATTCACTCTCTTCTTAGTCAATTGTGGACTCAGTTCATTGTCCTTCCAAGTCATGGCTAACATCAAAGTTCAGCTTAAATCCCTTTGACTATACGAAGCCTCCTCAAATAAGAATAGCAACCTTCTCTGAATTCCTACAGTGCGAATTATTTAACTATTCACTTACTTATTAAATATTCTTCTTTTATATAACACTAATTTTTTATGAATTTATGACTTATCTCCTAACTCTACTACAGACTTCTTGGAGGGTAAAGAAAGCAACCTTTGCTTCTTAACGTTGCATCAGGGCATAGCATAATGCTTTGCAATCAAGAGTTAATTTGCAAAAGAAAGAAATGTTGATGGATCCACTTAATTATTCATCATGATAAGCATTGCCATGGAATCAAAAGAGTGACACAGTCCTGTCACAAGTGACAGGGAAGATAAAACCATATATGAGCTGAAGATTTCCCTAAGAATAATAGAAAGAGCTTTTCAAAATTAAGTTTAAGGTGAATCAAAGAATAGGGAAGCAGTGGATCTAAACTTAGGGTGGAAGAGATAATTAGAACTGAGGACAAAGAGAAGGCACAAATTCTCAATTTCTAGTCTGAGTTTTCTTTACAAACAAGAACATTCTTCAGACTGGCAAGAATGGTATGAAAAGGATGAAGCCAATGCAGGTGACCTTCAAAGAGAGAAACCACCTGCCATCAATGGGTTTGAGTCATATGGTCGGGATGAGCTATAGAATAGCAACTAGCATTTGTTTAGCTCTTCAAGGTTGGTAAAACATTTCAAATGTTGTCTTGTTTGACCTTCACAAAAACCATGTGAGGTAGGTACTATTATTATCTCCATTTTACAGATGAGTTAACTGAGGCTGAAGGGGCCTGTTCAGGGACACCAAGCTAATCTGAGGCAGTCCAAGTCCTACAGGATTCTATCCACTACTCCATGAGGCCGCTCTCAGGGTACTGCGAGCTTACAACTGTGATTGTTGAGTTGCTGTCATCATGAAAAATGGGAAAGGTGCCACTGGAGATGAGTAAGCCACCGCTGTGAGAGTTGGATAAGCATGGTCCTCGTTTTCAAAAAGATGAAAAGAGCCTGTTGGGCTTAAGATTATGCCTATGAAAAATACTAGCATTGATCCTTAAGAGATGATCTATGATTATTTAGAAAAGAAAACATTGCTCATTAGGAATCAGGGTGGTATCCATTAAGAGCAAGACATGGCATACTGATTTCATTTTCTTTATGTTAGAATGACTAGACCAGGAGATCAGAGAAATGTTGTACACATAATAGACTTAGAATGACAGACACCTAGATTTCAAATTGGAAAAGAGCTTTCAAATCATTTAATCCAACCTCTTAATTATCTTGAGGTACTTGGTAACTCACTGGATAGAGCACTATACCTGGAGTCAGGAAGACCTGAGTTCAAATTCAGTCTCAGGAACTTTCTAACTGTGTGACCCTGGGCAAGTTGCTTAACCTTTGATTTCCTGACAAAATGGACCCATTGGATCCCCTGGAGAAGGAAATGGCAAACCACTCCTGTATCTTTGCCAAGAAAACCCCAAATGGGGTCACAGAGGGTCACACAAGCCTGAAATGACTAAACAACTTCATTATCTTATAGGGTCATTGTGGGGATAAATGAAATATTGAATTTAAAATGCTTGGGAAGCTATTAAACCCTATATGAATGTAAAGATCACTATTATTGGTAATGGAGTCATTATTTTAGAAGTAGAAGAGGTTCTGGAGTTTAGGGGAAGGGGTCACCATTGTTGAGGAAACAGTGGGCTGGATAGGAAAATGCCTCACTCAACATCTCACAGCTAATAAGTGTCAGAGATGGGATTGGAACCCAGGTTCTGTAACTTTATATCTCGTGCCCTTCCAGGGGTGGGAAACTTGCAAGCTTGAGGCCACATGTGACCTCCTAGGTCCTTCAGTGCGGCCTTTTGACCGAATCCAAGTTTTGCAGAATAAATCCTTTTTTAAGGGGATTTGTTCTGTAATATTTGGATGCAAAGGGCCATACTTGAGGACTTGGAGAACCACATGTGGCTTTGAGGCAACAAGTTTCCACCCTGCTACCTTGCTTCCTCCTAGCAAGCTATTTAATGAAGCTTCCATGAAATCTTCTTAGAAAAGATAGATAAATAGGGAAATGATAATAATATAATTATGTAGCTTCAGAATATATTCAGTTACCATCTTAAAAGTCATTTTATATGGAAATATGTAGCAGCACACCCAGCAGGGATCCTTTCTTAAAACTATTTTGGTCAACCTGTTCATCAGTGACTTGGATGATGACAAGAAGCATGCTTATCTGACTATACACATCATAAAAAAATAGAGACAGGTAATATATTACTTGGCAATTGGATCCCATCTTATCTTGACAGATTTCTTTTTTCTGTTTGCCCCCAGGGTATACAAATAGGACCAAAGGTTAGAAGTTATAGGGATGCAAATTTCAGCCCAATATAAGGAAAAGTTTTAATTAAATAATGCAATTCATTAAATAAACATTTATTCTGTGCTTATTATATACAAGGGGCAGTGGGACTGCAAAGATAAAATCAAGCAGTTCCTTCCCTTAAAAAGCTTACAATGGATACACATATGTATATGACAAATTAGAGAAGGATTCACAGAAAAAAAGTGAAGCTCTAAAAATTAGAGACTTCCAAAAAACGCGATCAGTTGCCTCAGAGAGTACTTCCTACTCACTCAAAGTGCCAATATCATAGATTTTGAGTTGGAAAGGAACCTAAGGGTCATCAAGTCCAATCCACTCATTTTACAGGCAAGGAAACAGAGATGAGATATAGAGATTAAATTACTTCTCAAGTATCACACAGCTAATAAATGTCTGAGGCAGGATTTGAATTGTCTTCCTGACTTTCATTTTTAGTGAAAGTAATGGTAGAAAAGATTTATGATTCTGATAGAGCTGGGTGTTAGACTGTATAACACCGAATTCCTTTGTTCCTGCTTAACCTGGATGGAGATTGTCTCTAAGCACAAAAAAGCAAAGTGGTAAATTGTTTCAATTATCCATACAATTCAAATTGAAATATTTATTGTGAAATATTCAAATAATTAAATTTTACTTAAATTTATGGATGAATGCTTCAATTTCCACATTACAATATATACTATAGGCTCTGGCTCTGCCTATGTAGAAAGTTAGGGTAAATAATTGGAGAACATCAACTCAAAATAGAGTCATCAGCAACTTCAGACAACTTTTGACTATTTTTTATCATTTTAAAAATTAATTTCTGTTTGATTTTGATGAATGTTAGAAATGTAGTATGCCTCTAAATGGGCATTATTATAGTTTTCAGGTACTTTTTTTAGCTATCAGGAAATTTCTGAATAATAAAACAAAATAAATGTGCAGTCTATAAATTCAACTATTGGGATGGCTAATAAACTCATATTTTGATTCTTTATCTTTTTCCCTGCATACTCAATGAGAGGAAGCATGGTATACTATACTCTCTAGAGTATATTATAGAGTGTGTGTGTGTATGTGTATACATATATATATATATATATATATATAGGGGTGGCTAGGTGGTGCAGTGAATAGAGCACCAGTCTTGGAGTCAGGAGGACCTGAGTTCAAATGTGGCCTCAGACACTTAACACAAAAACTAGCTGTGTGACCTTGAGCAAGTCACTTAACCCCAACTGCCTTCCCTTCCCCCTTCAAAAAGGAAAAAAAAAATGTAATTTTTATTTTAAGCTTAAATAACAAAGTAAGAAAAGGGAAAAAAAAAAACCATTGTGATGTATACAGCATACCATAAGAGAGGATTTAATATAAAACAATAAATCTCCATTTCAAGAAAACCTAAATATATTAAATACTACACATTGTTTTCAAAGCTGACCAGCTTCTCTTTATTTCCTTAATGATTTTCTTTTGTTCTGTGTTCCGCACTTTTTACTTTATTTTTCCCTTCTCCTCCCCCGCCCCAAAGAAGGCTACCATTAAGTATAGATACATATACATACACACAGATATCAATAAACATACACATATATACACTCATACACATATATGTAAGACTGTACTATGCTTTTTTCCTACTATCATCTCTTTCTCTTAAGGTGAATAGCATTCTCCCTTATAAGTCTAAATTTTCATGTGTTTTTCTACATCATCTAGCTCATCATTTCCTATGCCACAGCAATATTCCAACCTAATCACATCCTATCTGAGAAACTGTCTATGAAAGGTTTTTTCCCCAATGTTCTGCATTCATTCTGTCTTGTCTACATAGGTTTTACTTATACAAGAAAATTTTAATTTAAAATAATAAAAATTATCTTTTATACACTTCAACAATGTTCTTACTTTATAATATAGTTTAAGCTCCAATACTGCTGAATGTACTTCCTTTACATCTTTTTCCCCTGGTTTCTTTGAAGTTCCTAAAATTTTGTTCTTCCAAAGGAATTTTGTTATTTTTTTCTAACTCAGTAAAATGATTTTTAGCAACTTAATTGGGATGACATCGAATAAATAAATTAGTTATATAAAATTGCCATTTTAAAAATTATATTGGCTTTACCTACCTATGAACAATAAATATTGCTTCAATTATTTAGATTTGAGTTTACTTGTATAAAAAGTATTTTATGTTTATGTTCATATAGTTCCTGTATCTGTTTTGGCAGGTGTACATGGAGGTATTTTATACTGTCTAAGCATTTTAAATTATCTAAAACAATATTAACTAATATTGCTGACACATGGTATAGCTTCTCTATTTCAATTTTTAACTTTAACTTTGCCTGAGGTCAAGATTCCTATCCCTGCTTTTTTTACGTACTAAATTCGACTCCTACACTTTGTTTTATCTTTGTATGTATCTTTCATTTTTATGATGTTTCTTGAAAGCAACATATTGTTGAGTTCAAATTTGTAGTCTGCTATTTGTTTCTGTTTCATGGGTAAATTCGTCCCATTGACATTCTAAGCTACAGTTATGTGTGGTATACTTTCCTTCATTATCCTTCTCGCGCTATTTACCCTATCCCTCCTCATTCCTCTGCTTTACTTCTACCCGCTACCTTGCCCTCCTGTTGCTTAACCTATCCACTCCTCACAGAGTCCTTCCCTTATCTTCTCCCTCCATCTTATCCCCTTGGCCTCTTATTTCTTTCTTAATTTAGAAGACTTTTATACTCTTCTAGATAGATCCTTTGTTCCCTCTTCAACCCATTCCCAATGAGATTAGGTTCCAGCACTACCTGCCCTCCCCCTACGAGCTTCTCCTATATCAATTTTTTATGTCTCATTTATATGAGATAATTATTCTTTTTTTATCTCTCCCTAGTTTAATTTTTTAGAATCATCCCCTGATACTCAGCTCAGCCCACATCTTTCTTTCAAACTATTCCAATAATCAAATCATAATGACAATCGTAATAGTACTGCTAATATTTTAACATATACAAAGTAAACAATTTGACTTTATTGAGTCCCTTATAATTAGTCTTTAATGTTTATCTTATATTTCTCCTGTATAGATCTAATTTTCCCTTAAATTCGGGAGCTTTTTTTCACAAAAACCTGAAAGTCTTTGAGTTTGTCTTTTTTTTTTCATTCAGGATTATACTTAACTTTGCTGGACAAAGTTACTCTTGGTTGTAACCCCAGCTTTTTTGCTCTACAAAACATAGTACTACAAGACCTACAGTCCTTCAGTGTTGTAGCTGCTGGGTTTTATGTAATCTTTATTGTAGTTCCATGATGCTTAATATTTTTTTCTTGTTGCTTCCAATATTTTCTCCTTAACCTGGGAACCTCAAAATCTAAATTTTCTTCCTAGGATTCTTTTCAGGTGGTGATAAATAGATTTTTTTTTTTCTATTTCTACTTTGCCTTCTTGTTCTAGAACTTCAGGGCAATTTTTCTGGATAATTTCTTTTAATATTGTATAAAGAGTCTTCTTTTCATGATAATTTTCAGGGAGTCCAACTGTTCTTATGTATCAGTCTATTCTCCAAATCAGTTGTTTCTCTGATAAAATGTTTCACTTTTTCTTCTATTTTTTTATTCTTTTTATTTTGTTTTATAATTTCTTGGTGTCTTAGAATGTCACTATAGCTTTCCTTTCCCCAATTCTAGTTTTCAAGAAATTGTTTTCTTCCTTAAGTTTTTTATTCTCTGTTTCTAGTTGGTTGACTTTCCTTTCATAATTTTCTTGATTTTCTTGAATTATTCTTATTTTTTAATAATTTTTCTTTGATCTCTCTTATTTTGTTTTTAAACTCCTTTTCAAGTTGTTCCAAGAACTCTTTCTGTGCTTGGGACCATTTAACATTTCTCGTTGAAAAAGGAGCTTTTCTTTTAGCTCCATTACTTTCTCTGAACACAAACCTAGATCTTCTCTAACCCCCATAGTAATTATCTGTGCTTGGGTTCTTTCTCCACTGCTTACTTTTTAAAAAAAAAAATTATTTATTTTTGTTTTATTTTGTTTTTAGCAGCTAGTAATGCAATCAAGTTATAGTCCCAAAGTATGGGGAATGAAGCCCCAAGCCTCAGGTCCTTCTTCCTGTTATTTTATGAGGTTCATCTCAGGGTCCTGTCTCAGTCTCTCCTCTCCATTTCTAAGCCATAGCTAGGGCCCTCAGCGATAGTGTCCCACAAATGATCAAAACCTCCCCTTGTGGGTCAATCTGTTTCTTGAGTCTCCCCTTCCTGCTCCATAAGGAGGATTAAATCAGATAAAATTTCACTAATATTCACATCATGTACTCACTGGGGATCTGGATTTGAGGAGATGGCAATTGCTTCCTTTACTTTCAAGATAACAAATATTAAGTACCTTTTTAGGAAAGAAAGCTGTTGGTCTGGAGTGAGAAAGCCTTGATTCAAATCCCTGTTTTCCTATTTACTACCTGTGTAATTTTAGGCATCTCTGGGCCCCAGTTTCCCCATCTACAAAATAAGGGACTTGACCTCTACCAGTGGTTCCCAAGGGTTGGGCTGTGAGGTTGTTACAAGGGGCCATTGTTTGTTTCCTTGTTGTTGTTCATACATTTTTTGATTGCGTCCAGTTCTCCATTACCCTATTTGGGGTTTTCTTGGAAGAGATGTTGAAGTGGTTTGTCATTTCTTTCTCCAGCTCATTTTACAGATGAAGAAACTGAATCAAACAAGGTGACTTGCTCAGAGTTACATAGCAGGTAAGCCTCTGGGGCCAGATTTGAACTCAGAAAGGTTGACTTTAGATTCAGTGCACTATCTACTGCACCACCTACCTACCCCATTTGTAACTTTAGTTCTGAAAAATAGGTAGTATAACAATAAAATAAGGAAGCAACAATAATTAAGTCAGTAGATGTGTCTTCCCCAATACCTAAACTTTCAAATATATGAAGATATTTTTGTGATCAATAAAATACAAACTCATTTTAAAATCATTTCTGAATTCACAATAGCTTTTTGTCAGCATATATTTTCTCAGTCAATAGCTACTAATAATACAACTGCTAGTTGTGGGGAGACTGTGAAACCTAATGTTAAAAGCAGGTTCTCATGCAAAAAAATTGGGAACTATTAAATTAGATAAGATCCAGGTCTTTCCTAGTTCTAGAAGCTATGAAAGTCTATCTCCTCAAAAGTTTACTATAAAATGCTCAGAAGCAAACCCTCTGTTCTCAAACCTTCATTTCTTGCTTTGCATACACCTTGTGGTTATGTGCTTTTCTGTTGATATCTTTGCTTTGTTCATCACCTCCATTTCCAAATAGAAGTCTTCTTTCTTTATTCCAGAGAACCATCCAGAGTAATAGAAAATAACAATAAAGTTAACAACAACATCAACAATAACAGATGGCATTTAAGATTTGCAAAACATTTTTCCAAATATTATTTCATGTGATCCTCAGAACAACCTTGAGAGGTAAATGTTGTTCTCATCATTCCCATTTTGCAGATGGGGGAATGAAAGCAGAGATTAAGTGATTTGCACTGCATCAATGCTGCTAAGTGTTTGAGGTGGGATTTGAATCGGGTCTTTCTGACTACAGGTCCTGCTCTCTATCTAAGGTGTTACCCTCCTGTCTCAAGTTCAGCAAAACCAATCAATATACCAACCAACCGTTATCGTATATGCTTGCTCCACACCCATAGTTCCCTACCTCATCAAAGAAAGGGAGTTGTATTTCTTTGGGAACAAGCTCACTCCTTATAATGGCACTTAGTATCATACCTCTGGTGATTAGCACAGTGCCTGGAATATAGTAAGCACATAACAAATTTTTATTGAATTAAATTAATTATAATACAGAGTGTTCAGTTTCAGGGTTTTTGTTCTTTCGCCTTTGAATTATTATAAACATCATGAGTATTGTTTGTCTTGTTCTGCTTATTTCATTCTGTATCAGATCAAAGGAACTTTTCTGTGATTCTCTGAATTCTTCAGATCCGTGAGTTTTTTAACAGTACATTATTATTCCATTATATCCACGTGCCACAACTTTGGTTAGCTCTCCCCAACTGATCATCATCTACTTTGTTTGCAGTTCTTTGCTACCAAAAAAAAAAGATATTTATTGTATTGGCTTACTTGTGTAAATTGTGCTTTCTTCAACAAGATGAGCACTCCTTTAATCAGGGCAGATCCTGTGGCACTCTTATCTCCGGTGCCTAGCAAAGTGTCTAGCACAGTAAGTAGTTAATAAATACTTGTTGAGTTGCCTCCACTCTATGTTTCTCTTGCCCCCTGCCCATCTCAAAACTCCTCTCCAGGGTACTCTGCCCAGTGCAGCGGTCCAGCACAAATCAGGGCTGACATTCAACACCTCCATCCTCCCCCTTCTCCCAGATATCTCCCTCCAGCCCTGACAGAACAACAGCACAGCCCCAGAGCAGTAACTTTCCATTTTTGCAAAGGTTTCACCCAGAGATTTGTGGTATGGCAGTCAGCCAGACAACGATCTCTTACCAGGGGAGCCCACTATCAGAGAGTTCCTTTGACTTCAGGAACAGAGCTGCTAGGTTCCCTCTCCAAAGGGCAGTCAGATACTTCTAGGGTTCCCAGGCTAAATTGTACCTGACATTTAATTCCCAGCTTCGGGCTCTTTTGTGTGAAACTTGACTTCAGTGAGACATTGATCAGCCTCTCCGCCATTCATTCATTTTGACACAATCAATTTTCTCCAGTGGATTGGGCAATCATTAGCTGACTTAGAGAAAGGCATGGGTCATGCACAGCTTTCTGCAGGCCCCTCAGATTGCCTGGCAGGAGGAAATGATGAAAAATTGCTACTGGCAAATGACTGCTCCCCTTCCCCAAAGAGCACCACCATTGAGAATCAGTGAAGCTCAGGCCTTGCTACAATCATATCATCTCCTCTCTAGGCTAATTCTTCCTAGTAAGACCCAAATAAAAATCAAGGGGAAATAATTCTGTTAATTTTGGGGGAAAAGATTTAAAAAATTTGACTAGATATATGTTCAAGGAAGGGGGATGGAAGATATCTTTTTCCCCCTTGATGTAGTATTGTTGGTCCCCAACTTTCGCCATCCTAACAACACGCTATCACTATCATGTTTCTCTATATAGGTTTAACTGGAGAAGAAACTAAAGGAAAGGCTGGGTGGGCAGCTGACCAAATGTAGCCAATTAACAATCCATTTAGAAAAGTCTTTTGAATAAACATGGTTTGAAAGGAAGCATATAGGAAATATGTTGTATCTATTTAATGCAATAATCCCCACACTTGTGGACGTGACAATTCCTACCTGAAGGCAGAGGGGATGGCAATCTGTGTACTAATACTTCTCCCTTACATATGAGCTTCTGCCTTGGAACAGCTAGCCCAAACGAGATACTGGAAATTGAACTGGGAATTGCCCTTGATTCCATGATGTCACAAATTTAGATTTCCCTTTCTTTCCTCTTAGCCCAATGCCATCTGAGCTCAAGTCTTCCCCCTCACGTATCTGTTTCTCTCCTCACCTAGGGCAGATGGAGAACTGATCTAAGGCAGTGTTCTCAGTGGCACAACTGCCCATAGCAAAAGCAGATGAGAAAATGAACCTCCAAGGTTATGATTCTTTTCTGTCCCCAATATCAATATAATTTCCTCACTCCCAGCATTAATGGCATTGTTGTTGTGGTGGTGGTGGTATTGTGTTTGTTTTTTTTCTTTCTCTAGTCTCATTATATAATAAAAATCACAGTATCTGAAACTTAGGTCAGAATTAGAGATCCCTTCCACTTGAGCTAGAATCCTTCCTATAAAACAAAGGTCAACTCTAACATTAAAACATCTCTTTAGTCCCTCTTTTTCTCTCCATTCACATGGCCACTACCCAAGTTCCAACCCTCATCACCTCTTACCTGGACTATTGCAATAGCCTCCTAGTTGATCTCCCTGCTTCCTGTCCCTCTCCTCTTGTCTATTTTACACAAATGTCAAAATAATCTCCTTAAGGCATGGCTTAACTGTGTTACTTCCCTGCTCTAAAAAACAGATACCCCAATTCCTCTCCAGGATGAAGTACAAATGACTCAGCCTGGAATGAAAAGCCATATACACTCTGGTTCCAACCAACTTTTCCAGACTTATTTTACATTAGTCCCTTTCATAAACTAAACATATATATATGTGTGTGTGTGTGTGTGTATGTATGTATGTATGTATATATCCCAGCCAAACCAGTCTACTTAATTATTCCACAGACTCAGCTTTGTAAATCTTATCTTTGCACCTTTACACTAGCTATATAGCATGCCCACCATGTCCTCCATGCACTTTCTTCTGGGTCATAGAATCCTGACTTAATTTCCTTCAAGACTCAGCCCAGCTGCCACTTCCAAAAGGAAGCCCTTGTTAATTCCTCCAATGGTCAGTGTTCTAGTCTTTCCCAAATTATACTTAACTGGTTTATATATGAGGAAGCTAGGTGGCACTTTGGATAGAGAGCTAGAATTAGAGTCAGGAAGACTTCAATTTTAAACTTGCCATAAATACTTACTGACTATATGACCCTAGGTAAGTTACTAAATTCTCCCTGCCTCAGTTTCCTCCTCTATAAAGTGAGGATAATAACAGTACCTACTTCCCAGGGTTCTTGTGAGGATAATAAGAAATAATATATGGAAAGGATTTTGCAAATCTTAACATACTACATATTATTATTTCTCCTACTAAAATACAGTCTTTAAAGGCAAAGACTCATTTTTTCTTTTTAAAGCCATTAACTTAAATTCTCTCTCTACTCCCAGATTTGATTCTCTTGACTCACAGTTGGATGCTGTTTGATTGAACATTGGCATAAAGCATGGGGACAGAAATTTAAAGAAATAAATTCTCCCACCCCTCCTTGACCAACTCTTCAGAAAGAACTTCTAAGAGCAAACTGTCTCCACTGACTCTTTGGAGAATGTCACATTTGCTAACCTAACTAACTAGTTTCTTAAAGACCACTGAGTTACTACAGATGGAGGAACTTCTTTGTACCTCCTAGAGAAGCGAAAAAGTGATATACTTCCTTCACCAGTTGTGAATAACCTCATCTTCTCTGTTACTTACACCTGACATCCTGGAATTGCATTAAATGGATTAAGGGGAACTCAATTGATCAGGGTCCTATAGTGAATCCACCCTCCCCCCCCCCCACACACACACACCCATGCACACAACATATGAATAATCTACCTGAAAACAGGTCATCATCCCCTAATGTAGCAATTTTGGACCTTTATATTTTGGGTTTGTATTGAGTAAAGTAATAATATAATTCATTCTACTATGCCCAAACCTGCCTTTTTCCTGGCTTTTATATTTAGTTCTCAGAGGTCACTGAAACAGAGCCTTTATCCCTAGGACATTGCCAATCCCTAGATTTTGTGCACAAGTTGTCTGTCCACACACTATACCACATCATACAGAGAGAGACAGAGAGAGAGAGAGAGAGAGAGAGAGAGAGAGAGAGAGAGGTAGAGAGAGAGAGAGAGAGAGAGGGAGAGAGAGAGAGAGAGAGAGAGAGAGAGAGAGAGAGAGGAAGAAGAAGAGGAAGAAGAGGAAGAAGAAGAAGAAGAACAAGAAGAAGAAGAAGAAGAAAAATGCAGCAATTCTTTTAAATATAGATTTTCCAATTTCCAAAATGTCTCTTAAAATGGGGAGATAGAGGGAGTAGCCATGATAGTAGAATAAAGGCATGGACTCACTTGAGTGCCCCCAAATTCCCCTTTAAGATAATGTCTCAAAATTAATTCTGGAGTGGCAGAACCAACAAAAAGTCAGGGTGTAATATTTTCCTTCCCAAAACAATTTATAAGGTCAGCAGGCAAGTTCTATCTCATTGGGATGTGAGTGGAGTGCAGTCCAGCTCAGGCTGGGCCAGCATAGGCTGCACCGAGGCAAGCCAGTAAGAGGCATAGAGAGAGACTAAATCAACAGCAATGGGGGCTTCAAGAGCTCACAGCATGCAGACAGAAAGCTGGTCAGAAGGAAATTACAGGGGACTCTTTGTTGGCACTAGGAACAAGATTCTGTTGCATTGCCCATGTATAGTTCCAGTTCATAATCCCAGGATGAGGGGGAGCACTAGCAGGAGTGAAGACTCTTGGCCCCAGTTAAAGTGTAGAAAAGAGTGCTTGTAATTGCTTTGTAATTGCTCACAAACTAAAGCACAGGCCAGATGAACACACCTTTCCTTAGATAATGAGATAATCTACCTTGAAAGAACTAAAAACTTACAGACCCTCAAAACTAGCTCTAACAACAATAGCAAGAAAGGCCTGAAGCTTGGAATAACTGGACAAGCAGAGTCCAACTTTAACATAAAGTTAAAAGTCAAGAAATAGGCTATAAAAATAAGCAAACAATAGGAAGGAAGGAAGGAAGGAAGGAAGGAAGGAAGGAAGGAAGGAATTTGAGCAGGGAAAGTTACTGTGGTGACAGAGAAGTTCAAAACACAATTTCAGAAGAAGACAATGAAATCAAAACAACTACATGCAAAAGTTCAAAGAAAAATGTGAATAGGTCTCAAGACAAAAAAAACTGTTGAAAGAGCTTAAAAAGATTTTTTAAAAGAAGAGAAGTAGAAAAAATTGGAAAAAGAAATGAGAATGATGCAAGGAATCATTTAAAAAAGAAAAGTCAACAGCTTAATAAAAAAGTACAAAAATTACTAAAGAAATTAACACTTTAAAAAACAGAATAAGTCTTTTTTTTTTCAAAAAAGGCATAAAAAGCCACTAAGGAGAACTCCTTAAAACGCAGAAATGGTCAAACAGAAAAAGATGTACAACGATTCACTAAAGAGAACTCCTTAAAAAGCAGAATTAACTAAATTGGGGGGGGGGGGCAGTGTACAAAAATTCATTGAAGAAAACAACTCCTTAAAAAAATAGAATTGATCAAATATTAAAGGAGGTACAAGAAAGCTCAATGAATAAAGTGATTCCTTACAAATTAGAATTGGGCAAGTGGAATCTAATTACTTCACAAAACATCAAGAAACAATAAAACAAAATGAAAGAATAAAAAAAGTGGGAACCATCTCATTTGAAAATCAACTGAGCTAGAAAATAGATCAAGGAGAGATTACTAAAGAATTGTTGGACTACTTGAAAGTCATGATCAAAAGAAGAATGTAGACATTATATTTCAAGAATTTATCAAGGAAAACTGCCCTGATATTCTAGAAACAGAGGGTGAAGTAGAAATTGAGAGAATCCACTGATCACCTGAAAGAGACCCCAAAATAAAAACTCCCAGTAATATTAAAGCCAAATTCCAGAGGTCTCAGAACAAGGAGAAAATGTTACAAGCAGCCAGAAAGAAAAATTCAAATACCATGGAGCCACAGTCAGAATAACACAAGATTTAGCAGTTTCTGCATTAAAGGAACAGAGGACTTAGAATATGATATTCCATAGGGCAAAGGAGATGGGATTACAGCCAAGAATCTCCTACCTAGCAAAACTGAGTATAATCCTTCAGGGGGAAGTGGGATTTAGTGAAATAGAGGACTTTTAAGCATTCCTGATGAAAAGACCAGAGCTGAATAGAAAATTTTATTTTTAAATATGGGATTCAAGAGAAGCATAAAAAGATGAACAGAAAAGCGAAGTCATAATGGATTCAATAAGGTTAAACTGTTTATATTCATACATGGGAAGATGTTTCTCATAGCTCCTAAGAATTTTTTCATTATTAGGGAAGATAGTATCTACATAGGAAGATGGCACAGCTGTGAGTTATCTATGATGGAATGATGTCCAAAAACCTCCCAAAATTATGGGGTGAGAAAGAGGGATACATTGGGAAAGGGGGGGTGGAAGAGGTAGAATGGGGTAAATTATCTCATATAATAGAGGTGCAAAAAAGCTTTTTTTCCAGTGAAAGTGAGTTTGCAATGCTTGATCCTTACTCATCTTACTATCTGAAAGAAATAATAACATGCAAACTCACATGGGTATAGAAATCTCTCTTAACCTACAATAAAGTCTGGGGCAGAGCAATAAAAGAAGGAGGCACTGGTAGAAAGGAGAGAGAGGTGGGGGAGTGAAAAAGAGAGTAATGGATAAACAGGAGGGGAAGCAGGAAAGAGAAAAAGCACAGTTAGTAGTCAAAACTGTGTATGTGAATGGGATGAACTCACCCATAAAATGGAAGAAGGCAGCAGATTGGATTAAAAGTCAGAATCCTATAATATGGTTTTGACAAGAAACAGATTTGAATCAGAAAGATACATATAGAGTAAAGGTAAGGGGTTGGAACGGAATCTATTATGCTTCAACTGAAATAAAGATCAGGGCCAGCAATCATTATCTCAGACAAAGCAAAAGGAAAAATAGACATGATTAAAAATATGAGAAGGAAAACTACATTTTTCTAAAAGGTAGCAGAGACAATGAAGTAATAGCAATGGTAAACATATATGCATGAAATGGTATAGCATTCAAATTCTTAAAGAAGTTAAATTAGTTACAGAAGGAAATGGACAATAAAACTATACTACTGTTGGACTTTAAATTTCCCTTCTCAGAACTAAGAAAATCTAACAAAAATAAATGAGAAAGAAGTTCAGGACATGAATAAAATTTTGGAAAAGTTTAATATAATAGACATCTGGAGTATACTGAATAGGAATAGAAAAGAAGGTTCCTTTTCTCAGTAGTAGGTGGCACCTACATAAATAGATCATGGAATAGAAGTATTAAGTGCATCCTTTTTAGGTCAAAATGCAATAAAAATACATTTAATAAGAGGTGGTGGAAAATTAGTTGGAAGCTAAATAATCAAATCCTAAAGAATAGGTCGGTTAGAGAACAAATCATATAAACAATCAATAATAACATTAAAGAGAATGACAACAATGAAATAACATACAAAAATTCATGGAATGCATCTAAAGCAGTACTTGGGGGAAAATTTACATCTCTAAACACTTACACCAGTGGAATAGAAAAAGAATAGATTAATGAATTAGTTATGCAACTTTAAAAAAAAAACTCAAAAAAGAACAAATTAAAAATCCCATTTTAAACACCAACTGTGACATCCTGAAAATCAAAAGAGACATTAATAAAATTGAAAGCAAGAAAACTGCTGAACTAATAAATAAAGCTAGGAGCCAGTTTTCTGAAAACTAAAACAACAACAAAAAAAATAGGTAAACCATTGGTTAATTTTATTTTTAAATAAAAGAAGAAATACAAATTATCAGCATCAAAAATGAAAAGGGTAAATTCACCTCCAAAGAACATGAAATTAAAGCAATTATTAAGACCTATTTTGCTTGATTGTATGCCAATAAGTCTAACAATCTAAGTGAAATGGATAAATACTTACAAAAACATAGATTACCCATATTAACCAAAGAGGAAATAAAATATTTAACTAATACCATCTTAGAAAAAGAAATAAAACATGCCATCAATGAGCTTCCTAAGAGAAAATTCCAGGACTAGGTGAATTTACAAATGAATTCTACCAAACATTTAAAGGACAATTAATTCCAATATTACATAAACTATTTGGAAAAATAGGCAAAGAAGGAATCCTGCCATGTTACTTTTATGACACAAATATGGTGCTGATAAGTAAACCACAAAGAACAAAAATGGAGAAAGTAAATTATAGAACAATTTATCTAATGAATATTAACACAAAAACTTTAAATAAAATACTAGCAAAGGGATTGCAGCAATATATCATAAAGATCATACACTATAACTAGGTAGGATTTATACCAGGAATTCAGGGCTGGCTCAATATTAGGAAAACTATCAGTATAATTGATCATATCAATAATGAAACTCATAAAAATCAGAGGATTATCTCAATAAATGCAGAAAAAGCTTTTGACAAATGTAACATGCATTCTTATTTAAAAACACTAGAAAGCAGAGCAATAAATATGCCTTTCCTTAAAATCATAAGTAGTTTCTGTCTAAAACCATCAACAAACATATTTTGTAATGGGGATAAGCTAGAAGCCTTCCCAATAAGATAAGGGGTGAAACAAGGATGCCCATTTTCACCACTATTATTCAATATTGTACTAGCAATGCTAGCCTTAGTAATAAGAGAAGAAAAAGTAATTGAAGTAATCAGAATAGGCAATTAAGAGACAAAACTATCATTCTTTGCAGATGATATGATAATATACTTGGAGAATCCTAGAGAATCAACTAAAAAAAACTAGTTGAAATTAACAACTTTAGCAAAGTTGCAAATAAATTCACATAAATTATCAGCATTTCTATACATTACCAACAAAGTTAAACAGCAAGAGATAGGAAAAATTTCCATTAAAATAACTGTAGACAATATAATGTGTGGGAGTCTACCTGCTAAGACAAACTCATGAACTATATAAACACAATTATAAAATATTTTTCTCACAAATAAAGTCAGATCTAAACAACTGGAAAAAATATTAACTGCTCGTGGGTAGGTCAATCCAATATAATAAAAATGACAATTCTACCAAAATAATTTACTTATTTGGTACCATTCCAAACTACCAAAAACTATTTTCTAAAGCTAGAAACATGTAAGGAATTAATGAAAAAGTGTGAAGGACGGTGGCTTAGTCAGACCAAATCTCAAACTATACTACTAAGCTATAATCATCAAAACAATCTGGTACTAACTAAGAAATAGAATGCTGGATCAGTGGAATAGATTGGGTACAAAAGACACTATAGTAAATGACCATAGTAATCTCATGTTTAATAAATGCAAAGATCCAAGCTGCTGGAACAAGAACTCACTTGTTGGGACAAGAACTCACAAAAATTGCTGGGAAAACGGGAAAACAGTTTGGCAGAAACTAGATATAGACCAGTATCTCACACTGTATACCAAGATAAGGTCAAAATGGGTATACGATTTAAACATAAAGAGTGATACAACAAGCATATTTGAAGAACATGGCATAGTTTATCTGCCAGATCTATGCATAAGGGAGAATTTATGACCAAACAAGAGACAGAAAGCATTACTAGATGTAAAATGGATACTTTCGATTACATTAATTTAAAAAGGTTTTGCACAAATAAAACCCATACAGCAAAAGTTAAGGGGAAAATAGAAAACTGGGGAGGGGAGGAATCTTTTACAGTCAGTTTCTCTGACAAAAGCCTCATGTCTCAAATATAGAGGGAAATTAGTCAAATTTGTAAGAATACAAGTCATTCCCAGCATATGATCAGGCAGTTTTCAGATGAACAAATCAAAGCTATCTATAGCCATATGAAAAAATGTCCTAGATCATATTAAGTAGGGAAATGCAAATTAAAATAACCCTGAAGTACTACTTCACAGGCATCAGACTGGCTAATATGACAAAAAAGGAAAATCACAAACGTTGAAGGGGATGTGGTAAAATTGGGACACTATTTCACTGTTGGTGGGGTTGTAAGCTGATCTAACTAATTTGGAGAGAAATTTGGAACTATGCCCAAAGGTCTACAAAACCATGCATATACCCTTTGACCTAGCAATATCACTACTAGGTTGATATCACAAAGAGATCCCCAAAAAATAGAAGAAAAAAAAGGAAAAGGATCTCTACGAGCAAAAATATTCATAGTAGCTTTTTGTGGTGGCAAAGAATTAGAAATTGAGGGGATGCACATCAATTGGAGAATAGCTGAACAAGTTATGATATATGATTGTGATGAGAAACTAATGGCTATGAGAAATGACAAGCATGATCCTTTCAGAAAAATGAGGAAAAACTTACACTAACTGATGCAAAGTGAAGTGAGCAAAACCAGAAGAATTATTATACTCAGTAACAACAATATTGTATAATGATCAACTGTGAATAACTTAGCTATTTTCCCCAAAACAACAATCTAAGACAATTCTGAAGGACGCGTGAAAAATGCTTTCCACCTCCAGAGAAAAAACTAATGGCATCTGACATCAAATTAAAGCATATTTTTCAAACTTTGTTTTTCTTGGGGTTCTTATTGAGGGCAGGTGTTCCTTCACAACACGGCTAACATGGAAATATGTTTTGCATGACAGCACATGTATAGTCTATATCAAATTGCTAACCTTCTCGATGAGAGGGGAGGGAGGGAATGAAGGAAGGGAGAGAACTGGGAACTCAAATACAAAAAAAAAACAAATATTAAAAATTGTTTTTACATGTAATTAGTAAAAATTCAAAAATTAAATACGTAGACCAATGAAGCAAACTTGTTTGAATTAGTTTAGTTTTTCTTTCATCTGGATTATGTCAAGGAGTGACTCAGTTTTACTTTTTGCTTTGCACTCGTACTCAGAGCTAAGTGTAAGGGGGCTATGTCAGATAAGTCTATTCCAATGAGGTGAAGGATTTGTTGCCATTACCATTCAATAATCCTTGTCACACACTCCTAACTTTTCCAAGTTGTTCTTCACTATGTTCTTACTTGGAGTAGAAGACAAGGACTAGTAGATTTTTTATCTCATTGATGCAGGGACTTCTAGTATCCAAGAGATGCCTAGAGCACTGAGACAGGAACACACATCACCAGCATGTGTCAGCAGAGGGACTTGAAGTGGGCTTTGAGATAAACTCTCTAGCCACAACACCACACCTATTCTACTTGACAGGGAATAAAGTGAGGAGAGATCTTCCTGACAATGCACCTTTCCTTTTTCATAGTTTTTGTCGCTGTCATGGGGAAAATCAGAAAATAATTCCTAGGACTGCTTGATCCAGCATTCTGCCAGTGGTATCCCACCTTCCTCCTTTCCTTACTCAATTCATTTCAAAAATCATTTATGCCATGTCTAGTCTATGAAGCCACAGCATTGGTAGGGATACAAAGATACAAGTGAAATATTGCCTGCCTTCAAGGAATTTATATTATACTATGGGGGAATGCAAGTTAGTATACAAGTATAATACAAAGTAGGGGAGGGAAGGGGATAGACTGACAGGAGAGAGAG
>CM053586.1:40205262-40221482 GCA_028646515.1 Pseudochirops corinnae | reverse complement strand
CCACAGGCTCCATGTGACCACATTCAGCCTATTAAGGAGCAGAGTATACTTTCAAATATCCAAGGGTCCTCAGAGTCACGTAGCCACTTTAACAAAGGGCCTAGGGGCAGGGAAGATCTTTAGATTCCCATAACAATGTCCCAATGATGATGCAGTCTTTGGCTTTAAACCTTTAGGACACATAAATTTTCTTGGCTGAATCCCCTAGAAACATCTTCCATCATGCTTCTTTATAGAATAGGATTGGTCCAAAGCAAAAATGGTCAAAGTGTCATAGAATCATAGACCAAGAAGTAGAAGGGAGGTTAGAGATCATTTATTCCAGTCCCCTTATCTTATAGATGAGGAAACCAAGGCACAGGAAAGTTGAGTGACTTGTCCAAACTCACATAGGTATCAAGTGCCAAAGTCAGGGTTCAAATAGACCTTAGGAATCATCTAGTCTAGCCTTAATTTGAAAAAAAAAGCTTGTTTTATTTCATAAATTACAAATAAAGTTAAAAAAAGAGAAGGGAAAACTGAAACTCAGAGAAGTTGTGAACTTGCCCAGGTAGGATTTCTATTCAGGAAGATAGTGTATGGGGAGGGGAGAGATGTTGGTGAGAAGTTATGGTAATGCATTAAAAAAACAATAAAGAGATAAATATCAATGAAACATTTAAAAATACAGAGAAGAACACAGAAAGGAGTTCAGAAGAGGATGCAGAAAAGCAGGGTAACTCTGTTACTATCATATTAATTTTAATAGATACAAAAACAAAATGCATGTAACATAAGTCCATAGTTTCATATACAACTCTCTTTTCTCTATTTTTTGTATATGGTATATTGAAATATATAATTTTTGCATATTGAGTGTTTTATATTTTGAAATATTCATTGAAAATGTTTCTCAAGTTCATAATTTAAAAATAAAACAGAGAAATCAGAAGGTAGCTATTACTCAGAGATAAAGATCTGTACATTGAGAATGACTGAAAGAGGAGAAGGTATTCTAGAGAAGTAGCTGGTGAATCATGAAAATGGTAAATCACAGTGTTAGTCTTTACTATGGAGACAAATAATACCAGAGTGGGGAAATGAGATAATAAGAATTGGACAAGGCACTGAAGGTTGTGATAAAGGCAATTAATTGGTTTCATGGGTATGAGAGAATGACCTACAATTGAAGTATAGGAGGTTGTGCAGGGAGAGTAGAATTAAATTCTATATCTTGGAGGCAGTATCATTCAGAGAGATAATACATAGTGCCCGTTGGATGTGTAGCCTGAATAGGGTAGAGAAGGAGGTTATGGGAATTGAGGATTTATAGAATCAAGGTGTCAAAGGAATTGCCATCTTTAACACTGAGGATTCCAAGAACAATGCCAGGGAATGGGTTGGAGAAGACTGGGTTAGGCACCACAACAATTGGAAATGAGGGGGAATGATGAGGAATTTGGTAGATAATGGTAACAAGGATATAGAAGACAATGAAAGAATTGATTCCTGAGGGAGGAAGGGTGGCAGAAAAATGGTTAGAAATCTGCAGAAAGAACACAGTTTGCAAATCTCTTCTCCTACTCTGGTGAATTTGGGAAGTTGGAGGAGTGATTTCTATTTGGATAAAGGTTGTAAGCGTTATTAGAAAATAAGAAGAGAGCCCGATTTCCATTATCTCAAAGAGGTAGATGTGGAAAGTTTGAGGATATGGGGGAATTTGTTGATAATAGCTCAGGGCAGGGGCAGCTAGGTGGCACAGTGAGGAGACCACTGGCCCTGGAGTCAGGAGGACCTGAGTTCAAATCCGACCTCAGACACTTGACACACTAACTAGCCATGTGACTTTGGAGAAGTCACTTAACCCCAATTGCCCTCCAAAAAGCAAAAAAAAAAAAAAAAAAAGAAGTAATCAAGTGGTGAAAACACTGGGTCTGGAATAAGGAAGATCTGAATTCAGATCCAGCCACATTTGTAAAAAGAAGGTGTTGGACTTGATAGCTCTCCTCTGAGCTCCCTTCCCACTCAAAATCTATGACCCCTCACCATTCTGTTCATACACCAGCTGTGGTCTTCATCCTCCTCTCATTAGAACCTTGGATTCCCTCGCAGGGACCCTGGCATCTAACAGAAGAGCTTTTTCTTTTACTTGCCCAGAACCAGATCTCTTTGTTCATGCCTGGTCATGCTGGTATTCCCCTCCCTCCCCCATTTCCTGCTCCTCTTTATACATCTGATTGTATAGAAGTGCAATGAATATTGTTTCAAAGTTTCCCTTCCATAAAACTTATTAACTGGCAAAGCTGCCTCACTAGTCACTTTAAGAGTGATTTGTGATACTTATTACATATTAATGAATATTTTATTTATCAGTCTATTGGCTATTATTGTCTCAGAAAACAGGAGGCTCAGTTTAAACAAAAACACTGACTGGTCAAAAATACCCACCAACAGAACCACATCGATATGCCTGGCAAAACTGCCAAGATGCTTTTTCACATATTCCCGGTACAGTGAGAATGACCAAGCAACCAGCTGTGCCTTCAGTTTCCCTAGCACACAGGGAAAGCACCATCCACAGCATCCTCTTCAGGCCAGGAGCCCAGTGACGTGAATGGGAGCAGACACTTAACCTACTACAGAAAAGCCAAGCACAGAGTGAAAAGGTCATTTGTGGAAAGGTGTGAGATGTTCAGGGAGAGCCAAAATGCAAAAGGGTTAGCCATGTAAAGGGCCAAGTTAAACAAGACACAACTGGGGCCCTCTTGCTTGTCCAGGCCTTCCATAAGCCCACAATCAAAGGCTCCAGAGGGACTCTGGGATCCAAAATTATGAGTTATTTAACTTGGCCACCAGCACGACTGACTCTTCTGTGACTTGGCTCTTTTTGGAGATGTCACACCTTGATTCCATCGGTCTTTATTTGAGAATATTTTTTTAGGTGTGTTTCATGCTTTCGATGACGTAGCCTTTTTTCTGTTTAGGGAAATAATTAAAGAAGATCCAGTGGGGAAAAGGCTTCCTTTAGTCCTTTATCTGAGAAGAAAAGCAGATACAAGTATTTCAAAAGAATTTTGCAATGGAAACAAAAACCCCAAAGGGCCCCCGGCTTCAGAAGAAAAAAACCTTTCTAATTTGTTGAGCAGAGGATTCCAACCCCTGAAGATTCTAGGGGTAAAAGGAAAAATGGGAGAAAGGGAGACTTGCTGTTTGACTTGAATGGAGAGCAGATGTTTGTGGTTTCAGCTTCTAGCCTATCTCACCAGGTTCTCAAGGCCCAGAAGCCCCTCAAATCTCTTCTGTGCTAACAGAGCATCATTTTTTCAGGAAGTCTATTTACAGGATAGGAATAAACCATGATAGGAAGGGAAAGTGTAATTGGCACCAAGTCAAGAGACAGAATTTTAGAGAAGGGTAAGATGGATATAGGTGATACACTTAAATTAAAAAATTTTAATTTAATCTTTTGCACTTATATCACCTTATTCTTCCCCCTTCCCCTCCCCTCCCCTCCCCTCCCCTCTCCACTCCTCTTTTCTGTCCTCTCTTCCCCCATCTCCCTCCTTCCCTATCTCTCTTTTTCTTCTATCTCTCCCTTCTCACCTTCCCTTTCCTTCTCTCCCCTGCTCTCCCCACCATCTATAATCTCTCTGTTTAATTCTGCCTATAAGGGTAGAATAATAACTGGCATTTATATTGTTGATTAATGTTTCCAAAGTGGCCCACATCAGTTATGTTGTTAGTATCCCACCTTCCAAACTTAGGAGAAAGGTACTATAATTCTTATTTCATAAATAAAATGAGGCTCAGAAAATTTGTCCATGGTCATACAGATGCTAAAGATAGGATTTAAAACTGTTTCTGGTAAATTTCAATCCATCTCCTTTCCCACGATGCTGTTCCGACTCTCCCCATGGACTTGGTGGCACTCTCTTGGGCTAAAAAGACAGGATAAAGTCCAATGCAGCAAAGGAATCCTAGGTCCGTAGTCAAACATTTTGGAAGGCGTTCTCTTGCTCTTTGGAGCTCGGTGCCTTTAATCAGTCTCCATCTCTCACAAGACTCAGGCAGGATTGATAACAGCATGAGATGGTGTAGAGACTCCTAGCTTTGCAGTCAGAAGACTTTACTTCAACTCCTGGTTCTGCTCTTCTGTAATGGGATTTAAGATGGTCCCTGCCCATTAATAGGTCTCAGGTGGAGCCCATTAAGGGAAGCTTAAAGGAGAGGCTTGCTTGTAGGAAGCCTTTCATACCTTTTGCTAATTTCTAATTAGGAACTGAGTCACATAATGCCTTCTGACTCTGAGAAGAGTATATATACTCTCAGTTGGTATTTAGCTATAGCAGCTTGCTTATGAGAAGGAACTTATGATCCCCTGGTTGAGATTCTAAGTGGGCTGTATGTTCAGAGTTCCCTGACTGCTCAGAGGTAAAAGCTTTCTCATTCTAGGGATGTATGTAAAGTACATAGTTGATTCAGGCAGTCTGAGCCCTGTCTGTTGGTCTTTATTTCTCTGCTTGTATTTTCTCTGAAGTTTGGGGTGCTGACTTTCCCCCTGAAAGTTCCCCATACTTCATATTCCTCATCTATAAAATGAGGGTAATAATATTAGATTCTCTAAAGTGCTGGATTGATATTTCAGAGCTATGATTCCTCACATCTATTTGGGACATTGAATAAGAAAAAGTCTTTTTTCATTCCTAGAGTGGGGATTGAAAATAGCTCCATCACCAAAGACAGCAACACTGGCCTCAGGGAGAGTGGCCTGTCCAAGAAATTCCATCCAGAACAAAGTTATCAGTGAATGTAATTACAAAAGGTTGTTGGTCCCTTGAACAGCTATCTTTCCTAGTAAAGCAGATCTAAGAACCTGCTCTAACAGCTGTTCCAGATATGCCAGTGTGGTTGTTGCTACACCTTCCCACTAGTGTCACCTTGGACAATTTTTGAAATCTGTTTCTTCACCTGTAAAATGGGAGAGGGGGGAGGTGGAGAGGGAAGAGGGTTGTTAGGATAGAAATTCTAGTCTAGTTATCGAGTTGACCAGATGATCACAGGCATTGGATCCCTTCCAGCTCAATTTTTATGATCTTTAGGAATGTCCAATCCTTTATAAGGAAAGCTTTTGAAATCTGTGAGAGTCAAGCCCCTCATCCTAGGAGATTTTCCAAGGTCCTGTTTAAGTCCTGGCAAATATAGTTAATAGGAAGACTTGACTCTCTGCCACAAATTCACTGCATGACCTCAAGCAAGTCATGTAACCTCTCAGAATCTGTTTCTCTATCCATTAAAGGGAATACTAATAATGCTTCCTTTACCTCCCACATTATTGTGAGGTTTTGTAAAATCCTTTTGACTATTTAAAAAGTGAAACTTTCACTGTCTTACTGTAGTTGGCAATCAGAGACCAGCAGAGAGCCTATTTGAAAATTGCCAATAGGATGAAGAAAAAAGCTAAATTTCTAGAAATAAAATGTAGATGTTCTGCAAGAAATCATTCCAATCCCTCTAAGTGCTTGCACACCTTCTGTTTAAGATTGGCTCCAGTTTATCTTGTATTTATCTCTGATATACATAGTTGTTTCTTCCTATAGACTATGAGTATTTGGAGGGCAGTGACTGTCTTTAGTCTTTGTTGGTATCTCCCAGGGCTTAGCACAAAGCCTAGCACATAGTGGACACATGTTATCTGAAGCTATTGGCATGACGAGAAGGGAGAGAGGAGAGAGAGAGAGAGAGAGAGAGAGAGAGAGAGAGAGAGAGAGAGAGAAGATCCTGCAGTCCCTGGGCTACTATAGGGTGCAAACCTATGGAGAGGGAGACTGAATGATATTCAGAAGCTGCAGGTCAGGGGGCAGTCTCGTGCTGGCAGCTATTGCTAATCCACCTCAGTCACTTAACATGCATCTTGTACTAGACATCTAGACCAAGAAAGATCATGGGCATAGGTCAGAACCTTAGTTCGTTGAAAGGTGCCTGCTCTGCCTCCTTTTCTATACAACAATGTAAAGTCATGGCTGATAACTGTTCTGGATGAAATTTCTTGGACAAGCCACTCTCCCTGAGGCCAGTGTTGTTGTCTTTGGCGATGGAGCTATTCTCAATCCCCATTCTGGAAATGAAAACAGACTTTTTTTTATTCTCCCAATGTCCCAAATAGATGTGAGGAATCGTGGCTCTGAAATATCAACCCAGCACTTCAGAGAATCTAATATTATTGCCCTCATTTTATAGATGAAGAATATGAAGCATGGGGAACTCAGGTGACTTGCCTGTGGTTGAGCAGCTTGCAAAGGCCAGAGCCTTTGCTCTGATTTGACATTAGGGGATTTCAGATGCCTCAAGAAAAGTGGAATGTGAAAATGGTATCATGGAGGGGAATGAAAATCTTTGGTTGAAGCGACAATCTCCTTGTCTGGGGATAAGTGGTAGCAAGGGCCCCTTGCTAGGGCTGGTTTGGAGCCAGTGTGTCTGTTACCTTAAGGAGCAATGCTGCTACCCATGAAAGAGCCATGTACATAAAGATCCTTTGAAGCCGGAAGGAAAATTCATCAGAATGGTCCCAGTTCCTGCTTTAACTTGACCTTCTTCTTTGAGCCTCTGACATTGTTAATAAGACCCACTCTATCATTCTATAGCATGAAAGCCAGTGACAGCCTATGAGAAAGTGACCACACATGCAATAGATTTTCCCTCTCTACAGTCAGAACCCTCAAGTTGTAGATGGGCAGGGAAGTTATAGCAACAACTCGTCCAGTCCTCTGCCTCTGGGCAAGCCGCTGCCCAAACCATTTCAGATGACTGGGGAAGGGAAGGGGACAAGACTTTATTAAGTGCTTACCACATTCCAGGGACCTCCTAAGCACTTTACAAATATTATCTCATTTGATCCTCACAACAATCCCGGAGGCAGGTGCTATTAACATTTCCATTTTACAGAAGAGGGAACTGAGACAGACATGGGTTAAGTGACTTGCCCAGGGTCACACAGCTAGTAACTGTCTGAGACTAGATTTGAACTGAGACCTCTCTGTCTTTGTGCCTGATGCTCCAGTCTCAGCTCTGAGTAACTGCCTTAGGGCTTAGATGCCAGCTATCTAATTTGAAGAGACCTCTAGAGAAAGAATGCTCACAACCATCTTCAGAAACATCATCTTATGTTTTATGGTTGTTCTTTTCAGGAATCCCTTTATGTGTAATATTCTCCTCCCTTTTCCCCTGGACATAGGATTCAGAGCAGAGCATAATTCTGTTGACACTCAGAGCCATAAAGATCCTTTGAGAACACTTTGTCCAAATGTTTCTTTTTACAGATAGAAGCCCAGAGAGGGTAAACAACTTGTGTAAGATCACACAGCAAGCATGATGTGGTGGGAAGAGCACTGGTGGAGAATCATCAGAACTAGTTTGAATCCTTGCTCCAAAACTTACTACCAAGATGACCTTGGATAAGTTACCTTTCCTCTCTTGGCTTCAGTTACCTCAATGCAAGAATGGCAGCTTGGATTAGATAATCTCTAAGACCCTTTCTGGATTTAATTCTAAAACTTTACAGTCAGTGGCAGCACAAGCTTTTTAAAATTTTATTTCATTTTATTTCCATCTATCTATCTATCTATCTATCTATCTATCTATCTATCTATCTATCTATCCACTTATTTGTTTGTTTATTTATTTTTAGTTTTCAACATTCATTGCCACAAGATTTTGAGTTACAAATTTTTCTCCCCATCTTTCCCCCACCCCCACCACAAAATAGTGAGCTTACTGAATACCTCTTCCCCCAATCTGTTCTCTCTTATATCCTCCCCAATCCTCCCCCCGGCTTTCTAGTAGTGCAAGATGGATTTCTATACCCCTGTGCCTGAATATCTTGTTTCCCAGTTGCATGTAAAAAACATTTTTTTTAAACATTTGTTTTTGAAACTTTGAGTTCCAGAGTCTTTCCCTTCTTCCCTCCTCACCCACCCCCACTGGGAAGACAAGCAATTCAGCATAGGTTGTACATGTATAGTTATGCAAAACATTTCCATAGTAGTTATATTGTGAAAGACTGTATTTCCCTCCATCCTATTCTGCCTCCTACTTATTCTATTGTCTCCTTTGATCCTGTCCCTTTTCAAAAGTGTTAGCTTCTAAATACCCTCTTATCCCCTTCCCCCTGCTTTCCTGTAGGGTAAGATACCCAACTGAATGTGTGTGTTATTCCCTCCTTAAGCCAAATTCAATGAGAGTAAGGCTGACACATTCTCTTTCACCTTCCTGCTCTTCCCCTCCGTTGTAACAGTTTTCTCTTGCCTCTTTTATTGGAGATAATTTACCCTCTTCTATCTCTCCCTTTCTCCTTCTCCAATATATTCCTCTCTCACCTCTTAATTTTATTTTTATATGTCATCCTTCCTATTCAACTCATCCTGTTCCATCTGTCTATGTATATATGTACACACATGTGCACACACTCAAATATATATGTTTAGACAGACATGCATCCTCCTATACATATGTATATATGTGTGTATATATACACACACACATATATACATACATATATATTCCCTTCAACTGTCCTCATATTGAAAAAAGTCTCATGAGTTAAAATTATTATTTTTCCATGTAGGAATGTAAATAGCTCAACTTTAATAAGTTCCTTATGATTTATTTTTCTTTTTACCTTCTCATGGCTCTCTTTCTTCTTGTACTTGAAAGTCAAATTTTCTGTTCAGCTCTGGTTTTTTCATCAAGAATGCTTGAAAATCCTCTATTTCATTGAATGGTCATATTTTACCCTGAAGCATTATACTCAGTTTTGCTGGGTAGATGATTCTTGGTTTTAACCCTAGTTCCTTTGATCTCTGGAATATCATATTCCAAGTCCTTCGATCCCTTAATATAGAAGCTGTGAGGTATTGTGTTATCCTGATTGTGTTTCCACAATACTCAAATTGTTTCATCCTAACTGCTTGCAGTATTTTCTCCTTGACCTGGGAACTCTGGAATTTGGCTATAATATTCCTAGGAGTTTTATTTTTGGGATCTTTTTCAAGAAGTGATTGGTGAATTCTTTCAATTGCTACTTTGCCCTCTGATTCTAGAATATTAGGGCAATTTTGCTTGATAATTTCTTGAAAGATTGTATCTAGGCTCTTGTTTTTGATCATGGCTTTCAGGTAGTCCAACAATTTTCAAATTTTATCTCTCCTGGATCTATTTTCCAGGTCAGTGGTTTTTCCAATGAAATATTTCACATTGCCTTCTATTTTTTCATTTGTTTGGATCTGTTTTATAGTATCTTGATTTCTCATATAACCATTAGTTTCCAATTGCTCCAATCTAATTTTGAAGGAATTAATCTCTTCAGTGAGTTTTTGAAATTTCTTTTCCATCTAGCAAATTTGACTTTTTAAGATATTCTTCTCCTCGCTGGATTTTTGAGCCTCTTTTGCCATTTGAGTTAGTCTACTTTTTAAGGTGTTACTTTCTTCAATATTTTTTGGGTCTCCTTTAGCAGGCTGTTGACTTGCTTTTCATGATTTTCTTGCATCATTCTCATTTCTCTTCCCAATTTTTCCTTCACTTCTCTTACTTGATTTTCAAAATCCTTCCCAAGCTCCTCCACGGCCTGTAAGCAGTACATATTTTTCTTGGAAGCTTTTGATGCAGGAGTTCTGACTTCATTGTCCTCCTCCAGTTCAATGCTTTGATTCTTTTTGTCCCCCAAAAAGGATTCTATGGTTCATTTATGCTTCCTCTGCTTGCTCATCTTGCCAATTACTTGACTTTTGAGTTCTTTGCCATGGTAGAACTCTGCTTACAGACTGGAGAGAACTTTGTCCCAAATTGCTGGGGTTTTTGCAGGTGCTGGAGCTATTAGTTTGGTGCCCTCTCTACAGCCCCCACAAGCTCTAGCGCACTGGCCACACACCCCAGGACCACCATTCAAGACCATGATCCAGATCTAAGCAGGTCAGGGCAAGAGCAATTACCCTACAATCTGCAGGCCAAAAGAACTCTGGAAGAAGCCATGAGGCAGCAGCTGCCATTGCAGCACCTCTACTACTTCTAGCCTTGGGGGCAGGGGAGGGACCATGCTCTTCCTTCATCCTTCCAACAGAGTTCCCTGCTGACCTTTTATTTTCTCTTTGGTGTTTATGGGTTGAGAAGTCTGAAAACCTCCACAAGGGGTGGTGATTCACTCTCCTGAAGTCTGCTCTGGCTGGTCTGGGCTGCCCTGGGGCTGGAACTGTGGCTCACAGGGGTTTCCACTCATGATATACCTTTCCTGTTGTCCTGCCAGGCCACCTTCAGTGGGAGATTTGTTTCTCTCTGTTACTTTGTGGGTTCTGTAGCTTTAAAATTTGTTTAGAGTCATTTTTTTACAGGTATTGGAAGTGGTTGCAGCTGGAGCCCAAGCCAAGTTTGTGCTTTTACTCTGCCATCTTGGCTCTGCCCCCTCCTTCTGTCAGCATGGGTTTTAAAATAGGTTTCCCAGTCTAGGAGTTTCTAGGTGTCCTTTTAATCTCTCTTTCATTTTGTTCTGTTCTGTTTCGCTTTGTTTTTCTTTTTCCTTTTGTTCAGGGTTTAGCACAGTGCCTTGAACATAGTAGGCACTTAATAGATATTTTTGATTCATTAATCAGCTGCTTTTAATGGGCATGGAGAGAAGGTGGTTCTTATAATAACCTTTTATTTTCCTGGAGGCAGCCTTCACCCTTCTCTTTGCACAAATAGACCTTATTTGAGGATATTCATGGGTGACACCTTAGCTGTCTTCAAGAAATTGCCCAGAGATATAGCATGGAAGAAGGATTAAACCAGCTAGAACAGGTTCCAGAGAGCCTATAGGTAAATTTTCAGTGTGAATGTTTACTTCTTAGATATAAACAATCCCTACAAATCAGGACTTGATTTATTGTTTTATTGATTGAATAGACTTTAAAAAGTGTTACTAATGAAGATTAAACTTAAAAGTGTCTGTGTACAAATCTCTACCTCCAAACTCCATCCCACTTCAGCCTGGTTGTTAAATATTGCCAGCACATTGCTGTATTGCTCAATAAACATTTTCCTGAGCTCAGGAGGAATGTAGTAGAAGGCTCAAGGAATGAAGTCACTATCAGGCTGCAGGCCTGCTTACTGTAAACTAATAATAATAATAATAACTGTCATTTATATAAGTTTTTAAAAAGTGTTTTATGTCCATTATCTTATTTGAGTCTTATAACACCTCTGTGTTAAATTTACTGTGGGATTATCAGATCATGGATTTGGAGTTGGAAGAAACTTTAGAGGCTACCCCTCTCACTGTCTGGATAAGGAAACTGAGCCCAAGAGAACTGGCCAATTTGCCCAAGGTCACAAAGATAATAAGTGGCAGAGCTGGGATTTCAATCCAAATTCTCTGGCGTCAAAGGCAATACTTTCCCCATGGTGCCATAATGTTCTTGCTTGTCCCTGGAGGGTTGAGTTAGGGGTGTTGGGTAATAAAGTTAAGTTTAGGCTTGATGTCAAGAATAACTTGACTACAGTTAGAGCTGTACAAAAATGGAATGGGGCCACTTTGGGAGGTAGTGAGCACCCTCTCCGTGGAGGTCTTCCATCAAAGGCTGGGGGAATGTGTGTTGGGTAGATTTTTATTTAGGGATGGGTTGGACTAGATGCCCCCTGAGATTCTCTAGCTAAACCCTCATAGCCTTATGGTCATTGGAAACCTTTGACACATCCACAATCTAGGGACATGTCAAGAAATAGAGTTTACTCTTTCAGTTTCAGACCCAGAAACCCTGAGATCCAATTTCACTGCATTGTCTAAGAAGCTGTGATTTAATGGAGTGAGTTCCTTCAGGTCACTCTTAGGAAGAGGTGGTGTGTGTGTGTGTGTGTGTGTGCGTGCGCTCACATTTATGTATTATGGATGCATTAATGCCCACTTTGTGCAAAGAGAAATTCTCTTTTTAAATTAAAAGGAGGCTGGAGGAGTGGCATGACCTTGGATCTGGGGTGGGGTAACATTACATCACCTAATCATCTCACAGGTCAGAACAGATTATAAATTGCCTCTCCCTGGGTATTTATATCGCCAACTATTTATACACAACACCATTCAATAGCCATTCCACTTTCCTCTCCCTCTCATGGGTCATGGGGACAGGCATTTTATGAAGTGAAGAAGCTGGCATTTGACATCTGAATCATTAGGGTGAAGTGACTACATGTTTAACCAAACCAGGGCTGATCCCGTAAAAAGGAAACTGGATTCTGTTTGGAATAGGTGGTAATTAGTGAGTAGGAGGAAGTTCCTACCCTTTTACAGGAAAATGAAATCTGAAATTCCAGAGTTCAGAGACATCCATGGGGAATAATGTAGTCAGAAGTCTGGGACGCTTGGGAAAAACCAAGTCTTTAGTTAAGGAGAAAAAAACCCAAACCCTCTTGGCCATCTGACCTGTAAACATAGTTGGAAGGGAAAGATATTCAACCAGCCACTGCTCAAGGGTCCTCTAAGGCAGAGGTGGCCCTGGGCCGCCCTCAATACTGTTTGAGTACAGCCTTCATAAGATTAAAATGTATTTGGGAAATATTTAACTAAATAAAAGTAAAACAAAATGTAATATGTTTTAAAACTAAGTCAATAGTAGTATGAAGGAATGCTTATAGTTAGTGGTTTAGTGGTCCATCATTTCTATCTGAGTTTGACACTATTGCTCTAAGGTACTAGATAAAGGGCACTTCAACAAGATAATCTTGAAAATGTTGACTCTTACTGAGATTTTGCTTTGAATCTCTGTGGAAGGAAGACTTCAAGGACTTGCAGTCAGGAGAAAACTGGGTTCAATTCTTCCTCTTGCCTATATTGGTTGAATGGCTAAAAGCTCTCTGAGCTTTGTTTTCTTTGTCTGTAATTTATGGCCATAGAGCATCATTGGAAAGGAGCTTAGGAAGCCATTTTGTCCAGTCCTCTTATTTTAGGCCAGTGTTCAGCACAGCAGTGCCTAGCATACAGTAGGCATTTAACAAATACTTATTTTTTATCTTTTGCCCTTTATTGAATGGAATTTTTGTTCCAGTATGGTCTGAAAAGGCTGCATTTAATATTTGTGTTTTTCTACATTTTTAATGAGGTTTTTATGCCCTAATACATGGTCAATTTTTGTGAAGGTACCATGTTCAGAGGAGAAAAATGTATATTCCTTTTTATTTCCATTTAGTTTTCAGCAGATGTCTATCATATCTAACTTTTCTAAGATTCTGTTTATCTATTTAAAGTCTTTCTTAATTATTTTATGTTAGATTTATCTGTCTCTGAGAGGGGAAAGTTGAGGTCCTCCACTAGTATGGTTTTACTGTCTATTTCTTCTTGCAAGTCATTTAACATTTCCTTTAAGAATTTGGATGCTATGCCATTTGGTGCATGTATATTTACTATTGTTATTACTTCATTGTCTATGTTGCCTTTTAGCAAGATGTAGTTTCCTTGTTTATTCCTTTTAATTTGGTCTATTTTTTGCTTTTGTTTTGTCTGAGATCACGATTGCTACCTTTACCTTTTTTACTTCAGCTAAAACATGATAGATTTTGCTCTAGTCTCTTACTTTAACTCTGTGTGTATGTTTCTGCTTCAAGTGTATTTCTTGTCAATAATGTATTATTGGATTCTGGTTTCTTATCCATTCTACTTATAGGTGAGTTCATCCCATTCACATTCACAATTATGTTTTCTCTGTATTTTTCTCCATTTCATTTTCTTCTGTTTTTCTTTCTCTCTGTCTCTCTATTCTGTTCCTCTTCTGAAGTCTGTTTTGCTTCTGGTCACTGCCTTCTTTTATCCTCCTTCTCTTTTATCACCCCTCCATTTATCTTATCCTCTTCCCCTTCCACTTCCTTTTTGGGTAAAAGAGATTTCTATTCCAAGTGAGTATTTATATATACACATGTATGTGTGTATGTGCATATATTTTTCCCCTCTTTTAACCAAAATAGATGTAAGGTTCAAATGTTGCCTGCTGTGCCACCTAACCCCATATTTTCTCCTCCACTGTAAAAGTTCTTCCTCGTGCACTTTTTTTATTTAATTTCCGCCATTCTTCCTCTCTTCCTCCTTATCCCAGAGCCTCTCTTTCTTGCCCATCCATTTTTAAAAATATCACCCTGACATAATTGACTCTTTTCTGCATCCTCTTTTTATGTAGAATCCTTCTAAATGCCCAACTAATGATAAAGTTCTTAGAAGTTGCATGTATCATTTTCCCATATAGGAAGACAAGCAATTTAATCTTATTGATTCCCTTATGACTTCTCTTTCATGTTTACCTTTTTTTGAATAGTATTTTATGTTTTCCCTAGTCAAGAAAATTTTTAGCATTCATTTTTATGAGACTTTGAGTTCTAATTTTTTCTCTCCCTCTCCCTTTTCCCCCCAATTGTGAAAATGGTAGGCAGTTTGACATAGTTTCTACATGTGCTGTCATGTAAAAATATTACCATATTAGTCACATTTGTGGCTTTCAAGTTTGTGAAAGAAGAACAGATTAAAAGAAAAAAATGAGAAAGAATAAAGTAAGTGAAAAAATATGCTTTGATCATGCATTCAGAGTCCATTAGTTCTTTATCTGGATATGGATAGTATTTTCCTTTGTGAATCCTTTGCACTTGTCTTGGATCATTGTACTGCTGAGAAGAGCTGAGTCATTCATAACTGATTATCACACAATGTCACTGCTATCATTTACAATGTTTCTCTCATTCTGCTTATTTCACTTTGCATTAGTTTGTGCAAGTCTTTCCAGTTTTTTCTGAAATCTGTTCATCATTTCTTATTGCCTAATAGTATTCTATTACATTCATATACCATAGCTTGTTCAATCATTCCCAGACTGACAAACATCCCCTCTATTTCCAATATTTTGCCACCACAAAAAAGGGCTGCTATAAATATTTTTATGCCCTTTCCTCTTTTTATGATCTCTTTGGGATTCAAACCTAGTAATGGTATTGCTGGATCAAAGGGTATGCACAGTTTGGTTGCCCTTTGGACATAGTTCCAAACTGTTCTCCAGAATGGTTGGTTCAGTTCACAACTCCACCAATATTGCATTAGTGTTCCAATTTTCCTACATCTTCTCTAGTATTTATCATTTTTCATGTTTACCTTTTTAATGTTCCTCTTGAGTTTGGTATTTAAAAGTCAAATTTTCTATTCTGCTCTCTTAATCAGGAATGCTTGAAAATCCTCTATTTCATTAACTATCAATTCCTTTCCTTGAAGAATTATACTTAGTTTTTCTGGGCAGGTTATTTTTTGTTGTAATCCCAACTCTTTTGCCTTACAGAATATAATATTTCAGAGGTGGGGAATCTGTGGCCTTGAGGCCACATGTGGCCCTCTGGGTCCTCAAATGTGGCCCTTTGACTGAATCCAAATTTCATGGAATAAATCTACTTAATAAGAGGATTTGTTCTGTACAACTTGGACTCAGTCAGAAGGCTGTGCCCAAGGACTTAGAAAGCCCCATGTGGCCTTGAGGCCACAGGCACCCCATCTCTGTTTTAAGTGCTCCACTCCTTTAATGTATTGGCCACTAAATCCTGTGTTATCCTGATTGTAGCTCCATGATATTTGAATTTTTTTTTTTTATGGCTGCTTGAAGCATTTTCTCTTTGACCTGAGATCCAGGGAATCTGTCTATAATATTACTGGAAGATTTTATTTTTGGGATATCTTTCAAGTAGTGATTGGTGGATTCTTTCAATTTGTGTTTAATTGCTAATCCTAGGATGTTGGTACAGTTTTCCTTGATACTTTTAAAAATATTGTTATGGGTATCTGAAGATCTTCCCTGCCCCTAGGCCCTTTGATAGGCTTAAGTGGCTCTGAGAACCTTCCCTGATTTGAAAGTATACTCTGCCCCCTAATAAGCTGAATGGAGCCTGTGGTGGGAGGTTTGTTCTTCAGGAATGCCCACACCTTATTACTTTGTAATTGGGCAGTGGGTCAAGAGGGCTGTGATATTCTCTGATCTAGGAAAAGGCTATATATACCCTGATGTGAGGTTTTGCTTTGGGGCTCACTTTGGAAAGAGTTGTGTGATTTGGCCAGATGAGACTCTGGGAAGCCGTTGAGACCCCCGGCTTTGAAAAACCCAGATGTTGGTGCTTCCCTCTCTGGTAACTAACTAGATATGTATGTAATGGTCAGATGGTTGGAAGCCCGTCTGCTGATCTGTTTCTTTGTCTGCTTGTAA
>CM053586.1:40171461-40204762 GCA_028646515.1 Pseudochirops corinnae | reverse complement strand
GGGGGAGAGACAGAAAGAGAGAGAAACACAGAGCAGGGGAAGGAGAGAAAGAGGAGGGAGAGAAAGAGAATAACATTTACTATGTGACAGGCACTGAGATAAGGGCTAGGGAAACATCGTGGTCTCTGCTTTAAGGAGCTTATATGCTAACAGGGGAAGATGACATATAAAGAGGTGCTAGGAAGTAGGTGGGGAGGTAGGATCCCTGTTGGAGTGGGGAGACTGCAGTAAGTGGCCTGGTTGCTGGCTAAGTAAAGAGAGGGAGAGAGTGAACTAAATTAACTCAGGGGATGGGGGGGGGGGGAACTAAGGAAGTTCAGGAGGCTGTCCCCAAAACCCCAGAAATAGACAGGCTTTTTCAAGAGGCCAACAGTCAGGCAGGGGGCAAGCCTCTACTAGGGCTTCACCTTTTTTTTGTTTCACACAGGGAAGTCTAAAGACCCTTTATCAGAATCACTGCTAAATGTATACAATAAAATATATGGGGTTACAAAAGAAACCACACCAAAAAATAGTTATCAAAGTATTTCTAAAATCAAGTTCACAGACCCTAAGTTAAGAAACCCTGCTCTATTAAGTGCCCAGTATGTGCCCAGCACAGCAGCAGGTGCTGTAGGGAGTTACATGAAAACATCATCTCTGTCCTCAAGGGTCATTCCCCTATCGTGTTCCAGAATGTTCTGCCCAGTCCAGCTTTCAGGGAAAGTGACTAGGGCACCTCCTTAGAGAGATTATCATTGGACACAGTGTCCTTGGCTCCATAGCCAAGTCAGTTAACCTGATCAGTGGTTAACATATTTGCTTTTCTTAACTTCTATCTCATTGATCCTGCTTATAATCCCTTAATGGAAGTTGCACTGTAGGAAGGTCATGTTGTTAGAAGTTTAGATGCCACCGAGGGATATACATGTCTTTAGGACACTTATGCCCTTCTGCACCTCCAAATGGCCCTTTAACTCTCCCCCTTGATGACCACAACAGGGTTTCCCCCAGGAATGGGGGAAATACCAGGTATTTCTCTTCAGAGGAACACTTTTACAACTTGATGTCTTCGACAGTATGCACTGACCCCAGTTGGGTGTTGATTTACTTTGCTTTCATCAACATTGGTTAAATCAGGGCCATTTGACCACTTGATATAGGCACATCCTCCTACCCCCCCCACCTTAATGAACATAAAATGACAGTGTTAAGAAAGGAAGACTAGGAAGGTGGGGGAAACAGGCAAAAAGATGATCATCTCCTGGCTGTGTTTTTGCAGTAAATCAGAGAGGTTCTAGAATCTGATGACAAACCTCATTCTTGCCAGAAAGAAAAAAAAAGCCAGACTTCCCTGACACCCCCCTTCTCTAAATGGTCACTGAAACCAGGCAATAAAAATCACAGCTGTCAGCCAAGCATCCCCAGCCTCTGGGGAACATGTCATCCTGGGGACTTGTCAGCTGCATCTTTGGCCAGATTCCTAGTGTCCAGGCACACTACCCATGACATTTTGTCACATCTCTTCCTGGAGCATCTGCTCCATGGTATTAACTCTTCACTTCATCTTAAATCACTTTATCCCCCTTTCAGTATGGAAAAAAAAATCAAGATTGGAAAGGTGGAGACTGAAGGACGAAGAGGGGATGGGACAATATTACAACCAAAAGCAGAGACCAGGCAAACAGAAAAGTCCTTTTAGTTATACAGGAATAATACTAATATCTCACATTTGTATAGTACCTTACAGAGTTGTTTCCTGCACAGTCCTCCTATGAGTTGACTGGTAGACCTATGATTATCTCTGATTTTCAGATAAGGTAGCTGTTGCACAGAGAAGTAACCTGACCACACACATCATATATGTGGACGCAGGATCCACATTAAATATCTCGCTCCCAGTCAAGAGTTCTCTTCTCTGTATGACTAAACCTCTGTTCTCTGACATCAGGAAGCACATTCTGATTTACCAAACAGTGGCAAGCAATCATTTCAAATTTTTTCATACCAAGCAGCAGAAAAAAGAACCTCCCTCCCCAACCAACATTGGCCCTGTCACAGACACATTCCCAAAGAAAAAGGTATTTCATGTAACTTTATAGAAAGAACATTTTTGTTCATCCTGGCAGATTACTATTCCCAAAAGAATCATCAAAACCCAGCTCTTTCCTCCTTAAGTAGACTGGCATTGTGCTCAAGGATCTTAAAAACACAAAAATTAATGGAGGACTGGAACTTGTTTTCTTAGTGTCTCAGAGGATTCAAAGTTGGGGGCTGGGTTTGCCAAATTCTGGCTGATTCTGAGTCTGGAAAATTCCTGGTGACATCTCCATTCCAGCCACCCTCTACCTCCAAGTGTCTGCCTTTCTCTGATGTCACCCTGATCCAAAGGTTTCTATGTCCATCCCATGCTATTCTCCCCCAATTCAAAATTTCCAACCCCATCTATAGTTTATACCAGATTTGATTGTGTACTGTCTGACACTGTTCTCAAATGATTTTATTGCCTGAGTTCTATCTCCCCAGTTAGAGTGTGAGCTGCTTGAGGTTAAGAAACATTATTAAACCTTCTCCCCAACCCTTGCTGTTATTGTTGTTTGTCCTTCATTCTTCAAGAAGACCATGACATCAGGAAGGTGATGCCATGGCTTTCAAGTGAATTGGACTTAATTCAGAGAGGGCTATGCGGTCACCAGCCTTATTTCCTCCTCCAGAGCCATCTGGGTCCAGTGGCAAGGTATAGATCAGGATGATTGGAGATAGCCCCTTTCCTAACCCTTGTTTCCCTCTTCAGAATAGCACATACATAATAGATGGCTCACTGATAAACTATTGATTGGCTGGTGATGCATAAAAAGAACATTCACACTTCAAATAACTATGATTCATTGGTTGGGTCCTTCCTCTAATACAAGATTTCTTAACCTGGAGCCTGAAACTTATTTTTGTTTTGTTTTTTCATGTTGACCATTCTCCTTCAATATAATTGGTTTATCTTGTAATGGTATATATTTATTGTATTCATTAAAAACATCATTTTGTGAATGGATCCACAGGCTTCACCAAATTCCAAGAGGCAGCTGGAGACCCTCTGGATAGTACACTGAGCCAGCCTAGAGTACTAATAATTACTAACATTTACATAGTGCTTACTATGTGCAGGCACTGTGCTAAGTACTTTACAATCATCTCATTCGATCCTCACAAAACTCTAGGAGGGAGATGCTGTAATCTCCATCAAATAAGGAAACTGAGTCAAATAGAGGTTAAGTGACTTGCCCAAGGTCACACAGTTAAATGTCTAAGGTCAAATTTGAACTCAGGACTTCCTGACTCTACACCCAGCTCTGTATCCACCTAGCTGTCCCTAGGGATCAGAAAGACTATTTATCAGCTGGGGAATGGTTCCTATTTTTTTTTGTGAATGTGAATCATTTCCCCATATATCTTAGGAATGAAAATTTTGTTTGAGAAACTTGTTGCAAAGATTTTTTCTTTTACTAATTTGCCTTCTCTCCCAATCCTACTGGACTGGTTTTGATCATGTAAAAACTTTTTAAAATTTTTTTTCTAAATCAAAATTGTGTGTTGTCCCTTTGTGATCATTTTCCTCTCTTGCTTGATCATGAAATTTTATTTTATCCATAGTTCTAACAGGTAGTTTTTCCCCTTTCTATTCTAATTTATTTATGATGTCATCAATTAAGTCTAAGTCATGTACCAATTGGGAGTTTATTTTGGTATGCAATCTGAGATGTTGGTCTGTACCTAGTTCTTTCAGATTTTCCAATTTCCTCAACAATTTTTGTCAAATGCTGAGTTCTTGCTCCAATAACTGGGATTTGGGGGTTACTCAAACACTAGAATGCTATGCTCATTTGTTTCTGTATACTGTGTATTTACTCTGGTCAACTGATCAACTTCTATATTTTATTTTCCCACCTTTTCCTCTAATTCTCTCATTTGGGTTTTAAAATCATTTTTATCTCTTTTTTTCATCTTATGCTTTATCTCTTCCAGGTATTCTGATCGGGTTTGAGCCTGATCTGTGTTTTATTTTGAGACTTTGCTTGTAGTTGTTTTGGAATCATTATTTTCTGAATCTCTGTAGTAAGTGTCCCAATCACCATAACAGTTCTTTATGGTGTTTTTTGTTTGTTTGCACATTCTTCCAACCTACTTCTTGAATACAGAATATATGTCAGGGCTAGACTCTGTGCACTTATGAGTAGAATTATGGATTGGGCTTTTGTTTGCTTTTGTCCTCCTTCTGTTTTCTTAGAATGTTAAGTACTATATAATAACAGGATGTCATCAATCACTCAGGGTAAGGACCTGCAACCTTTTAGAGCTCCCAACATGGTCTAACACAAGGAAAAATCTACTGCATCCCTAGGTCTTGAAAGAACTGGTTGGAAGATGTGACTGTTGAATAACTATTATTAATATTCAAAAAGTCATGAGAAATTTGAGAAGTACCAAAAATGAGAGGACAAATGTCCCAATTTTCAGAAAAAAAACAGGATAACAATATCAGTAAATAAACACTTATTAAGTACTCACTACATGCCAAGTATTTGTACTAAGCACTGGAAATATAACTAAAGACAAAAAATAGACCATGTTCTCAAAGAGCTCATAATCTAATAGAGGCGGCAAAATATAAACAGCTACATACAAACAAGACACATACAGAATAAATTAGAGGCAATCAAGGGAAAACATTAAGATTGTGGGAGACAGAGAAAAGCTTCCTATAGAAAGTAAGGTTTTAGTTGGGAGATGAAGTAAACCTGGGAACTCAAATGGTAGAGATGAAGTCAACAAATTCTGGGTCAGTGAACTTCACTTGATCTGGAAAAGAATATTAAAGAGATGATTGGTGAGTATCTAGAAAGGGAAGTGGGAATGAGGAAAAGACAGTTTGGTTTCATTAGAAATGGTGCAAGACAGACTCATCTCATTTTCTTTTCTCACAATTTTGTTAAACTAGTAGATAAAAGGAATGATGTGGCTATGACTTATCCAGATTTTATCAAAGTTTTCAAAAAACATATCTCAAATTTTTCTCATGGAAAAACTGGAGAGATATGGATTAGACAGAAATACAATTTGTTAGATTCAGAACTAGCTGCATTGGTTAGACTGAAAGAGCAAATGTTAATGGTTCAATTTCAACATAGCAGGAAATTTTCTGGGGAGTGCCTCAGGACTCCATGCTTGGTCTTATGCTGTTTAACATTTTTATCAATTGCTTAGGTAAAGTCCTATCTAGCAAATGCTTATCAAATTTGTAGATGATGTAAGTCTGAGCAGGAAAGCTAACATATTGAACAAGAGAGTCAAGATACAAAAAGATCTTAACACACTAGAGTAAGAGTTCATTACCTATTCAGTATCACAATCATCCTAATAGCTTTTTATGGTATTTTTTTTGTTTCTTTGTTCATTCTTCCAGTCTTCTTCTTGAATGGTCTTAATAGTCTTAAAAATCCTTCTTAGGTCTATGGCCAGATTTTAGGTTCTCTGTGAACTTGAATAGGAAAATAAATCTTTATTTTTACTAAGCTCTAATTGGAATTCAATGTTTCCTTCAATTATAATTTTTTAAAATTATTTTGATAAGGGGAATCCATAGATTTCTCTACATTGCCAAAAGAATTCATAACAAAAAAAAAAGTTAAGGTGCTGTGGGATAGAGAAATGGACTGAATCTAATAAGACAACATTGAATAGAGATAAATGCAAAGTCTTGCACTTGGGTGCAAAAAAATCATCTTCATAAATATAAGCAGAGGGGAAAAGATTATACAATGGTTGTTGTGAATCAGAGCTGGTGGTTTTGATGCAATGTAAGATTGAAGTGAGGCAACAGTGTGACATGTAAGCCCAAAAAGCTAATATGATATTGAACTTCATTAAAGAGAGGTATAGCCTTCAAGAATAGGATTGGGATAGTCTCTGGTTACCATGGTTTAAGAAAGGCATAAATCAGACAGTGTTTAGAAACCAGGATGGTGAAGGCCTTGACTCTGTATTATATGAGAATTTATTGGAGTAACTGGGAAAGTTTAGTCAGCAAAGAAAAAATAACTTGGGAAGGGAAGGGGAGAGATAGACTTATTAATTGTATTTCAACATATCTAAGGGTCTGTTGAGTGAAGAATATAGACATTAGATTTGCTCAGTTTAGTCCCAGAGAATAGAAGTAGAAGTTGCAAAAAGATCAGGTTAAGGTTGATGTCAGGAAAAACTTCTTAATAATTAAAAATGTAGAATGGGCTACCTCAAGGGGTGGTGGGTTCCCCTTCCCAACCCTGGATTTATTATAGGTATGTTATAGTGGGGATCCCTTTCATGTATGGATTGGAATAGATAGTCATTGAAATCCTTTACAGCTCCCAAATTCTTTGATTCTTTGATTCTGTGATGTGGATTATCTATCTCATTACAATGAAACCTCCTAGTTGTTAATTGGTCCAACCATCCTGGAGAGCAATTTGAAACTATGCCCAAAGAGCTATATAACTGTTCATACCCTTTGATTCAGCAATACCACTACTATATCTGTATCACTAACAGATCATAAAAAGGGGAAAAGGACCCACATGTACAAAAATATTTATAGCAGTTCTTTTTGTGCTGGCTGAGAATTAGAAATTGAGGGATGCCCAACAATTGGGGAATGGCTGAAGAAGTTGTGGTATAGGAATGTAATGGAATACTATTGTACTATAAGATATAACGCAACAGGAAAATTTCAGAAAAATCTAGAAAGACTTACATAAACTGATGTTGAGTGAAATGAGCAGAACCAGGAGAACATTATACACAATAACAACAACGTTATGCAATGATCAACTTTGATAAATTTAGTTCTTCTTAGCAACACAATGATCTAAGACAATTCCAAAGACTCATGATGGAAAATGCTATCCACATCTAGAGAAAGAAGTATGAAACATACTATTTGCTCTCTTTTTTTCTTTTGTTCTTTCTTTCTCATGGCTTTTCCCCTTTGTTCTGATTCTTCTTTAACAGCATGACTACGTGGAAATATGTTTTAAAAAAAACCAACGTAACCTCTTAGAAGACATGCATTGTCTTATTTTTGTATTTATATCCACATTATCTATCCCATTGTCTAGAACATAGTAGAGGCTTAATAGATGCTTTTCACCTCAATGGTATACTTATATGCACACTACTCTTGGGCTCAGGAAACCTGAATTTAAATCTCTGTTCTATATAGTTTGGGGCAAGTTATGGACCCTCACCAAGTCTTATTTTCTCCATCTTCAAAATAAAAATAATAATACTTGTATTTAGGAAACTTGCAGAATTTCCATGAAAAAAAAAATCTTTATAAAACTCAAAGTATTCAAAGAAGTATTATTAAGCTTTTGGTAAGAAACTATTTCATTAAACAAATATACGTTAAGAGCCTTCTGTGTGTAATGCACTATCCTATGCACTTGGGGAGATACAAAGATCTTCAAGTAGATACTCAGGGTTTGGCATGAAGAAAAGGCCAACCAAAATGTTACTTTAGGTTCCCTGACCATTTTCATTTTTTCCAACTGCCTAGAATAAATTTCTCTCTAAATCCTAGTTCCTACCATATTTCCTCCAAAGAAAAATAGAAAGAGAACTGAAAATATGAATCATCAGACATCACTCACTAGCTATATGATTTTAGGAAAATAATTTAACTACATTGAGCCTTGGTTGCCTCATTCGAAAAAAGGAGATGAAGACATCTCTATTAAATTACTCAGGAATGATGTGAAGAAAATATTTTGGAGAATTTTTTAGCATGAAAGAGATATATAAATATGGGTTATTCTTCTTCTGCTTCCCTGTCTCTAGAATAGACCTTTAACCCAGCCACTGCCACTGCTTCCTCAGTCCTCCACTGACCCATTGCCTCTAAGGGAAAGGACAGAAGGACATGCACTTTGAAATACAAACTAGGCTTTCAAAATGAATGAAGAAGAATTAAAACCCACCTGTTTGTGATGTCATCATCAGAACCTATTGGGCGTCACTCTACCCAAGCTGAAGCTCTAATTTTTAGAAAGAAGGGTCTATTGTTCTACAGAGTTACTTAGAGCAGTGAATTTCTTCCCATTACAATGACAGCAAGAAAGCCTTATTGGGTTGGGCCATCAGCCAGGATGGACCAGGTCTGTCTATGAACAAAAACAATGAATGAGTGGGGGCTTCTGATTCCCATACTTCCAGTGTCCCTAACATTTGTGCAAACTTCTATGTGGGTTGTGGTAAATAACATGGAATACCAAATCTTTCCATCACATCTGAATGTCTTGGTCATGGTTGAGTCTTTCAGTCACACTGAATTTTGTTCTCTCTGCCAAATGGAGGTCCAGCCAGAGCAAATTTTTGGTTGTAATGGGACTTGTGCTAAGGGGATTTGTCTTGAGTTATTATTATTTAAAACTTATGTCTTCCCTGTTGTCTGGGTGTTTACCAACAAATTGAGCCCATCTCCTAGAATGATGAGGGAGGTCATCTGGGAGAGGTTTCAATAGAATTCATCTGTCCCCTCTTTTAAAAAATAGGCATGTCCTCTTTCTTTTGTTTCTTTGAGCCTGAATTCATAGGACCAAGTCAAAATGCCTGTTTTTACTCTTCTTGTCCTTGTACATGTGTGACCTAGCCCACCATTTGAAATGCTTCTAAGTTTGGAGACCTCCTAAGCACAGGGAAAGACGAGATGGTTTGCCAGGGGCCTGTGTTCTCAGCATGTGCCAAAGACATGTGCCAAAATCACTTGAGAAGGGATATAAGATTTTCCAATTTCCAGGCACACTAGTGAAACATACATATATTTTTCAATCCTTGAAATATAAAATGACTCCATTTTATGAAAAGATTCTCTGTTGTAAGTGAGGCCTGGCAGGAGGCTGAGAGCTCTGGGAGCTTTTCTCCTCTATGACCTGAGGCCTCAAGGGGAGTGAGGTTTGCCCTCAAGGGGCTCGACTGGCCAATGAACTAAGCAGAACCAAACTGCCCATATTGGTTTCCAGGAAATTTCCATTAAAAGAAAAAACTTAGGTATTTGACCAAATGGTCCTTTTCTGGTTGTAAAAATGCACTCTCTTTGGCACATTTGGTACACACCTGAGACATGCAAGAAGGCCATGATTCAATTCAGGGCAAATCAGCCTCCAGGGAATAAAACCCCAAAACCAAATAAAATAATTAGGGCAGTTTCCAAAGGTTGTACAAGTGGACTGCAGCATCATTTCTATCTTCTCTGGAACTAAGACAGATGGCTACAGCCACATGATAGAACATCAAATGCTGGAACTAGAATAGACAGTGGGCCTCAGCTTCCTCACCTGTGAAATGGGGATATTAATACTTATATAATCTTATTAGAGCTGATGGAGCTAAACAGTCATAGACCTACCCCCTCATTTTATAGATGAGCAAATTGAGGTGAAGTTACTTGTCTAACATCACATAGCTATTAAATAATACAACCAAGACTTGAACTCAGACCCTGTCCCCAACTCCAACACCAGTGTTCTGTGCATGACAAAAAGTTATTTCTCATTGTTATTCCTCATATTTATATTTTTAATGTCTAGCAAAGCAACTGACCTATTGTAGGTCCTTGATAAATGCTTACTGATTGATTGGTGATAGTCAAGAAGTTGGCAGCCATCGTAATAACAATAAAAATACGTTGCACTTTGTAATATTTTACAATTTGTAACCTTAAAAGTGATGTGTAAATAGAGGGTATTGTTATTATTCAATCGCATACTAGCTATGTAACTATAAGCATATAGTTTATTTCTTTCGATTTGGAGATCTCTTTCAGGAGGTTATTGGTGAATTCTTTCCATTTCATTTTACCCTCTGGCTCTAGGAAAGCAAGGCAATTTTCCCTAATGATTTCTTGAAATATGATGTGTAGGCAATTTTTTTTTTATCATGGCTTTTAGGTAGTCCAATAATTCTTAAATTATCTCCTTGATCTATTTTTCAGGTGAGTTGTTTTTCCAATGAGATATTTCATACTTTCTTTTATTTTTCATTCTTTTGACTTTGTTTTATCATTTCTTGGTGTCTTGTGGAGTCATTAGCTTCCACTTGCCCAATTCTTATTTTTAAGGATTTTCTTCAATGAGCTTTTGAACCTCTTGACAATTCTACTTTTTAAGCAGTTGTTTTAAATGAATACTTTTTTATCTTCTTTACCATCACTAATTTCTTTTCCCAATTGTTCATCTACCTCTCTTACTTGATTTTTAATCACTTTTGAGCTTCTCTGGGAATTATTTTGAGGTCTGAAACCAATTCACATTTTTCTTTGAGGGTTTGCATGTAGCCATTTTGACATTGCTGTCCTTTTCTAAGTGTGAGTTTTGATTTTTCCTGTCAAAGTAACTTTCTATGGTCAGATTCTTTTGTTGTTGTTTGATCATTTTCCAAGGCTATTTCTTGACTTTTAACTTTATGTTAAAGTTGGGTTGCCCTCTTGGAGTAGGGAAGAGGGGAGGCAGCCCTGTCCCAAGTTTCAGGCTTTTTGTGCCTCTGTTTTCAGAGCTACTTCTGGGGATCTGTAAGTTTTCAGTTCTTCCAAGGTGTTATGATCTCAAGAGATGTGTGGTCACTGATGTCCTGGCCTGCGGACTGGTCTGTGAGCAACCATAAGCACTCTTTTCTGCCCTGGGTCTGTGACCAGGATTCCCACTCTTACTAATATTGCTCCCTGCCCTGGAACTACAACTCCAAACTGAGTATGATCAATGCCACAGAGTCTGGCATCCAGTGACAGCAAAGGGTTCCCTGTGGACTGAGAATTCTGAAAGTAATGGACACTGATTCAGTAGCCCCCAAAGCCTGTGCTGACTTGCCAAGGCACTCCCTGTGTTGAATTGCACTTCACCCTCATCCCTGTAAGATAGACCTTTCCTGTCAACCTCCTAAATTGTATTAGGTAGAAAATTACTTCTTCCCATTTTCTGTTGGTTTTGCCACTCCAGAGTTCATTTTGAGGCATTATTTTAAAGCTGTTTTAAGGGGAATCTAAGAGAGCTCAGGTGAGTTCCTACCTTTACTCTACCATCTTGGCTGCCTGGTAAATATTTATTGATGAAGAATCTGAATTCACAATACTTGTCTACACAACACCAATTCAACAAATTAGACATTTTGGCAAAGTAATTAATTTTTCAAAGCATTTTCACATCAACTACTTCATTTAATACTTATTATGGCTATGTGAAGTTGGTAAGCAATATCTGGTATTTATATAGAACTTCAAGGTTTACAAAGCACTTTACAAATATTATCTCATTGCATCCTTACAATAGCTCTGGGAGCTCAGTGTTATTATTAGACATTATCATTCCCATTTTACAAATGAAAAAAATAATTGCCTTCCCACCTACCCATCACCACCTTCTGAGATTATCTCAGAGTAATTACTACAGAGATTACTATAGATGTGGGGTGGAGCCAAGACAGCAGAGAACATCCCAATGTTGACCTCAAAACAACTTTAAAATAATGCATCAAATCAAATTTTGGAGTGGTAGAGCCAACCCAAGAACAGAATGAGATATCTTTCCAGCCTAAGACCACTTAGGAGGTTGGCAAAAGAGGTACCAGGGTAGGAGTCAGCTTAAAGTGCAGCAGGAGCACCAGTGGTAAGCTTTGGAGGTGGTTGCATCAGAAGCTTCAGGAGTTCTCAGCACAGAAAGAATAATAAAAGGTATGAGGGGTGGATCAGATCAGAAGAGATTATAGGAGACCCTTTGCTGGCAGTGGTTGCAGTTGGAGCTAATTGACATTTCTATTGCTCATACAATGTTCTGGGTCACAGTTTCAGGTTAGATGGGAACACTTCTCATCAGCCACAAGGGAACAAGGGCTATCGCCTCACTTCCAAGACAGACAGGAGAACCAACACTTGTGGCTGCAGGAGAACAGGGGCCCTGGTTATAGTTCTAGGGCCAAGATGAGCACTAACACTTGCAGGAGGGTAAAGATCAAAATATAGACCAGGAGAAAAGTAACCACACCTCTCCCAGGATAACACCATCTTGGAAGCACAAAAAAATTGCAGACATATGGAACTAGCTCTGAAAACATCAGTACAAAAAAAAAAATTTGAAGCTTGGAACAGTGCCTTCCCTCCCCCATGTGAGAAGAGTCCAACTTTAACATTCAAAATCATGAAATAGGCTGGAAAAATGAGGAAATTAAGAAGGAGAAAAAGGAGGAGAAGGAGAAGGAGAAGGAAGAAGAAGGAGAAGGAGAAGAATCTTATCATCAAAAGGTACTATAGTGACAGAAGACAAAAACAAACTCAAAAGAAGATAGTAATGTGAAAAGAGCTACAAGCAAAACTGCAAAGAAAAATGCTAATTGGACCCAGGGCCAGCAAAAATTCCCAGAAGTATTAAAGAAAGAGATAAGAGTGGTAGCAGAAAAATTGGGAAAAGAAATTAGTTTTTGGCAAGAAAATTATGAAAAAAAATAATAGCTCATTTTAAAAGTCACAAAAATACTAGAAAAACAGTATTGATCTACTGTTTAAAAAGGGCACAAAAAATTAATTGAAGAAATGGACGTCTTGAAAAAAGACTAATTGGGAAAAGTACAAAAATACACTGAAGAAAATAATTCATTAAAAATTAGAATTGGGCAAGTGGAAGCCAATGACTTTATGAGATATCAAGAAACAAACAAAGAAAAGAGAGAGCCAAGATGGTGGCACAGAAGCAGGAAAACTACATGAGCTCCCCCCATAACCACCTCAAATACCTATAAAATATGACTCAAAACAAAATTTTAGAGCTACAGAACCCACAAGACAGAGAGAAACAAATCTCCCACTGAAGGCAGCCCGTCAGGTATACAGGAAAGGTCCATTGCAGCTTGCTGAGAGCTGAGGCCAGCCCCAGGTAAACCCGCAGTTTTAGCCTCAGGGTGGTCCCAACCAGCAGATGCAGGAGGGGACTTCAGGAGAGTGGAACACCAGCAGCTATGGCAGTTTCCAGAATTATCAACCCATAGATGCCAAAGATAAAGTAAAAGGTCAGTGTGAACTTTGTGGGAATGGGGCACCAAGAGTGTGGTCCAGCCACTGCCCCCGGGATGAGAAGGTGAGAAGTGGTAGAGGCCCTGTGGCTGTTCAGGGGCCTCCATATGGCTGCTTCAGAGCTCCTGGCTTGCAGATTGTAGGGGGACCAAGTGACCATTCAAAGAGTAGTCTCTCTTGCTTTAATCTACTTAGATCTGGTTCATGGGCTTGGGTGGTGGTCCTGAGATGTGTGACCGGTGAGCCAGAACTTATGGGGGGCTGTAGAGAGGGCACCCATCTAATAGCTCCAGTAGCTGTGAAAACTTCAGCAATTTGGGACAAATCTCTCCTCTCTGGAAGCAGAGTTTTACTGTGGCAAAGTGCTCAAAAGTTGAATAATTGAGTGGCAATATAAGCAAGCAAAGGAAGCAAAGCAAGCCCAGCAATCAAACCTTAGACTCCTTTTTTGGGGACAAAAAGGATGAAAGCATGGAATGAGAGGAAGACAATGCAGTGAGAACTCCTGCATCAAAAGCTTCCAAGAAAAATATGAACCAGTTACAGGCCATGGAGGTGCTCAAGAAGGATTTTGAAAATCAAGTAAGAGAAGTGAAGGAAAAATTAGGAAGAGAAATGAGAATGATGCAAGAAAATCATGAAAAGCAAGTCAACGACCTGACTGAAGAAAATAACACCTTAAAACATAGACTAATTCAAATGGCAAAGGAGGCTCAAAAATCCAATGAGGAGAAGAATGCTTTAAAAAGCCAAATTTACCAGATGGAAAAAGAATTTCAAAAGCTCACTGAAGAGAATAATTCCTTCAGAATTAGGTTGGAGCAAATGGATACTAATGGTTTTATGAGAAATCAAGATACTATTAAACAGATCCAAACAAATGAAAAGATAGAAGGCAATGTGAAATATCTCATTGGAAAAGCCACTGACATGGGAAATAGATCTAGTGGAGATAATTTAAAAATTGTTGGACTACCTGAAAGCCATGATCAAAAAAAGAACCTAGAAATCATCCTTCAAAAAATTCTCAAGGAAAATTTCCCTGATATTCTAGAACCAGAGGGCAAAACAGAACTTGAAAGAATTCACCAATCACCTCTTGAAAAAGATTGCAAGAAGAAAACTCCTAGGAATATAATAGTGAGGTTCCAGAGTTCCCAGATCAAAGAGAAAATATTACAAGCAGCCAAGAAGAAACAATTTGAATATTGTGGAAACAATCAGGGTAACACATGATCTAGCGGCTTCTACATTAAGGGATCAAAAGGCTTGGAATGTGATGTTCCAAAGGTCAAAGGAGCTAGGATTAAAGCCAAGAATCACCTACCCAGAAAAACTGAGCATAATGTTTCAGGGAAAAATATGATCATTCAATGAAATAAAGCACTTTCAAGCATCCTTGATAAAAAAGCCAGAGATGAATAGAAAATTTAACTTTCAAATACAAGAAGCAAGAGAAGCATGAGAATGTAAACAGGAAAAAGAAATCAGAAGAAACTTATCAAAGTTGAACTATTTACACTCCTACATGGAAAAATGATGATTGTAACTTATGAAACTTTTCTCAGTATGAGGAGAGTTTAAGGGAATATAAATGCATATCTGCGTATATGTATGTATATGTGTATATGTATATGTATACATACATATATATGTCTATATAGGAGAGCATATGTGCATATGAATACATATGTGAGTGTGTGTATATGTGTTTACAGGTATACATAGACAGAGGGCACAGGATCAATTGAATAGGAAGGGAGGATATTTAAAAAATAAAATTAAGAGTGAGAGAGGAATATAATGAGAGGATATTGGGAGAGACAGAATAGGGAAAATTGTCTCATATAAAAGAGGCAAGGGAAAACTGTTACAATGGAGGGGAATAACAGAAAGGCAAAAGGGAATGAGTCAACCTTACTGTCATTGAAGTTGGCTTAGGGAAGGAATGACATACACTCTAAACCGAGTATCTTGGCCTAGAGGAGAGTAGGGAGGAAGGGAATGAGAGGGAGGAGGTGGGAGGGGAGGGCAGGTTGTGGGGAGGGTTGTTAGAAGCACACACTTCTGTAAAGTGACAGGAACAAAGTGGAGAATAGAACAAGTAGGGGGCAGAATAGGAAGGAGGGAAATATACAGGCACTGGGATAGGGAGATCCATCTTGCCCTACTGGAAAGTCAGAGGGGTGATGGGGTGAGGATACAGGAGAGAGAAGATTGGGGGAGGAGGTATAAAGTGGGATCGCTGTTTTGGGGTAGTGGGTAGGGGAAAGATGGGGAGAAATTTTGTAACTCAAAATCTTGTGGAAATGAATGAGGTAAACTAAAAATAAACAAAAGTTTAAGAAATAAAAAAAGAAAGAAATGGATCAAGAGGGGAAAAAACATGAAAAAGAATAAAGTAGGTGAAAAAAAGCAAAAAAAAAAAAAAAGAATTATTGAACTACTTAAAAGCCATGATCAAAAAAAGAACCTAGATATCATCCTTCAAAAGCTTATCAATAAAAACTGCCCTGATATTCTGATTGCCTCCTGAAAGAGACCCCAAAATGAAAATTCCAAGGAATATTATAACCAAATTCCAGAATTTCCATGTCAAAGAGAAAATGCATTCAGCAGCCAGAAAGAAAATCAGTCTTAAAACATTGCTGTTACTGAGCATACTGATTTCCCAGTTGTTCTCACTTCACATTACATCAATTAATTATTAAGATCTTGCCATGTTTTGTTTTGTTTTGTTTTTTCTGCAACCATGTTCCTCATCATTTCTTCTAGCACAATAGTACTCCATCACAATCATATGCCACAACTCATTTTGCCTGACTTCTCAATGGGTGGGGGAGGTGAGGGAGGGAGAGAATTTGGAACTCAAAATTTAAAAAGAAAAGAATAATAAAAATAAATGATGTTTAGTGGAAGCTAGGTGGTACAATGAATAGAGCACCAGCTCTAGAGTCATGAGGACCCGCATTCAAATCTAGCCTCAGACGCTTGACACACTAGCCATATGACCTTAGGCAAGTCACTTAACCACAACTACCCTGCCTTCCCCCCTCCAAAAAGCAAAAAAAAAAAAAAATGATGTTTTAAAAAATAAATTTCATTAGCTCTAAGATAATCATATATTTGTTGTACCTAGCATGTAGTAACTGTTTAATATATGTTTGTTAACTGACTGATTGATTGGTTTTGCCCATCCACTATGTCAGTGATTTCAGTGTTCTAACTTGGGATTCTTGGACAAATTCCTATTTAGAGCAATTGCATGTTAGCTCTTTCTGATGAAGCTATGGAGGAAATAGGATACAGAATTCTTTTTGCTCTTCTGTTCTCAAGAGCTGGATAGCATTCTGTGCTTCAACAGCTGCCACATTCCACCACTAATTCAGATGTGTGTGTGTGTGTGTGTGTGTGTGTGTGTGTGTGTGTGTGTGTGTGTGTGTGTGTGTAGGCTAAAGGATCCCAATAATGTAAAGAGTTTATTTCTTGATCTGACTAAATCCTTAAAGTGCTTTGAGATCAGCCAAGACTGAAATGTCAAAGTACAATTTCAAACTGTTATCACATAGGGTCTTGCTTAAAAGATGAAGTTTTTCTTTATTCTGGAAATGTCAATATTTTTCTAAATTTCTAACTCGTGTATATTGTAGGTGGAGGTTTATAATGCTTTCCTTCCCACCATCCAAACAGCTTTGTGAGTCAGGTACTATAAGTATTGTCATTCATATTCTACAATTTGAGGAAACTGAGGATCAGAAACCTTAAGGGAGTTAATCCTGGCTGTATGGCCAGTAAGTATCAGGTTTAGTATACACTCAGGATTCTGGACTCTAAGGCAATTGCTTTTCCTCTTACGCTCAGAGTTATGACAACTAGGGCTCAGACAGCTTATTATTAAATTTTCAGTGTAAACATTCATATCTTGGAAATCTAAAGGTGCTACAATCATGACTCGATTTATTGTTTTACTGATTGTACTTAAGAAAATGATAAAGAAAATGTTAATTGTAATAGAGATTAAACTTTAAAATGTGCCATGCATGCATTTATTTCTGAGGATATATTTAACAATAAACATTTAACAATACACTTCTAATGTTATAGCACTGATGTTCTGCTGACACGGCACTAACGTTACCCACAAATTCAGGGGGAAAACAAACCACAGAAGAAATTTCACTTAGACCAAACAATTGTATGAATGATTTTCCCCCACGTTCAACTAGATATTTTGTCATCCTATAGACAGGATCTCTTTTTCCTACTTGTCAGTCAGTCAGTAAACATAAATTGGTACCTACTATGCACCATGCACTTGTGTTAAGTGTTATGAATAAAAAGAAAGGCAAAAGACAACCCCTGCTCTCAAAGAGCTCATTATCTAACAAAGGAGACAAAACCCAAACAATGTGTACAAGCAAGCTATTGATGGGGTAAATGGGAAATAATTAGCAGAGAGAAGGCACTAGATTTAAGAGGGGTTGGGAAAGGCTTCCTGTAAAAGATGGACTTTTAGCTGAGACTTGAAGGAAGCCAAAGAAAGTAGATGGGGATGAGAAAGGAAAGCATTGTAGGCATGGGGGACAACCAGAGAATGTGCCTATATCTGCATGGAACTGACAGGAGTTCAGTTTCACTGAATCAACAAGTACATGATACAAATTGTGAAAAAACTGGGAAAGTTGGGAGTGGATGGAATTATGGAGAGCTTTGAACAACAAACAGTGGATCTTATATTTGATCTTGGAGGTGATAGAGTGGAGTTTATTAAGTACAGGACTAACACAATCAGACCCAAATAGGAGGGCACTTTCTCCAAACACTGCTGAATATTCCTCAGAATACAGAAACCCTAAAGCAGAATAGTGGTCTTAGTGCGAGGCATTCAAAAGTTTCAAAACAGGAGTACTTCACATCATACGTATGATGACTAACCTTGATAAACTGGACTATCCTCAACAACGCACAGCTAAAGACAACTCTACAAGCCTCAGGATGGAAGGAGATATCTAAACTCAGAGAAAGATATAGAAAGACTATAGTTTAAATGGAGACTGAAGCAAAACACACTATAGTTCTCTTTCATGTCTAGTTTTGCTTTTTTTTTTCTTTTTCTTTTCCCAGTGATCACTCATTGGTTACAACCCTTCTATATAACCAAACTACTGTACAATGTGAAAGTATTTGCAGATCCTGTACATGATTGCACGCCACCACAGCGGGGGGGAAGAGAGGGGAGAAAATCTGAAACTCAGGTGAATGTGGAACCGAATCTTGTAAATTAAAAGTAAATAAACAAGTCATTTAAAAGAAGAAAAAAAAAGAATAATCAAAAATTAAAAAAAAAACAGGAGTGCTTGAATGGAATATTCATCATTTTATAATAACTATAGTATAGTAACAAGGGCACAGGATATGGAAACAGAAGACCTGCTTTCAAATCTCTACATCATTCTTTGGACCTCAACTCTTTCATCTGAAAAATGGGAGTCTTAGACTGAATGATCTCTGAGCTCCCTTCCCAATCTAAGCAAAAGAAATCTGCATTGTATATCACTGTATGAATTAAGGTGAGTAAGTTAAGCAGGTCTTCCTTTGTATCAAACCCAGAACCCACCCGTTATGAGTAGAAAAAAGATTTTAAAAGACCTCCAGAGCACAGGAATTCTCAGGATCCCAGTGTGGATAGATTAAAAAGTGCTGTGACTTTATAGATCAGAATACTATAAATAACAATTCAAAAAGTTTAAATAAAATTCTGTCAGTCTACAGTAATTCATCCAAGAAATCATTCATTTTGACCAAGTTGAATTTCTAGAAGGGAGGTAGAGATGATTTAGCATTAAGAAAATATTCAATGTTAATAAATTCAGGGACTTCATAGGGGTCTAGTTCAATGATTCTTTGACATTTTTTGGTGTTTGTACCCCTTTCTCAGGACTAAAGATACACTGGAGCACCCATTCCATCTTGTTGCCAAGGCAAGAAGGCTGTAGAGGGAAGGAAATATGACAGTGTTTGTGGATAAAATTGGATATTGGAATAAAATTGTTCTTTATAAAATAAACTGTTGGGGCCTAGTGCTGATCTTAAGTGGGGTAATGAGAAGAGAAGAATAAAATCTAGGGGTCTGGGGTTGAACAGAACAAGAAAAGTCATGAGCCATCCATGTGTGAAGGATGGGAATGTGACTGAACTATTTTAAGTGAAACAGGCTTCAAGTGACTTGAGTTAATTTTGAAGATAATTTAATAGGATTTCATAGGAGGGGGGAAAGAAACAAAAAAAACATTGCATGTTTAAATTCTTAACTTGTCCATAAAACAGAACTGGAGAACTACTTCTTTTAGATATACAGGCACTGAGGTATGGAGATACATCTTGCCCTACCGAAAAGTGGGAGAGGGATGGGGGAGGATATAGGAGAGAGCAGATTGGGGGAGGGGGTATACAGTGGGATCACTGTTTTGGGGTGGTGGGTAGGGGAAAGACAGGGAGAAAATTTGTAATTCAAAATCTTGTGGAAATGAATGATGCAAACTAAAAATAAATATGAAATGTAATTAAAAAATAAAAACAAAGTTACAAAAAAATTCAGCAACTTGCTTCATATGATAAACACAAGGATATATGAGAATAAAATTTATCGTGCTCATATTGAATTCAAAAATGCAAATTTTTCAATAATTATTTTTGATGATGAAATAGTAGAAAGAGATAACAGTTTAAAGAGGCATGCCAGGAAACTATATTATGCTTAAAGGGACAAAGATAATGAAACAATGCCAACATATGCACTGAGTGTCATAACATCTAAGTACTTATGAAAAGGAATATGGCATGCAAAAAAAACCTTAAGTGATTACAATAATTGAAAATTACTTCAGCACCCAGTTCTTTTCAAAGAAGGAAATTATATTTCTGAATAAAATGACAAAAAAAAACTGAATTTGATAGATTTATGGCAGTGTTGAATTTATTTTTAAAGAGTAATTTTTTAATTTTTTTTAATTTTTAAATGGTACACTAAGTTTGTTCGGCATTAATGTCATGTTTTCAGAATTAATAATGTGCTGAAATGAATAGAAGAAGGAAAAGAAAGAAGAAGAAAGGAAGGAAAAGAAAGAAAGAAAGAAGGAAGAGAAGGGGGAAAGGTATTTATTAAGTATCTACTTGTGCTAAGCACTTGAAACTGATATCTCATTTGATGTTCACCTGGGAGGTGAAGTAGGTGTTATAATAATAATATTTGATAACTTAATTACTTTAATTTAATAACGTTATATATAATAATAATTCCCATTTTACAAATGTTATATACTGAGGTAGATGCTATTAATTTCCACGAACAAAATCATGTCTATTTCTGATTTTGAACTATTTGACAATGCAAAGGACCTTTATGGTGAACACTTTCTTTTATGAGTCTTCAGTAGCTGTGGCCAAAGAGGAGTCAAGGCCAGCAGTCCTTGTAGAGGCAGTTGATAGTTGCATCTCCACAAATAATTGGCCCTCTGCACAATGGTGATGGGGCTTGGATTGACAGAAAAGTTAGTGGTCTGAAGTGGCAGTTTTATTCCCAGGACTCTTGGGCTTATTTGCCCATAGGTAGTAGGTAGTCAGCAACTGGTGTTGTTAGTACTAGGAATGGAATGCCCTTTCTCTGTGATGGTTGTCCTCTTTGATGATGGTTGTGAGAAAAGTCAGAACCACTGCCAGTGGTCTGAAAGGAACTGCAATTCCCAAGACTTTTAGATTTGGGTTCCTGGGTTGTCTTCTCCAAGGTCCAAGGAGAGGTGGTGATAGTGGTTTAACCTAACTGGAACATACGTGCCACCTCCTATCTCTCCCTCAAGATATGTTTCAGGTTCAGTTAGACTGACTTATCCTTCATGTTAGTGTTTGTTGGTCGGCAGTGCTGGCTGTGGTGCTGAGGATTATGAGACTCTTCTCCACATTAGATAAAATAATAAATGAATCATTTACAGACTATAACACAGTAAAAGTTGTAATCAATAAGGGGCATGTGAACAAAAATTCAAACCAAAAATGAAAACAAAATAACAATATCTTAAACAATTAATAGATAGAAGAAATGACAGAAGCAATAAATAATTATAATAGAAAGAAAAAATTGTATATCTGAGCACGTTAGCAAAAGAGAAAACTGAAGTACTTAGCATGCAATTTTTAAAATAAAAAACTACTGATTCCAAAATAATTTAAGCACAAAAGAAGAAATTTTATAAATCAAAGACGAAGTCAAAGGAGAAAGCATAAGAACTATTAAGTTGATAAATGAGAGTTGCTTTTTTTTTAAAAAAAAAAGAGCAAAATCAATAAACTGTTAGCTAATTTTATTGTGTGAGCTAGACAACAAAGAAAAAAAGAGAGAGAAGAAAAGCAAATTATTGAGATAGAACCTAAGAAGGGAAAGTTTGCAATGAGTGGAAAGATATAAGAAAACTATCAGCAACTATTATGCAAAATTATGTGCCAACAAAACTGAAAACTTATATGAAATGGATGAATATCTACAAATAGCTAAATTAACAAATGAGGGACTATAGAATCTCAACAATCCAATCTTAAAGAGAAATTGAACAAACGACAAAGAAACTCACAAAAGAAAAAATATATATACAAATACAATCTATCAAACATTTAAAAAACAAACTACATTCCACTTAAGCTATTCTCAAAAATATAGAATAAAGTACCTATACACATACTCTTTGTGAACTTGATGCCCAAACTCAAGAAAATGAATAAAAGAATTATAAATCAATATTGATCATGAATATCCATACACATGTATGCGTTTATACATATATATATGTATGTTACATTACCGTGGGCACTATTTCTCCAAATCCCACTTATTATTCTCCAAAACCAACTTATTTTGTTGGGTTGGATTCCAAGAGAGAGGGTGACTACTAGTCTCAGGATTTTAGGAATGAACTTGAATGGCTAAGCTTCATGTACCGATATTCATGATCACACACAAGTGTGTTTTCCACTAACAAGAGAAGTAATTAACTATTAGCAACACTATTTCACAAGATGGTATAGTATGAGCAGTACTTACAAAAATATTCCTCTAAAAGTCTGAGGCATACTCTCCCAAAAACACATACAGGTTCTGGAGTAGAGTGGTCACAAACTTAATGTACCAAGGTGGGGAGCACATGGAGAAAATAACTGCATGATAGTTCCTAGATATCTGAAATCCTCTTCTCTTCTCAAAGAGTCTTCATGAAGTTCTCCTTAGGTATACTTCTCTATTCATCTCTGAATATAATTGCTTTCATAGAGGCCAGAGTCAGGTTTCTTTCCACAAGAAATCATACCTCCCTAAAACTGCCCTTCCTCAGGTGACTATCACTCCTAGCTAGATTTGTTGTCTTCCTACTGGCCCACTCTCTCTTATAACATTGTCAGTGGAAGAAAAGAGAGAAAGTCAGTTTGATTGGATTATAGAATTGTGAAGGGGAACAAAATGTAATAAAAAAAAATATGTTATGGCCTAATTATGACTAAGTTTAAAATTCAAACAGAGAATTTTATATTTTATCCTAGACATAATAGGGACACATTAGAGTTTACTGAACAGGGAAGTGACTAACACAGTCAAAACCTCATTTAAAATATAATCACTTTGGCCACAATGTAGATGAATTGGAGTAAGGAGAGATGAGGACAGGTGTCAAATTAGGAAGCCACTGCGATACTGGGTAAGAGGTAATGAGGACTCATACCAAAATAGGGAATATGTAGTGGTTTATACATTCACTTGGGGGCAATATTAAGTCAATTTTTATTTTTACTTTTACTCTTACTAACAACTTGGTAAACCTCAATTTTTTTAGTTTTTTTAAAATTTATTTATTTTTAATTTTCAACATTCATTTCCACAAGATTTTGAGTTACATGTTTTCTCCCCATCTTTCCCCTACCCCTACCCCAAAATAGCAAGTCTACTGAATACCCCTTACCCCAATCTGTTCTCTTTTATGTCCCCCCTCATCCCCTCCCCCAACGTTCTAGTAGGGCAAGATGTATTTCTATATCCCACTACCTGTATATCTTATTTCTCAGTTGCATGTAAAAAGCAATTTTTTTAAATATTTGTTTTTAAATCTTTGAGTTCCAGAATTTTTTCCCTTCTTCCCTCCTTGCCCACCTCCATTGGGAAGATAAGCAATTCACTATAGGTTGTACATGTGTAGTTATGCAAAACATTTCCATAATAGTTATATTGTGAAGGCTAACCACAATTGCCTCCATCCTATCCTGTCCCCCACTTATTCTATTTTTGCCTTTGACACTGTCCGTTTTCAAGTATTTGCTTCAAACTACCCTCTCCCCCAATCTCCCTCCCTTCTATCATCCTCTGGTTCTAGAATATCAGGGCAATGTTGCTTGATAATTTCTTGAAAGATGGTGTCTAGACTCTTTTTTTGATCATGGCTTTCAGGTAGTCGAACAATTTTTAAATTATCTCTCCTAGATCTATTTTCCAGGTCAGTGCTTTTTCCAATGAGATATTTCACATTGCCTTCTATTTTTTCATTTATTTGGATCTGTTTTATAGTATCTTGATTTCTCTTAAAGTCATTAGCTTCCATTTGTTCCAATCTAATTCTGAAGGAATTATTCTCTTCAGTGAGTTTTTGAAATTCTTTTTCCATCGGGGCAATTTGTCTTTTTAAGGCATTCTTCTCCTAACTGGTTTTTTGGGCCTCTTTTGCCATTTAGATTAGTCTATGTTTTAAGGTGTTATTTTCTTCAGTATTTTTAGGGTCTCCTTTGGCAGGCTGTTGACTTGCTTTTCATGATTTTCTTGCATCATTCTCATTTCTCTTCCCAATTTTTCCTCCACTTCTCTTACTTGATTTTCAAAATCCTTCTTGAGCTCCTCTGTGGCCTGTAACTAGTTCATATTTTTCTTGGAAGCTTTTGATGAATGAGTTCTAACTTTGTTGCTTTCCTCCCATTCCATGCTTTGATTCTTTTTTGTCCCCACAAAAGGATTCTATAGTCTGTTTGTGCTTCTTCTACGTGCTCATATTGCCAGCCAATTACTTGACTTTTGAGCTCTTTGCCATGGCAGAACTCTGCTTCCAGATTGCAGAGAGCTATGTTCCAAATCACTGGGGTTTTTGCAACTGCCAGAGCTATTAGGAGGGCACCCTCTCTGCAGCCCCACAAGCTCTGGGACACTGGCCATACATCCTAGGACCACCACCCAAGACAGTGATCCAGAACCAATCAGGTTAAAGCAAGAGTGATTGCCCTCTGAATGATCACTTGGTCCCCCTACAATCTGCAGGCCAATAACTCTGGAGGCAGCCATGCAGCCTGTGGCAGAACATCCACCACTTCTTGCCCCAGGGGCAGCGGCTGGAAAATGCTCTTCTCAACACAGTTCCAACAGAGTTCCCAACTGAGAAATGAAGGGAAGGGGAATGAGTAGAGGAAAAAGTCCTGACCTAGCCATCCCAGTAGGCAGAACCAGGTTTTCTTCTCTGACTTTCTCTGGTTGAGAGGAGCAGAAATGAGGACACAGACAAACAGCTACTAGAGTGACACCTAGGATTTCAAATATGTTGAATTTGAGATGTCTCTAGGACACTTAATTGGATATTTTCAGTTAACAATCAGTAACGTGGGGCTGAAACTAAAGGGAGACACTGGGGTGGTACATAAAGATCTGGGAGTCATATTCATCAAAACAATAGTTAATCCCATACAAATGATGACATTATTAAGATACAGGATGTAGAAAACAAGAGTACCAAGTTACTTTACTTTGTTTTGCTTAGACCATTAAAATGTTGATAACCATTCATCAATTAGCAGAAGCTAGGTTAGTACCTTAGAAAATACCCACAGTTAGAAGTGATATATGGATAATGATCCAGAAAAAGTACAGACATGTCAGAGGAAAACCTGGAGAGAGTAGTATAAATTTATAACTAGACAATGAATAGAGGAGAAAATTTGTTAAATGGTTCATATCCTTTGACCCAGATATCCTACTACTGGGTTTATACACCAATGACGACAAGAGAAGACCCATATGCACAAAATATTCACAACAGCCTTATTTGTAATAGCAAAAAGCTGGAAGAAAAATATGTGCCTAACAATGGGGAAATGGCTGAACAAATTGTGGTATGTGAATGTAATGTAATATTACTGTTCCATACAGAGCAACCAATGAGATTTTTTTTTTAAATGAAGACTTGCATAAATTGATATGGAGTGAAGAAAGCAAAGCCAAATTAATAACTGACACAATGACTGCAGCGATGTAAATAAAAACAGCACTGAATGGTGACACATATCTAATCAAAGACAATAAATAATACTGGTGCCAAATAATTAAAGTTAAAACATCTACGCCTCCTGTTTTTGTTAAAAACGATCAACGACAAAAGTGGAAAGCAGAGTATACTATCAGTCATAACCACCCCACTAGCTGGTTTTGGGAAATCCTTTCAGAGCATATATTTCATGGGGAAATTATTTTAGAGTTTATTGAATAACATCTGTTGTGTCAAAACAAACTTTCAAAAAAATTTTTAATAAAACAGTTGCTTGGGAACTCATCATTTAGTCTTGCAACATGACCTAGATGATTTAGGTTCTGCTGACTTTGAAGGCCCTGGCCCTACAGTAAAGTAGAACAATAATTCAGTAATTTCAGGCAGTGTTGATGGCCAGTTTGGGTTTCATTCAATTCAATAAATAAATCTTTGTTGAATTGAACTGTGTTGCATAATGCTGACACCAAATATGTTTTGGTTGTTTTGATTTTTTTTTTTGACTGAGTAGACTCTATTGACCATGTACAGCATTCAGATTCCTAGATAACCACACAATCCTTCCTCCACCTTGCTTATTCAGCATATGCATGACCAATCAGAGTGGGGCATGGGATCAGAGGATCACAGATTTTGAGTTGGAAGGTACCTCAGACCTCAGGTCCAACATCTAACAGAAGGAAAAACTAACGCTGCTAGAGGTTCAATGATTTGGCCACTATCACATGGCAAGTCAATGTTGGAGGCAGAAATGGAAGTCAGATCCAGCACTCTATCCACTATGCTTCTTAGCTAGCAACAAGAAGTCCCAAGAATAGTTGAACACTGCTCTCTCCCAATTGAATGCTTTTCCTAACTTATAGGGTTATCATGAAGATCAACTGAGATAATATATGTAAAGCATTTTACAAAACTTACATAAATGTGTACTGTGGTAGTGGTGGTGGTGATGGTGGTGATGACATTGACAACCACCTTTGAGGATAAAAGTATTCTCCATAAACATCCCTTTTGATATTCTGAAAAGAAGGGGGCTGAAGAGACCAGAGAACACATAACTGAGTGATTTTCAGCTTTGATGAGCCTGAACTGAAACACTCTGAAAATCACATGGAATAATTTCCACATTTCTGCCAATACTGCTCCTTTTCTCCCAACTTTTAAACTGCAGAGTCATCTTTAACTCATTTCTCTCCATCCCTAAAATAACTGATTAGTCACTAATTACTTATTGGTAATCCTTCTAAATATATTTTTAAATCTATTCCCTTATTTTGAGTGCCCATGTCTTAGACCAAGGTAAATTCACCTCATTCCTTAATTATTACAATAATCTCTAGTTTCTGCCTCTGGAATCTGCCACACTCATTACCACAAAGTTTATCTTTCTGAAACAATACTTTTATTATTTCACTCATCTGCTCAAAATCTTTAATAACTCATTATTTGTCACATCAAGTCCAAACTCCACTGCCTAGCTTTCCAGTTTCTCTAGAATCTGGGCCCTCTTTATCCCTACAACCTTATCTCTCATTTTCCCCAAAGCACCTTCCCCACCAATCAGGCAGGTTATCTTCACTACCCTACGGTATGCCTACCTTAGTCCTTTATTCAATCATTTAGCTTAACTCCCTCCAAGAGTAGGCTACGCCTATCCTAGTTTATAGACTCCTTGAAGAGAGATATCATGTCCTTTTTTCAGTTTTATAAATGTTATCATCAATAGTAACACCAAATTTAATTTGCTTTTTGATGTAAAGGCGGGTGCTAACAAACCCTTGTTCCCCACAATAACAAAAACACACTTTAACTAAACCTTCCATATAGCAAATATAGGTCTCTTAAGTATCCAAAGCCATTAGTTTAATTACGAATCACTAATTTCTGGATTGCCACTTGATTAATTCAATAAACTAGGAACTAAGATGTTTAAATTATTTCTTCAGCAAAAACACTAAAGGTGCTCTAGTTATAAAAGAGCAGTCAGTATATATAACTATACACTTCAGATAGTCACAAAAATGTGAGTAAGAGAAGTTTTATCAAAAAACATTTAATACAGTTAGCTTTCAACATTCCTTGGTGATCCATATCTAAAAATATTTCCATACGCTAATGCATTGTTGGTGGAGTTATAAACTGATCCAACCATTCTGGAGAGCAATTTGGGACTTTGACTAAAGGGCTATAAAATTATGCATACCCTCTCAGAGACAAGGAACACAGGATGGGAACCAGCAGCACCCACCTCAAACTTCCATGCAGTTTCCTAGATCTAAGAATATAAACACTGAGCATACGCTATGAGGATGGCTTTCAGTACAATCATATGACCCAGAAGGATCCATTGCTTATACTCCTCCTGAGTTCAGAGAGGGAAATCAGGCTAATTTTATGCTTCTTAGAATACTTTCCAATACACCATGTTAAAACAAAGCTCAGGATATAAAATTGTATTCTTCTGTCCCTCGTCTACCACGTTATGAATTAGAGGTCTTTGGGATTCTAGACAACAGTGCTGATCTTGAGACCACTTCCAGCCCTGTTCCCTTATTCTGCTCTAAGTGCATACAATAATGTCTTTCAATTCCACTGTTCCCATTCTTGTAGTAATTCCTTCTCCTGGTTTACATGCTCCAACCTTCAAATTCATTCCCAGGCTCATTCTTTGTTAAGTGTTCTAATTGGATCAGATGTTTTCTTTCCTGCAAACTGGACTGGAACCAAGGGGTGTCACCTTCAGAACCCCAGAACAAAGGTAAGGTATAAAAAAAACAACCCCTCCCATTCCCCACATCCTCAATCCCATCTCCCATGTTTTCCCATCGACCTCCAATAAGCAAACTTCATTAAGTCACTGCCTGAGGTCAATGGTTACCAATAGTTAATATCCCTAGAGATCCCAATTGCCTCCTTTCCGCTCCTCCCCTCCCCTACCTCATGATATGGATAATGAAAGGATGTGGTAAATCTTACTTGAAAGGACACCAATAGCACCACTACCAAGGCTGTTTTCTAAGACAAGACCTATGGATGTTCTATACACACACACATACACACACACACACACACACACACACATTCCTCTCTTCTTTACCACCTCCCTTTTTCCCCCTCACTCAATCCCCATCTACCACTGAGAAAGCTGGCACCAGTTGCAGAAAGTTTCTTATGGCCATCTCTGGGAAGTAGAGGAAAAGGTGCCGACAAAGAGGCCCTATCTATAGCTCCCTTTTCACAAGAAGCATGTATCCAATTAAAGGATTTTAATTAAAATGCTTTCTGTAGCATCCTGTTTCTACTCACTGCTATAAATTAAACTTGACATACTCTGATTTAACAGGTGGGTGAGATTATTCTGAAAGCTGCCAGATGGAGGGAAATAGAAGCAGGGCTGGAAGGAGGTGTGTGTGCCTACAAAATCAACTTTCAATTGTTAAATTTAAAGTAAATGGGGGGAAAAAAAGAAAGGAGAGAGAGAGAAGGGAAGAAGGAAGGAAGGAGGGAGAGAGGGAGGGAAAGAGGGAGGAACAGAAGGAAAGAAGGAAGGAAGGAAAAAAGGAAGGAAGGAAGGAAGGAAAGGAGGGAGGAAGGGAGGAAGGAAAAAATCTTGCGAGTTAGAGTACAATGAAACTTCTCTAAAATATAGCCTACCTCTGTCCCATTCTATATTCCCAAAGCAAACATTTATCTTCTGAAATGTCAACTAAAGGCCAGAAAACTCTGTAATCTCCTATGATATTTCTCCCCAGAGAACATTTTAAAAGTTCCGTGCTCCCTTAGGATGGTAGTGGAAGGGAGGTGGTAGTGTTACATTGGGGGTCAGAGCTGGTTAGTGGCATTTGCTTAGTCGAATGCGAGATTACCCACAAGGAAGCATTTGTATGGGCATCAGGACAGTGACCAGCTCCAAGTAATGAGATCCTTAATATTCCCATTACATACATGCATACATTGTGAATGACTTTGGGGGAAGCTGTAACTCCTCCGAGCTACAAAGATACCCCTCACATCAGTCAAATCATATATTCATTATCCCTTGACTAAAGTATTAGTCAAGTTCATATTGGTCTAATCAGACACAGTAAAACACATTGTACATTGACCTCAACATTGTGATGTCATTTTGGTCTTCTTTGAGTATGGAGGGTGACAAGTTTTCCATCTCCTTATTTCACAGTTTTCCCCTTCGCTTAGAATGCCCTTTCTCCTCCTCTCTGTATATTGGAACCTAAAGCAAGACCCAGCTGAAGGGTTTTCTCATCCAAGTTCCTGCATCATTCCTGCCCACAATGATCTCTCTCCCCTCTGAATTCCTATAGTACTCACTATCTGAACTGAATTCACGCTGAGTCATGTATTATACTTGGACATTTCTTGTACTATCATATTGAACTCACTCTCTCATTTGTTCCTAACTTTGCACATGTTGATGCCATATTTCTCCAAGTAGATTGTAAACTCCTTGAGGGCATGGATTGTGTCATATGTTTTTATATGCCCCCATGATGCCAAGCATATCACCTTGCAGATAGTAGCATCAGAGTAGAAATCATCTATTAACCCAGTTCATTGGTGAAGGACACGGTATCAACATTGGGACTTGTATTCAGATATATCCTTTGTCCCCTTCATACTTTTTATACACACACACACACACACACACACACATGCAGTCTGGTAACAAGAACCTATATACAATGAGAAAGGCAAAATGGAATCAGAGACCTGGAGAAGATTCAGAAACAAGCAGCAAAAATGATCAAGGGATTCCTGTATGGGATCTGACTACCAAAGATTAGTCCTTGTCAGCCCAGAAGAATCAAGGCTGAAAGGTAGTATGATCAAAGTCTACAAAATCATGAAGCTTATGCCTAGTATGAAGAATAATTCTGGCCTATATTTCATGCAGTGCCTTGCAGTTACATGTTACAGGAAGGGTATGGTGTAGAAATAGCATAATGTGGCAGAATGGAGTCAGGAGATGAGTTCGTATCTTAGTTCTACCACTTAAGAACTGTTGTGGAATCATATAGGAAACTTACTGAAGCTCTTTGACTCAGGTTCCATATATGTAAATAGAAGATAATAATACTTATAACTTAAACACTTCTTATTGGGGCAAGGGAGATGATGGAAAGAGGAAAGCGATACAAATCTGCCCTACCCTACCCCACGAGCCTCCCCACTCTAAACTTCAATGAGGAGCACCAACTAAGTGAGAAGCACCCTGCCTGAGTTCTGAGGTGGGGAGGAGGGAGTAGCATTCAGTTACCCTAACTTGGTTGAGAGAGAAGGCCAGGGCCATTGGTTGAAGCAGGTAAGTAAGGAGGGGACTTTTTGGTATAAAGGAAAGGACTGTGGGCTCTAACTTCAAAAAGAACTCAAAATTTAACTAGGCACATGGACTTCTCATTGCAAGATCTATATCATTTCTCGGGGAGGAGAGTCAATAGAAATGAAAGCCTGGGTGGGGGCACAGCAATAGTAGCCCAGTGGGGAGCAGCAGGTGGGACTGCAGCAAGGCACGGGTAGTACATTTGAGAAAGAGACATGACCAAGAATTGATGTTTGCTGAATGAGATGGGAGGGGGGTAGAGGTAGAAAGGAACCAGTAAGATTGAAGTCAGTCCTCTCTCACCACCACCCCACTACCCCACTGCATAGGGAAAAGCGTACTGGGAAGATGTCCAGAAGGCACCAAAGGGAGGCCCCTGGACTGGTGGACCATACAGATGAGAGAGTTATCCTCAGTAGTGAATTGAAAGCCATACTGAGACAACTTGGGTCAGGGAGATCATGACATCTGTTCAAAGCTCTAGGCCTGTATTAGCCCGAGTGTGTATGGGAGAGCTGACAGCCTTTTGTGGGGAAATTAAAAGGAAGGTTACTTTGATTTTCTCAAAGGAATTCCTGGTTGAGAGGACAGGCCATAGAGACCGTTATAGAGAAGCCCTCAATGTTGTACCACAGCCTCTCATGTCAGAGGTCAGAGCATATCAATCATCTTTAGTACAAAAGCTCAATGAGGAAATTTAGCTTGCTAATGCTGTCTTCTCATATTTACTCTTATATTCCACTATTCCCTACCATGGACCTTACCACCAAACCAGACCAGACCAATCATTGCTCTACGTGTTCTTGCCTCTGAATATTTTCACATTTTACCAAGTATACCTGGAATATCTGTGCCTCTGTGTACTTCCTTCTGCCCAAATTTCTGCCTCTCAAAATAGTGTCTACCCTCCCAAGAATCATAAATGTCCCCTCTTTCATAGAGCCTTCCCTGATTTCCAGAAACGGACGTGACCTTTCCTTCCTCTGACAGTCAATAACATTTTGTTCCTCTTTTATGGTAAATGCCATATTCTGCTTTGTTGCTAGTCACTGAAAAGTTGTAAGTCTCTTGAGATCAGGGATTGTATCTTGCTAATCATATTTCCCCCATTTTCAAATATATGGCTGTTGTTGTTCAGTCATTTCTCAGTCATGTATGACTCTTTGTGACCCCTTTTGGGGTTTTATTGGCTAAGATACTGAAGTGATTTTCTATGTCCTTCTCCAGCTACAGATGAAGAAACTGAGACAAACAGTGTTAAGTGATTTGCCCAAGGTTACACAACTAGTATGTGTCTTGAGGCCAGGTTTGAAGTCAGGTCTTCCTGACTTCAGGTCCAGCACTCAATCCACTGTGCCACCTAGAAACCCAGCTATGTAGGTGGTTCACTAAATGACTATTGAGTTGAATATATTGAATTTCCCATATATTCTCTCAGAGATATATTATGATTTATATGATCAATTATCTATTGAATCCTTCTTATGTGCAGAACACTGGGAAAGATGCAAAGTTTATTTATGCCATGGTTCATGCCACCACAGTCTGGTTACATGATAAGCTGTAAGATAACTATAATATGTAATATCACTTAATAAGGGTATTTGTGAATGAATAAACAAAGTGTCACATGAGGTCCAAAGAGGGAGGTAATTACTGAAAAAAGGACCAGGGAAGGCATCATGGAAGAGGAGACATCAGTTGAGTAGAACTTTAAAACAAAGATATAAATTTAACAGGTTAAGAAAAGGAAAGACAACATGCCAAGAATAAGAAAAAGCTTGAGCTAAGGCAAAGTAGAGAATGAAGTTCATGTCCAGGGGAAGAAAATAGTCCAATTTGGGCTGTATCATAATGTGAATTAAGAAAGGGAATATGAATGGGAATGTTATGACATGTGGCTGAAAAGATAGGTTTCTACCAGACTGTGAGTTATAGTGGAATTTAGATTTCACTAGGTAGGCCAGAGGAAGCCACCAATGGTTTTGGACCAAAGTAACTTGACCAAATCTATGTGTTAGAGAATACTGTGAAAATAGTATATAAGTCAGATTGAAGGTGGGAATATAGTGAAGATGGGGCAGATTATAAGATTACTGCAATATGCCAGTGGGTCATAATCAGAGCCTATACTGTTGAAGTAGCAGTGGGAATGGAAAGTAGGAAACTTTAAGAAATGTTGCAATATAAAGTAAATCCATATAAATCATCAGCATTCCTATATGTCACAAACAAAAATCTGTAAGAAGAAATAGTTTCTAAAAAATACCCCATTTAAAATAACTCTAGAAAGTATAGAAGACTTGGGAGTACATCTACCAAAACAAACTCATGAAATATATAAACAAAATTTTTAAAAATCTTATACAAATAAAATCAGATTTAAGTAATTGGAGAAATATTAATTGTTCATGGGTAGGCAGGGCCAATATAATAAAAATGACAATTTTACCCAAACTAATTTATATATCCAATGCCATCCCAATTAAATTACCAGAATTTTTTTTTTTACTAAATTAGAAAAAATAACATCAGAATTCATTTGGAAAAACAAAAAAAAAAAATCAA
>CM053586.1:40121167-40164301 GCA_028646515.1 Pseudochirops corinnae | reverse complement strand
ATGAGGGAGATTGGTCTATAATTTTCTTTTTCTGTTTTGTCTCTCCCTGATTTAGGTATCAGTACCATATCTGTGTCATAAAAAGAATTTGGTAGGACTCCTTCCTCACCAATTTTCCCAAATAGTTTGTAGAGTATTGGGATCAATCAGATAGGGCAGATTTCAACTATAGGTCAAGTGGGTCTTCACCAACACCATTATGGCGTATTTCAGAGACCTCTGAAATGCTCTGCCTCCACTTTTTTTAAATCTCCCATTTGCTGTTTTTCTATTTATCATTTCAGGGTGAAGTTTTTATTTCCCTCACTTCTGAAAGGGCTTAAAATGTAAATGATCCTCTGGGAGATCACACATTGATTGAAGTTCACACAAAGATTGAAGTGACTGATACCAAGTCATTTTCTGAGAGCAGATTTTTACTTGGAGTAGGGGACTGCAGGAGAAGCCACTTTGCACCTGAAATAGAAGGGAAGGGGGCTCAGAAAGGGGTCTGTCTCACTTTGTCACTTTCACAGTTTTGGCTAGGGTCTCCCTACTCAGCATCTTAAATGAAATCCAGTGACTCCCTCCCTGTCTGTATTGGGCACAGGCTTGAAAAGGAAGCTATGCCAAATTCTGTGAGCTTAGATAAAATAAGTGATGTGACATGGAATAGAGAAATTTGACTCCAGCTGTAGAGAGATTTGTGTTTTACAGGGATATTTATCTAGTCTCCTCTCTTTGTGAGTATTGTCTGCTCTCCATGGGCTGGTGGTTACATAGTCACAGAGGGGCCCACCTGTTCAGCATGCTGTACTACCCTGTTAAAAATATTCTCCATCATCTTTAGGCCTTAGGACTACAGCAGGAAGTGTGATGTAGAACAGAGAATTTTTTTACAACTTTGAAATGGTTTTCTTGGATGGTTCACAGTGGAGGGAATGGTACTGATTGGAAGTCCTAGTAAGACATACACACACACACACACACACATACACACACACACAATGGGGGTGGGGGTGGGCATGGGTCAGGGTGTTAACAAGTTACAGTGTTCTCTGCAGACCAGATGAGAAATGAACATTAAGAAGGTTTTAGCTGCCCTGGACTTTTAAATAGCACTGACTTGAAATGAGTCTCTGTGGCCCCTAGAGCTGCAAGATGAGAAATACTGAAAATGGATCAGCAGAAGTTGGATATGGGCAGACCTATCCAGGAAATGCTCAAGTTGTTTCCCTCCATTTTGCTTTTTATCATGCGTTTTTCATATGCCCAGAGGAGACATGAGTTATTCTTCTCTGTTCCCATTAAGGGCTAGGCTTGATGGGTCTTAATTTTTCAGAGGTGGAAACCAAGGTAACAAAAAATCAATCATCTTGAATTCTCAAAACGTGTCAACAATAAATCAAAATTAGAAGATTAGGCAAAAAAAAAAAGCTTTTAAAAAACAAAACAACTAAAGAGAAGAAAGGCAGTGCATGATAGTGGTTATAGAGAGTTGAGTTTATAAATCAGGAAGGGTTGGATCTCATTCCCACTACTGACAAGGTGACAGTGTGATCCTGGCCAAATTATTTAACCTCTCAGTGCTTCTGGTCAATTGCTAAGACCACAAGTTGCTTAGAGGTGCTGACGTGTATTGGGAATAATGGTGATAACTAATATATATAGCACTTACTTTGTGCTAACTTTACAATGATTATCTCATTTGATCCTCAGGATAATCCCAAAGGAAGGTGCTATTATTATCTCCATTTTACAGATGAGGAACTAGGGCAAACAGAGGTTAAATGACCTGCCCAGGGTCGCACATCTAATAAATGTGTGAAGCTCATGTCTTGCTAACTTCAGACTGAACCACCTACCATAATGGTAGATGGACTTCATCCCTGGAAGTTCCTTACACCAATGGTGTCAAACTGAAATAGAAAGGTGGAACCATTACTACATACATAAGATCCCTGTGGACCACAGATTGACTTAATTCTGAAATGTGATACTATTTGTTTTACTGTATTTTTATCTATTTTGTTAATTATTTCCCAATTACATTTGATTCTGATTTGGCAGCACTCAGGGTGTGTTGTGCATGTGTTCAACACCTCCGGCCTATACCAAGGAATCTGCAGGTTTAGTTTTATGAAAAGGTGGGGGAGTGGGGGAGTGGGGGATGACCCATTCTCCCTTTTTAACCTTCAACACATGTGTTACCCTTCAAGGGTAGAAGCTGAACGTCTTTCTCTGAAGGTAACTTAAACCAGCATGGGCAGGAAAGCATCCCTGAGCTCAGCATGAAAGGAGACAGGTCCAACTTCAAGGGGGAAAAGAATGTATAGCTTGGTCCCTAGCTCTACTCTTTCTCCCTCCCAACTCTCATGTCTGAATTCTTACCCCCTTTCAGTATGGCCTCACTTCCTTAACTCCCTCCGGATGAGGGCTCTCAGTCTGTCTACAAGAGAACCAAAAAAATCATCCTAGGGATGGATTTCCTTTTGCACAGCAGTAAATTGTTAATTAGTAATTGAGTGATTTAGGAGGAGGTCCCCAGGCTCCAAACAGAATCATAGACCTAGGGTTGGAAGGAACCTCAGAATGTTAGCTCCTAATACAGAAGAACCCACAGTGGTTAGCTCCATTGGTGTCGGTGGAGATAGACATCTTAGTCCATGCTGGTATTCCCCAAACATCTATGAAAAATCCTGTCCAGTGTAACAGTGGGTAGATGCCAAGGGATGTTACAGGCTGAAGTTGTGTTGTTTATGATCCATGCTGTACTGGGCATGAACTGGCTAAGGCATTATTGGCATAACAATGACTGACAAAATAATAATGCTAGCTAGCACTCATATAGTACTTTACAAATACCAACCCTTTTTTCTCACAACAGCCTCAGAGGTAGGAGTTATTATTATTATTTGTTATTATTATTCCCATTATACAGATGAGGAAACCAAGACTTAGAGGGTTTAAGTGACTTGGCTACAGTCACACAGCTAACCAGTGTCCGTCTGGATTTGAACACAGGTCTTCCTGACTCCACATTTCATGTTCTGGCCAATGCACCATCTAGCTGTCTATAGTTCCAAGTTTTGCATAGTGTATTTTATCTATGCCTCATACCAACTCTGTGAAGGGAAGTGACTCAGATGTTAATTTCTCTAGCCTATGGATGAGAGTTGTCTGGAGGAGAATAATAGGTATGTTGGTTTCTAGAGTCCTCTTCCCCTTTCTTCTTTTCTCCTTCCCCAGAGATTCTGCTCTACTTTGAAAAGAAACAAGGGAGAGAGAAAATCAGAATATCCCGGAAATTCCACTGCCAGTAGATTAGAATCCCCAGTAACCCCAAAACAACTCCCTTCTGAGTTTCCCTTAATCTTATTTCAGCAGCATAATGAAGTCAGATGACCGTTAAAAATTCATATATAGTATTAACTTGCTCATATATCCAGGGTTAACAGCCAAAATAATCAAAAGGAGCACATTCATAATAGTGATCTTGTAAGAAGACAGTAATCCAGAATAATACAAGCATCCCATGAAGACAAGCTAAATGTGTCTGTGAAAATCCTAAAGGCCAAACCTGCTGACTTTTGCATCTTTAAATTGATCACTTCCAGATTGCATTATGGAAATTTTCACATAAAGTTTCCTTTTGTTTCTTTTTTTTTTATTTTCAGATTGAAAAACAGCAAGGAAAAAGTGGGGGGAAACTCCATCTGGGCTGGTAGGGAATTAATTTCCATGTATTTACTTGATTCCATGAGCCAGATACTCCTCTTGTATAATGTGATGGCATCTGTCCCTGAGGACTGCTGAATCACTGAATGTCCTTGAAAAGCCCTTCTTGAGGGATTATTTAAACAGGTAAAAGGTAAAATACACTCTGTGTTCTAAAGACTTATTGAATGATTCATTCATTCTGTAAAGGTCAACTTGAAACAACTCTGTAGAAAGATCAGGTGAATAAAGTAGAGACAGTTAGAAGAGAATGGTTAGGGATCATATTATTGATGTCTTCAAGTATTGAAAAGGCTCCCATGAGAAAGAGAAATTAAATCTGTTTGGATTGGACCCAGAAGGCCCACCAGGAGAAATTGTTGGAATATGCAGAAAGGAAGATTTGAAGAAAACTTTCTGACAATTGGTTATCCAAAAGTGGAATGTCCTCCTTGGGACAAGATAAGTTTCTCATCAATGGAGGTCTACAAGCAAAAGATGGACGACCCTTTGTGAATGACATTTTCAATGAAATCCCTAACTCAGATTCCATTGGCCAAGATGGGTTTGGGAGTCCCTTCCAACTCTGAGATGATATTATTCTCAGAGTTATTAAGGCCCTATTGTTCCCATACAGAGATGGAGGCAGAAACTGACTCCAAAAAATATTAATAAGCATAATCCTATGCTGTCCAACCAAGAAATCCTATATTTCTCATAAAGTAAATGTGAAATTCTATACTACTGATGGGAATTGTATAGTTTCATGCTTTGAAAAACTAACTATAAGAACTCTCTTTCCCACTAAATTCAAGTATTGAAATGTTTCAGGCTCTTTTTATTAAAAAAAATGAATTTATAAGAGTAATACTGAATTACATGTAGATTAGCTGTATTATAGATGGTCTCTCCTTTTGCCTATCTACACAATCTGGAAACCTTTTCCCACTGCCACACAGCTGGCCCTTCTCTACTCACTGCATTTCTCTGTAGTATTGTTCACCTCCTTCTTCAATTCCCATCTGTTACCTCATAAAATCACAGCTTTCTCTACTATGGGTTTTATTTTTTCCATGCCATGCTCTAACTGAAAGGAGGGAGGAGGAAAAAAAGGAAGTGAATTGTAATGATATTCCTAAGACTTTCTCCAACTTCTTGACCAATGGCAGCCAAGTTAACCACTTACTACCACCACCCCACATATATACATCCATCCCCTTATGAGAAATGTGTTTTTCAGTCAAGAAAAGTGTATTTTATAAAAATCGTGACATAAAATAGAGAAAAAAAGGTTATATTTTGGTTTTTTGACAATTATGTGAGAATGCATTGAGATATTACATAGGCATATATTACATATATTACAGAAGGCATAGATATCACAAGGCTTCTGTGCAAACTAAATCAATGCAGCTAGAATTGAAAGAAAGGAGAGGGAGGAATCATTACTTTAAATATTTATGATAAAAGTAAATTGCTCTAAGCTTAAGTCAATCTTTAAGAGACCTTTTCAAAGGACATGATCAAATATTTTTCAAAGGAAAACACAACTATCAACAACTATTTTAAAAATTTGTTTAAATAATCAAAGAAATAAAAATCAAAAGAACTGAGGCATCACTTTGTGTCCATCAAAGCATCAAATTGCCAAAGATGGAAAAAATTCAGCAGTGGAACTGTAGGAAAAGGGTACACTAATCCTCTGTTAGAAGAGCATTGAATTGGTCCTAACAATTCTGGAAAGCAATTTGAAATTATGCAAGAAAATTTACTAAGTTGTACATATCCTGTGACCCAACAATCCCACTACTGGGTTTTATGCTTTGAGGAAGTTAATTACAGTAAGAAAAGACCCATATGCACAAAACTATTCATAACGGCATTATTTTAATAACAAAAAGCTGGAAACAAAATATGTTTTCAATGATTGGGAAATGGATGAACAAATTGTGACATATGAATGGAATGGAATAATGAGAATGCCAGATATGAGGATTTCAGGGAAATATGAAAATGTATGAAAAGCTGTAGGGTAAATATAGTAAAAAGACCAATCTCTACAGTGACTATAACAGTGTAAATAAATTAAAAACCAAAAGACGACAAAACTCAGGTTAAGATAATAGATGATATAGGGCCCAAATTATTAATCATTAAAGCATGTGCTACTCCAGTTGGTAACAATAGTAAACTACAAAAGGGAAAATGGTATGCCATCAATTCCAATTATTCTATAATGTGGTTTTACTTAACTCTTTGTGGGAAGTTCGAGTACTTGTTGGGTAGTATCTGTTGTATTAAAACAAAAGTATCCATAAAAAGATGTTTTTAAGAAAATTTTGCTTATCTGACAAAATTCCTATTATCTCCAGACTTCGCCTCTGTTTTCTTATCATTACCCTTTCTACCCCAGAGAAAACTCCACCCAAAGGCCCCAGTCTCCAGATTGGTAACTCCTTTGCTCAGATTACCATTTCAGGAGGAGACCTAGCTCAACCTACTTTCTGGACTTCTTTGGCACCTCATCAGCAACCTTGCCCCATCCGGGCACTCCGTTAGAATGTAAGCTTCTTGAGGGTAAGGACTGGGGGTGAGATAGATAATAGAATAAAGCACTTCGTAAATTTTAAGGCACTATATAAATGCCTATCATCATCCCCATCATCCACATTGTTATTACTATTAAATCACCAGACCTCCAGTGTAGTGACAACTGCATTTCCTAAGCCTTTTGCTTCATTCTTGCTAAGCTCAAGTAATGTTTATAGAGCAAAAGAGGGGGTATGCTGATAAATGTTTGACATTCAGACTCTCTGGAGTCTGTTTGCTTCATTAGCACTTCCTAAATTTTAGACAATGAACAGAACAATAGATCAAGCCCTGATTTGTAGCATTCACTATTTCCAAAGGTTAAATAAATGCTCATATTGAAAAATGTAACAACTGACTCTCCTGCTGGTTTGTATATCCCTAGCAGCAAAAGGACTGTCTTATTGGTTTATATTATATTATTTTTATATTTATTTTATTTTAAACGTTATTAATTTATATGTATTATTATTATATTGGTTTATATTATAGGCCTCCAGGGGTTAGTATCTGGACCACAGTAAGTTCTTTTTTTTTTTCCACTTTTTTTTGAGGGCAGTGGGGGTTAAGTGATTTGCCCAAGGTCACACGGGCCAGTTTTTGGGTCAAGTGTCTGAGATCAGATTTGAACTCAGGTCCTCCTGACTCCAGGGCCGGTGCTCTATTCACTGTGCCACCTAGCTGCCCCCACAGTAAGTTCTTAATAAAAGCTCTTATCTATCAACAGATGTTAGGGACTGAAAGGAGGCCATTTTGAGTGTAAGCAGAGAAAAAAGTAAATGAAGGTATGTGAACTCACTATTCCATTTCGCCAAACAGGCCAGCCAGCCTGAATCGTTAGGAAGCCAGGAAAAGTTTCCTCATGACTAGTGATGTGCAAAATTGGAATGGGTTACCTCAAGAGTTAAAAAGGGGAGGACTGTTTAGATATGGATTAGAATAGATAGCCTCCGGGGTCTCTTCCATCTTGGAGGCTGTTGTTTTTCTTACAAACTACATTTCTCATTATTTGACCTCTGTCTCCAGTACCCATATACTGCTGTAGTCATGAAGAACAGCCCAAAGTTTAAACAGTTCAATGCAAAAAAGATCTATTACGTGCCTCCAACCTACAAGGCATTGTGATAGGTACTAGAATTGGCCACCATTTTACATTGTTTGTGCATTGATCTTGTCAACTGGCAGAGTTTGCTGAACAATTTCTTTCTCCTAAATGACAGAACATCTCTTTTCCCCTACTGTAGAGCTAAGGCATAGGGAAGACTTGCTCTGTCAGGCAAGTAGGTATTGGAGTGGCTAGAACAATAAACCATTTGACCTGGAGTCAGTTCAAACCCAGCCTCAATCATTTAGTAGCTATGTGAACTTGGGCAAGTATTCAATCTCTGTCTCAGTTTCCTCATCCGTAAAATGGAGGTAATAATTGCACCTACCTCCCAGGGTTTTTGTGAGGGTAAAATGAAATAATATTTGTAAAGCACTTTGTGAGCCTCAAAGCGCTGAATACATACTATTCTTATTACTCTTCCTTTTATACAGAAGAAACTAAAGCAGAGAGAGGTTAATCACCTCATCTTCAGTTAGACAGTGACTGAGGTGAGCTAAACCCAAGTACCCTAGCCAACAGTCCAGAGCAATTTCTTCCAGACTAACTCATCTTAGGTACCATTTACCAAGACTTCTGTTCTCATGGAGGAGCATATCACCATCTCTTTCTGCTGACATTTCGTATAAGTGAGCTACTGATATAAAACATTCCGTCAATTTTTTAAAGAGGAAAAAATGTACATTCATCTTTCAGTTTTTAAGCTCAAAACTACCTAAGTTGTGATTGATTTAAAAATATATATATATTTAATGAATAAAAATTATCTACTTGATTCTTCAGGAAAACTGTTGATGCTGATTTCCATTTCAATCAACAATGAATCAATAAGCATTTAGCACTTGTATCCCCAGATCTGCCTTTTCCAGGCTAAAGAGCTCCAATTTCTTCCAGAAGACAGTCATCCTATGGTCACCAAAATAGTTGGGGCCATTGAGTTTTAAACACTTAGGCTTACTCCTGTCACCAATGTTAGATGATAGAAGATCCTAAGAATTTTTTACCATTTGTTGTCAATGGGACTGAGACTGAAAGTTGAAGTAGTCCTGGGCCCTCTCTGCAGATCCATACCAACTAAATGATTCAGTGGGTTCTTGCTTTTTTCTGTAACCTATCCTATTAGCATATATATTCCATAATTGCAAGCTCTTTCTGCATTCCCTTAGTAATAAGCATTTATGTCCATTGCTGCTTCCATAAGGAAAACTGATCCAATCTTTTTTTATTTTTTTATTTGTCAAATCTTTATTGTTTAAGTGGGGAAGGTTGGCAGAGTCCAGTTTAGTCCTTCTTGGCAGCAGCCTTCCTCATGGCAGCTAGGACATTGCTGAGCTCCTCTCTCTTCCTCTTGGCTCAGATGTGAGTTCCCACCCTTTTTTTGATGAATTTAAGGGCTCGCTTATCCTTGGAGACTTTTAACAATTCCATGGCCCGCCTCTCATAAGGGGCAAATCCACACACCTCCCGGATCATATCTCTCACAAACTTTGTGTGTTTGGTCAAACGCCCATGGCGGCGGCAGTGTCACAGCTTCGAAACGTTTTTGGTAACTTTGTGGCCCTTGTTGAGGCCCACAGCCATGGGGTACCGGATAGCCATGGCTGCGGCGCTTCTGCAGCCCCAACAGCAACCACAGCAAAAAGAAACTGATCCAATCTTAACCTAGAAAGAAAGGTGAATCTATTCCCTTCAACACTGGCACATGAAGCCATGTGTATACTATGGCAGCATCTGAATTAAAAACAAACAAAAAAATTCCTTATTTTTTCCTGGGGAGTATTTCCAAATATTCGGATAATTGTGCCAGGTAGGCAAAACATCTGGATAGCTGAACATGTCCATGCTTATCCAAAAGTCCAGCATTGTATAGACACAGCTTAATATTCTCTTGTCTCCACTAAGAAGAAATTGTTAAGCAACCAATTTGCCATTGATGTTTCCAGTAGACAGCTACTCCTCCTCTCTGCTTCTGGAGAGACACAAAATAATTCCACACAGAAGAGCAGAACCTCTTTCCTCTCCTTTATGAGTGACATTGCCCAGAGTTACTGGAACCCTTAGGCTTTAGGGAGGAGGGATGAGATTGTTGCTGATTTTACGTCCTTTGTTAAAGTCAAGGAACTAAGCCACAGAGTTTTTAATCATGAGAATCTGGATCAAGTTCAGTCTGAAGTTCGAAAATATATTCCAATTAAACTATTTAATAGATTCTTGGCTTTTCCTATTGCCCCATCCCTTTACCATGTGTATTCAATAATCCCAGGTTCTTTCTTGTTCCCCTGGTAATAAGCGGATTTCAGTGATGACATCATGCTCTAAGAGTGTAGCTTCTTTTAAACCAATATGTTTTCTAAGTGGAATAAACCTGAATATTCATAGACTTGAGTGAGTCATTTAACTTTACTACAAGCATGGAGAGTGCACAGGGGAGATGGAAAGGTAGATGGTGAGGGTAACCAGGTTGTAGCATATTACCAGTAAGAATTTATGCACAAAAACTGCAGGGGAAAAAAACATCACCAAGGACACTTGATAATGAAAAAAGAGATGCATTTACCAAGCAAGAATGGGCAACCTGGGTACTACATGAGTACCTTCAAGGCGCTACAAGAAATAGGAGATTTCTGATACACTGAGTGAATCTTTTGTAAGGAATTTACAGAAAGAAATGAATGTATGGTTGTACACGTGCAAAGTTGAAATATGCATTGGAGGAGTGCCTATAGTAAGAAGGTCATAAATTCATCTAAGCTTCTCAATTCGTTGTGTATCATAAGTATGCCGTTACATCATGGATTCCCCATTAGTGATTTTACTCTCATTTATATGGTGGCAGATAAATGCAAAGGCTTGAGGAAAATAGTATCTGGAGGGGGGTGGGAATGGAAATAACTAAACGCAGAAAGTCACTGAGTATCGCTCCCCAAGGCCTTTAAGATATTGCTGCCTTGCCTTGATGGCGATATACTTGCTAAAAGTCCTGGTGCATACTGCTACTTCTGCTCTAACTTGGAAAACCACCCTATGGAACAAGAGAAAATAAGCTCACAGGCCTCTTCCTAAAGTTGCTAGAAGTAAGCAGGTTACTCACCTCAAAAATAAAACAAAACATAAACCTGGCTTCTAGAAAAAAATCCAGTTCTACAAATATGGACTACCTCTCCATTAGTTCTGTGTGGGCTAATCAGAAGGCTGACATGAGAGTGAGCAGCCAGAGCACAGTTTGCTGAATGGATTTGGCTGTCTAAATAACTGTCATCAAAGATCAGAGTGGACAGAAAACCTTGATGATTTGGTCAAATGGTACCATTTTGATCAGTGACAGTAAACACATGGTAGGTTCAGTTTAGCACATAGGATGGGTTGTTCCATGCCCAATCAAACCGCCTTCCTCCACCCCTCCCAATCCTTCATATTTCTTTCCCTTTTTCAATCTTTGTTTAGAAAAGGTAGCCATGGTTTCTGCATTAAAAAAACATCTTAATTCTGAGAAGGGATAAATAGGCTTCATCAGACTGCCGTGACACAAAAAACGGTTAAGAACCTTCGGACTAAAAGCATCACCAACTGTGGTTAGCAATGGTGTGCTAGAAAATGTTTAACAACCAGCTCTCCAGAAAAATAAAACACTGTACACACTTTTAAGTTCAATCTGCATTACTAATGTTTTCTCTATCACTTTAAGTCTACATAATCAACAAAACAATAAATCAGACAATGCTTTGCAGCCTTGGCTGATTTCTGAGGTGCAGATGCTCACACTGAAAATTTAACAAGTGGCTTTATTGAGCCTGTCTAAGCTGGCTCCAACACATTCCTGGTTGTTGATAACCTTTTAGGAGAGCTGTCTCAAAGGCCTCGTGGCAATTTTCATTTGGAAATTACAGGGCTGGGGTGAATGCCAGAGAATTCCAGAATGCCAGAGAACCTGGGTGCTGATTTCAGGTACACAGGATCTAGCTCACAAACCCTGGCCTGTAATCGAAACCAGAGGTATCAAGCACCCAGCCCACAACTCACACACCCAGTCTGAAACACTCTCAGGGGGGCACAAATCAGATTAAGACATAATTGGGAAATATTTAAAAAAATAAATTAAAATACAATAACATGTAGATTCTTGTTGCTCAATTGTTTCTCAGTTGTATCTGATTCTTCGTGACCCATTTGGGGTTCTCTTGGCAGAGATACTGAAGTGGTTTGCCATTTCCTTCTCCAGTTCATTTGACAGATAAGGAAACTGAAGCAAACAAGATGATGTGACTTGCCCAGGGTCATACAGTTAATAAATGTCTGAGGTCATATTTGAATTTAGGAAGATGAGTTATTCCTGACTCCAGTCCCAGCACTCTATCCACTTCACCACCTAGTTGTCCCAATATATAAATGATGTTACATTTTAAAACTAAGCCAATATACATCCCCCCAGGATCCTCACATACAAATTAATGGCTCCCATTTCTTTTTGAGTTTGAAACCATGGTTCTAGACTATCGAGACAGGAGTTGGAAAAAGGAGGGCAAAAAAGCCTGTTTGAAAGGAAAACAGAGAGTGCATATAGGCCAGCTGCATCTGAGGTTTCACTTGAAATATGTGTAACTTATTTTCAGGCAATTCTTTTGGAAGCTCTCCACATCTTTCCTTGAGAACAATCTCGTTCCAAATAAAACATAAGGTAATAAGCAAGGGAGGTAGGGAGTCTCAGTGGGCTAAAACAGAAGACCTGGGGGTAGAGAGTCAATATTTACTTCCCCCAGTCACTGGGAGACCTTAAGCAAATGATTACACCCATTTCTCTCTATGCCCCGGGATCCTCATCTATAAAAAGACAACCATATTGATAGCAGAGATAACGTAGGAAAATCTGTAAATTACCAGTGTTCTATTAAAGTCTTAGGAGGAAAAATGAAGTAACCAATCTTCCTCACTGGGGTCACTGAGGTCGCTTCTGAAGGCCAGAGTAGGTGCTACCTAAGAGGATCAGATCTGAGGGGCTGTACCCATCCCCCCACCCAGCCAAGTGATGAGGCTTCAGTTATTTATGTGGTTCCCAGGCTCTCTTCATTTCATAGCCGTCAGCACAATCCCATGACTCAGCTGGAGGCCAGATGTCCCAACTAAAAGTCTGTACCTTGGCCCTCCCCTGCCCCCACCCTGTCCCCAGCCAGTGACCATTATCCAGTGGCTTACCTTGCTGTTTCTGCATGGTGGTGAAATCCTCGAAGGTGAGTGTGCGCACAGGTGGTCTCCAGAAAGCATATGTTTCCATAATGGCCTCCAGTCCAGTCCTACGGAATGAGAAAAAAGCCAGGTGAAGAAGACATAAATAGGGCCCAGAAATGCATTGAGTTCGACAGAAAGGACAGGCCTAACTTCTCTCACCTGGCGAGCAGTGGGTGCATGCGGCACCACTGAGAGATCACCTCCGCCAGAGTAAATTAGCCTAGAAAAGTACAGTGTGCTGGTGCTGTCAGCTCACAGAAACAACAGAAAAAAGGAATCTGCCCAGTTTGAGATCATCTAGAAACCAATCCAAGACCCTGACACTATTTCATTCTGACCTCCTAGCAGGTAGTGTCACCCTGCAGGAAGTACCTCCAGCTCGATAAGAAAGACACTCAAGCATTAAACCTGTTGGGTCTTACTTCTCAATCTTCCAATGACTTTGAGAGTAATGTTGAGTAACTCCCTAATCTCCCCTTTACCTCCCTTTGAAATCCCAAAATAGTAAGAACTTTCTTCTCTCTATCTTAATGGCTACCAATCACATGTGATTGTCCCAATGGGCAAGGCTGTGATCTTTAGAATATCAATGACATAAAAGATTTAATAGATGAACAAAGACAGGTGATATAGATTTAGGCACAGGAGCCCTGGAAATGGTAGCAGCCCCCAGATGACTAGTTCTGCTTACAGCTTAGCCCTCATAGCCAACATTTGGGGAAGCAAGGGGCCAACCAGCTCCAACAACAGCCACCCACAGAACAGATAAGCCAGGCTAGTAGAGATGGCCACCCTGTGGGGTAGACAGGATGCCCATGCCAGGCAGGTCAAACCACCACCACCACTTTGACCACCATCTCCTCTCAGACCCTAATGGAAACAGCCCAAGACCCTGAATCCGAGAACCTTGGGAATAGCAATGCTTCCAACCCAATGCCCTCAGCCACCATCCTCTAAAGAGATAGCCTGCCATCTGCTGCTACAGGTGCTATAGGCACAGCTTCTGAAAACCCAGAAAAGAAAGGTCTTGCCACTGAAGTCCTTTGTGGCAAAGGCCATTTGCCACCAAATGATTCATAATCAGAAACTGAAGAAGAGGCATCACCATTCAACTTTGCCAGTGTGCCCTAAGGACCGTAGGACTTTTCCATCAGACTTGCAGTTAAAATCTTCCATATGGGTTGCCTCCCCCGTTTGTCAGCCACTCCATAGATAAACATTTTAAGTGCCTACTATGTGTCAGATACTGTACTTAGCACTAGAAATACAAAGAAAGGTAAAAGACGGTCTCTGTCCTCAAAGTGCTCATAGTCTAATGAGGAAGGCAACATACAAAAAAATTTACACAGAATGCAAACAGGATATAAGACAAGTGGGAAAGAGTCAACAAAGGAAAAGCAATAGAATTAAAGGGGATGGGGAAATTCTTGAAAAGAAGGACTGTCTTTATTTGTTTCTCTAGTGCTTTGCATACAATAAGTGGTTAATAACTTCTTTACTCATTCATTCATTCATACAGAATATTAAAAAACAGTCAATAACGAAGGAAGGCAGGATAGCTAGGGGGTACAATGAATAGAGCGCAGGCCCTGGAGTCAGGAGGACCTGAGCTCAAATCCAGTCTCACACACTTGACACTTACTAGCTTGTGACCTTGGGCAAGTCACTTAACGCCAACTGCCTTGCCTCTCCCCCTCCAAAAACTAAAAAAGATAAACTTTTAAAAAGTAATGCAAGAAGGCCAGTCAAGGGAAGATAAGTGCCTTAAGGGTATGATTAATAGATTTTCCTGCTTCAGCTGGAAGAGGTGATCTGAAACTAATGCTTTCTGAATGTACCAGGAATCAAACAGTCAATCAATCACCATGCAATTATTAAATACCTACTGTGGAGCTAGACACTACATTAAGTACTGAGGGTGCAAAGACAAGAGAAATAGTCGTCACCTTTGAAGAGTTTATAGCTTATGAGAAAGACAACAGGTACGAAGATGGATATAATAATAGCTAGAATTTCTGTATAGTGCTTTGAAGTTTGCAAAGCTAAGATATGCAAAATGAATACAAGTGGATGAAGGGGAACACTAACTGTTGGGGACTGAGTCCTGAAGGAAACCAAGCATTCTAGGGGGAGAACACTCATTGCACAGGATTCAGTCAGTGGAAAAGCAGAGAAATGGGAAATGCTTCCAAAGCCAAATACAGTTCTTCCTAATATTTCCCCAAACTACCAGGATTAAGGAATCAGGCTGGAAACCAGAGGAGTAGTCTTTGGGATCAGATCCTTGGGCTTCTCTGGCTATAAGAAGATTCAGAAGACCTTTAGGGCAATTCTTTTTAGACAATTTTCTTCTGGGTCTGGCTGAAATGGGAATCTTTCCAATTTGGGGGAGAAGAAAGGGAGACATGCATTTATACTCATCCAATTATCTCTCTAAAATACATATGAAAAATGCATTAATTCAGAAGTAACTAGATTTCCTAACAGGTAGTCTCTTGCTGATGCTTCCTCTCCTCAAAAGGGAATTTGGGTTTAGGGAGACAAGTTAAATCTGGAACGAAGATTCTGATTTGGGGGCCTTCTCTGATTCTTAGACAAGGACTTTGTTTTTGCTAAACTTTGTTACCTCCCCAATCCCTAGCATAAAGTAGGCACTTTATGGGCCACTGGGTGGTACAGTAGATAGAGTATCAGGCCTGGAGGCAGAAAGACTTATCTTTGTGAATTCAAATACAGTCTCAGATACTTACTAGCAGTGTGACCCTGGGCAAGTCACTTCACCCTGTTTACCTCATTTTCCTAGTGTGAAAAATGAGTTAGGGAAGAAAATGGCAAACCACTCCAGTATCTTTGCCAACAAAATCTCAAACAGGGTCACAAAGAGTCAGACGAGCCTGAAAAACAACTGAACAACAACAAGAGGCATTTCCTATCTGTGTGTTGAGCTTCACTGTATACATCTGTGTTCGTTTATATGTCATAACAAAAGTTTGTGCCTTTGCTTTTTTATATCCCCAGTGCTTAGCGCATCTCCTGGCACATTGTACATACCTAATAAATATTTGCTTTGCTTTTTTTTTTTTGGATGGGATGCAGGGCAATCGGGGTTTAGCGACTTGCCCAAGGTCACACAGTAAGTGCGTCAAGTGTCTGAGGCCATATTTGAACTCAGGTCCTCCTGACTCCAGGGCCAGAGCTCTATTCACTGCACCACCTAGCCACCCTTTAATAAATGTTTGTTGACTGACTGAAGGAAGATCATACAGCAGAAAGCCCTATACTATGGACTTGTGGAGAGGTGACTGTGCTGCCCTTTCTTGATACAGAGAATCTGTCCCTGCCCTTCTGAGGCAGGATCTACATGCTTGATCTCAGAGCACTCCCGTCTCCTCCGTGTAGTTCAATTCCAGATATCCTGAGGTTATAGAAAGAGTCTGGGACTCGGAGTTCAGCAGAATCCTAACTCTGACACTAACCCACTGTGGAAACTGGCAAGTCACTTCATCTCTCTCTCAGCCTCAGTTTTTCTTCACCTGTAAAATGGGGATTAAAGTAACTAACTTCACAAAGTTGCTGCAAGGATCAAATGAATTGAGTTAGGTAAAGCATTCTGTAAAAATGTCACGGACAAAGGGAGCTATTGTTATCATTCCAGTTATATTCAGCCCCTGTACACCAAGACAGCAAAGCTAAGGATGTGTTACAAATGCAAATCAACATCTTTTCCATAGAAGAGGCTTCAGAATCCCCTTCCTTGGGTTTCTAACACACTCCTTGGCTTTTTGGGCTAGAAATGATTTTCTTTGCACAGCCACTTTGCTTTATCAGCTAACTTTCTACTATCATTCCTGGCATCTCAGAGGTTTTAAATACACAAGGGTTGGCAAATCCAACCTGCGTTTTAAGAAAAGGTTCTGAGGGGAGGGTATTATTGCCTAGTGTTTACTAGCTGTTAATCTGAAAAAAGTCAAAACAGAAGACCTCTTCACATGGTCAGCACACATCAATGCTGAATATATCATGTTGGAGTGAGAGAGCTCCTAAGCAACAAGGAGAAGGGGAAAGAAAGTTAAGTCCAACCCCAGCAGACAAAAAGGCATAGAAGACTTAGCTCTGATCCCCCAGGACCAATTCTGGATCTTGGACTGGCCACCATAACAATAGCTTGCGATTCCCTCTGAAGACATTAGAGGCTCATTGCAAACGGCAGGATCTTTATCTAGGCTGCTTCCATCTCCATTTTAACAAAACACACACACACACACACACACACACACTATCACCACCACCATGACTCCAGAGGACTTATGATGGACCATATTATCCATCTCCTGACAGACAGGTGATGGACTCAATATGCAGAATGAGACCTACATTTTTGGACATGAATATACATATTTATTGTTAGCGGGTTTTTTAATTGAATTTAATTTTAACTTTTTTAAATTTAGCTAAAAATAAGAAAAAATAAAGGAAATGAAGAACAACAACAGAAGTGACACACACCAATGGTGATGGTAAGACTTGAGAGGGGGAATACTTATTGCTCCAAGGTGTACGCACCAAAACTGCAGAGCAGGCTTTTTCAAAAATTCCATGATATAAGTAGGAAAGACTATAAGAAGACACTATATTTTACACAGACAAAAATAGAACAACAACATGGCAGGAGGGATAAAGAGCTGGTCTTACAGTCAAGAATAACAGGGTTCAAGCCCCACTTCTGACACATTCTGGCTGTGTGACCCCTGACAAGTTAGTCAACGTACCAGGCAACTCCGTAAGGCTCTAAGCTACAGAGGAGGTATGGGGAGAGGAAATTTTTTAGTAGAGGCTCTCTATATTGACAAAATCACAAAGATAGTCGAGAACAACCTGACAAAAATGTAAAATGACCTATGTTACATTAGGCAAGCCACAACCACCCAGTCCTCAGTTTCCTCATCTGTAAAATGAGGAAATTGGACTAGATGGTCTCTGAAGTTCTTTATGGTTCAAGATATTTGCATCTAAGGACAACGAATTTTAATTCTATCCCAAGGTAGGCAAGACATTTCTGGTAAATGCTCTAACAAATATATGTAAATAGATCATTCTACAGAGAAAAATGATCATTTAGTCCAGACTCAAAATGTAGCCAAAAGATGGAATTGTCAAATCACAGTTTGGAGACAGAAAGGAAATTTAGAGATCTTGTAGTCCAGTGGTTCTCAACCTGTGGGTCGCGACCCCCTTTGAACAACCTTTTCACAGGAGTCGCCTAAGATCATCGGAAAACACATATTTCCGACGGTCTTAGGAACTGAGACACTGCTTCTCTATCCATCTCCAGGCGGGTCGGCCCACATGCAAATACACTCACATACAAGTATTAAAGGGTGGCGGCACTAGGATGGTTGAGAACCACTGTTGTAATCTGACCTCCCATACATTATAGGAATCTCCTCTGCAGCACTTCTTGCAGACAGCCATCCAGTCACTGTTTGCTGCACCATTGGACAACTCTTACTGTTAGCTCTCATTGCTAAGCCAAAACCTCACTTTTTATCCTTCCTCCTTATTCAAAGCAACATTATGGAGGGTAAAGAGTTCCTGTAATGACTGGCACAACTTTGCAAGCCATTTCACTCCTTTTAAAGCTTCAATTCCCTTATTGATAAAATAGGAATTATAACATTTGAACTTCCTGCCTCACTGGTAATAGAGGGAAAAGCCCTTCGAAAACCTTAAAGTGTGACATAATGTGACTATGATCTTTATTTTGTTGTGAACCACTGATGTCATTTTTGCCTTTTAGAATAAACTTAGAAGAGGTCTACCCCCACCTCCCTTTATCTTCTATCATATATGTTTCTTCTTGGTCTTCTCCCCCAAATCCTTTTTGAATTTGTCCATATTTTCCTAGTGCATCCTATCTTTGAATTATAAGTGCCATACGTTTGTCTACTCCATAGTTGTCCTTTGGTTGTCCTAACACACCTCCTTCTAGATTCAGACAAACTTCATTAGTTTTAACATGCCAGGATCTAGCAACCTCTTTTTTTTGTTCACACTATCCACATCACTCATGTTTTCATAAACTTCAAACATATATCCTCCTCATTCTTTGCTGTTCCTGACTGGATGGCAACCAGTCGATCAAGAAAGAAGAGGACTAAAAAAGACCCCACAGACTTTTATGAGGGAAATGGGAGTTGTTTCTTCATCTGAAACCCTCTTTGATTCAGGGGTACGGGTGAGTTTCAGATCTTTTTCAACATTTGTTCTTTCCATGGGGATACCTACCCTCAGCAAAGCCTAACCCCCAAATGTACATCATCCATTCTGGTCTTTGCTGTGTGTGACCTTGACCTTCCTCTTAAGAGCCTTTAGATGCACCCGCTACCTTGACACACTCAGTTACTTTGAATAGCTCTTCCAGGGCTGAGCCTGTGTTCTGGCTTTTGACTAGCTCCTCAATACACCTACTCCTAGCTCTATAAAATTTTAGTGCAGAATCATATGTAAAGTGATTCCATTGTCTAAAAAGTAAAAGGGAGTGAAGGGGGGGAGAAATCCTTTAAGCTGTCCCAGGTATCTGTGTGCCACTAACACTTTCCACATGCTCAACTGCTCTAGGTCTGCTGAATGCTATCAGTAAGGCTTCTACTCAAGAAGATGGTCAAATTGACAAGTGTTCCCCTTTTTCCTCTCTCTCTTTTGCTTCCCCCTTCTAGAGGTCCAAATCCTCTTTCTTAAGCCACTTTGTCATAATCACCACTTGTTCACTGCTTAGTACTCCAATCTTCTTCACTCTGGGTTCTCCAAACTACTCCTGGCTAAGCAAACAGAAACTTCTTAATGTGTGGGAAAGGAGGGAGAGAGAATAAAGAGAGACAGGGGGCCCCTCATTTGCAAACTGGTAATGCCTCAGAATCAACTATTTTGAGAAAAGAGCCAGCCTTTAAGGGATCACCTTCCAACCGACTCATTCCAAAAGAATGGTGGGGGCATCCCTTTGGTGTTCAGTAAATGTCCAATAACCAGAACAATATTCATAATCCCACCAGGCATCACATTAACGAACAACTTCTGCTTTCAATTTGGCTCAGGAATGGGGATTGCCTTACTTTTGTTTCATTTTATTTACTTTCTTTCTTTACCATTCAAATACCTGATTTCATTACTCTAGATTGGTCCTTTCCTTTCCTCCACAGCCAATTTCCTGGTGCCATGGGTGATATAGGGAGCATGAGCTAGAGAGAGACAAGACCATTTTTCATTCCACAAGAAAAGAGGTCAAACAGAAGATAACTTGAGAAAGCCCTCTACCCCCAACCCCTCCTTCTCTTTCACTGGATCAGGGTTTGGCTTCTTCATCCAGACTGCTGAGACTGTCTTGTCATCTTGGGGATATTTGGAAGAACCACAAACTGACAGAGGCCCACTACCTAGCTGAGAAGAATGATGGTGTAATACCTTCCACATGGCCACAGAGGCAGCTCTGGGGATTGCTTTTATGGGACAGAATCACTGGTGTCCAGCAGACCAATGAAGTCAAGAATACAAGCTGTCCCTAGCCCAAAGAAAAGGAACTATGATGGACTAATTTCTGACACTCGTAATATAAGAAAGTACTCCTGCTTCCTTGCAGTCCAACTCATTGCCCCTCCTTTCCTCCAGCTCTGGATTAAATGTTAAGGAAACAATATATTACCTAGGTCTGATCCTCAAACTCTCTCCTCAGAGAACAAAAAAACATGTCCCTCAAGCCACAGTGGGCCTCATTATCACAGGCTCCAATATGTTAGCCATTACAAAGACATCACCCTGTTAGATGACACCGTCACTGGTCAAGAGCCATGGATAACAGAATATTTGCCAACTTTTTCTGGCAATACAACATGACCAAGAGGACAATAGTGGAAAAAGCTCATGACAGGGCAGGGGGAACAAATAACAAGACAAAAAAAAATTTTAACATTCTGTTAAGCCAGGAGAAATGATAAATGATTATGAATTAAATGGATAGGAGATATTTGACTGGATGTTGCTAGGAGTCTATTTAGGTCTGGTTACCTAGGGCTGTATCTATAACCATGATTGAGAAGGAAAGCAAGGAGAACATTGATTAAATCCACAGGCTGGCCCAAGCGGCAGGCCCTATCCATGCCAGTCACAACAGAAAAAGCATGCAAAATCCAAGGAGGCTGGAAATGTTGCAATGAAAGAATAGAAGGAGGTTCAACATGGAAAAACATAACTAATGCCTCCTGTGAGAATAAATGAAAATATAGATACTCACTGGGAGAGAGAGGCTTGGAAAAGCACAGTGGTTGAAAGAGTTTGTGATTGGCCAACTGGATCTCAGCTTGCAAAATGAGTCAACCAGCATGTGAGCAAAGGCTTTAGAGAGGGAATGTGACCTAGTGTTAGACAAACTGGTCCCCAACTCGGAGATTTAAGTTGTTTTCTGGGTTTTGTCACTGAATATCTATACAAATTGGAAAATTTCCTTGGCCTAGGAATTACCTATTTTATCTTCTATAAAATGGGGAAAATATTGCTTAAACTCATGAGTTTCTGAAGGATTTTGGTAAATTTTAATGATAAAGTTAATCAGTTTCCAAATGCAGTCTATATCCCTGGCAAGCACCCCATCTTGTCCATTCACTCTGTAATTCCCCAGTTCAGACTCCATCATCTCTCATCTATAGAATTGTAATAGGCTGGTAACTGGCTGTCCTATCTCCAGTCTCTCCCGTGGACAGTCTACTCTTTACATAACTACCCAAAATAACTTTCTAATGCACTTGTCACTCGTTAACAAGAAACATTTTCAAAGCTCCCTGTTGCCATCCAAACCTAGCATTTTAAGCCTTCAAGAGTCTAGCTCCAACTTGCCTTTCTAGCCCCACTTCATAGCATTCTCTTTCATACACTCTACATTCCAGTCAATATGCCCTGCTTCTTTTCCCCAGTATCATTCTGCCATCCTCCGCCTCCTATCTCTATATGTAGAGATGCTTTCAACAATACCCTCTCCAGCTCTATCTACTGAAATCCTTCTCTGTCTTCAAGGCTTAACTCAGGTACCACTGTTGTTGTAGAATCATTTCAGTAGTGTCTGACTCTTCATGACCCCATTTTGGGGCTTTCTTGGCAAAGACACTGGAGTGGCTTGTACTTTCTTTCTCCAGTTCATTTTACAAATAAGGAATTGAGACAAACAGGGTTAAGTGACTTGCCCAGGGTCACACAGCTAAAAAATGTCTATGGCTGTATTTGAACTCAGGAAGGTGAGTCTTCCTGATTCCGAACCCAGTGTTCTCTCCACTGTGCCATCTAGTTGCCCAGTTCAGGTACCACCTCCTCCATAAAATCATCCCCGATAGCCCCCAGCTAAAAGTTTTGGCTCATTCCCCAAATGTCTCCTTGGCCCCTACTCACATTTTATCTCAGCTTATACTTTTTTAGCCTACATTTATCTTCCCCTTTTCTCATTCAATTTGTAAGCTCCATGAGGTCAGGGACTCTGTAATTTTTTTCTCATCTTTCTATCCCCAGCCCCCAAAATGATGCCCTTGATGCATGGATGGTGGTTGTTTGTTGAAGCCACTGCTGAATATCTCAGAAGTTTTCTGAGCAACTCGGATAAAAGATACTATAGGAAAAGAAAAGGTGGCTAAGAGTGGTATCATTGTTCTTACTCACCTCAGCAGTGGTTCTCAACCTTCCTAATGCCACGACCCTTTAATACAGTTCCTCATGTTGTAGTGACCCCCAACCATAAAATTATTTTCGTTTCTACTTCATAACTGTCATTTTGCTACTGTTATGAATCGTAATGTAAATATCTGATACGCAGGATGTATTTTCATTGTTACAAATTGAACATAACCCACAGGTTGAGAACCACTGCCTCAAAGGGATCTAGATAGATGATGAAGGGAAAGGATCGAGGCATTTACAATAGGAAATGTTATTCAAAGGCTTTAACTGAAACCTGACCCAAAACAAATGTGGCTTTTCTAGGATAACAGCTAGCATTTATATAGTGCCTTAGAGTTTGCAAAACACTGACATATGTTATCTCATTGTGTCTTGACAATGGTGATGTGGAGTTGTTAGGATATCATTGTATCCAAAGGTATGAAGCAAAGGTATTGACCTTGGCTGTGCTATCCCTGGCTAGTCACCTCTTCTCTGTGCATCGGATAACAGCCCTCACATCCTAGATTTCCCAGGTCCGCGGAGCTTTCACATCTTTCTTCCTTGAGGCATAACCCTTTGTCCATGAAGGAAACAACAGTCAAATCACAAGGGGATCCTGCCATGGGCCTAAGACAGACAGCACACCACTATACAAGACAGGCCTCATTAGGGCTTCTACTTGGCATGATTTGAGGGGAGCTGTGAAGTCCCATCACCCAAAAATATCCCCTGTATCCATAACACCTGTTATGGTTCCTGAAATTTCACCATTATAGAGTCATTCCTTTGGATCATTTGTGACAGTAAGAGCACTCATTTCCTAGCAAAGATGATGATTCAGAAAGGGAGATGAGAACACAGACAGAGGAGGGGAAAAAGACAAACTTCAAGGGTGGGCCCTACTCTTTATAGCTAGCATTTAGCATGTATCTAGTGCTTTAAGGTTTACAACATGCTTAACAAAAGTGACTTAATTTTATCTTCACAAGATCTCTGGCAGCTAGGTGCCATTATTAGTTCAGAAGACACTGAGACAGCCAGTGGTTAGGTGACCTTTCCTAAGTCACAGAGCAAGTAAGTGTCTCAGGTCTTTTGAATTTCAGGTCCAGCACTCTATTTACCTAGCTACCTTTCAACAAAAAAAGCAGCAGGACACCTCAATTGCCTATAAGCACACAGAGTCATCTGAGAACACCTGAGATGAACTTCCCAGACTCTGAACAAGTCAAGGAACTTCTCTGGCCCTTGTTACAGAGATTGGCCCTTATTACCCCTGGGATACAGCTTCCTCCTGGTCTTTGCAGTCTGCAGAGTACAGAGGAACAGGATTTTTAGGGTTGTTTGCATAAAGTAAAAATATCTTCTTGGTAACAAGCTTCTCACTCAATTATACTAGGGTCCCTGATTCTGAAAATGCCAATGTCTCTTTCTGTTTTGAGACCTGACAGCGACAATGTGGTGGGGATTTAGGGAAGGGTTCCAGTGCTGAGAAAGTCTATGCCTCACAGGACAGGGATGGCCACCCTCCCAGATGCAGTGGAGGCTAGGGGGAGGGCAGCCTGAATTGGAAAAACAGCAGTTGAGGAGATACAAGGGGTAATCCAAGACCCTCACATTCCCTAGCACTTCTAAGATAAATTCACATAAACCCTCAGTCTTCAGACAGCTCATAAACTTCCATTTGATCCTACATGTGCTTGGAGATGTTCCTGGGATGGTGACCAACATCATCTTGACCTAGATGAAGGTAGTAGTAAAATCCTGGTAGAAGTAACCAATTCCCTTACCAAGGCAGGCACTTTCACATTCAACAAGGGCTCAAATGCCTTCAGGTTCCTTTTCTTGCCTTCAATTCTTCTGGCCATGGCCTGCAATGTCAGGGCAGTACCTGGCTGGACTCTTCCTTCAGTGATTTGGTAAGGTGGTCATGCACTTTCCTCCTTCAGGCCAGTGAGACTTGAAACTCCATTTCAGTCCTCACCCTTCCAGTTTCAGAATAGCTTGGCAGACAATCTTTGCCAAGTCCAGGACTTTTGCCTCCCGTGAGTCATCCTACAAAGGGCCTTATTCCTCTCCTTGTCAATGGTTTACCAATAACACCTCCCACATCCACCCATGAGAAGGAGAAATGAAGTATTGGCAGGATCATCTGGCCCTCACCAGGAAGTCAGGTGGAGGGGCAGGTCATAGAAGAGTCCCTTTCCTTCCTTGACTTGTAGGTAGAGAGGGTTTAATAGAAGTTCCAGCTCACTGCTAAACAGCTGTTGCTGGTTCTCCCCTCCCCTCCCCTCCTGCCTTTACTTACATCATACCCTTCCTTTCTAAGACTTGCCGATGCTAGAGAATATGGGATATCCTCCTTTCCCTATATGAATCAAGAAGTACAGAGAAATGCCCGTCATTCACAGCTGGGTCTGCTGTTTCAAAGGTCATGTGTCCCAGATTACTGATAAGTGCAATTAATTTCAAATGATAATCAATTTCAGATTCAGTTCAAAATTGCCCTGATGATCTTTCAAACTAAGATGATTTTCCAGCTCTTAACCACTCCCTCTTTCTTACCTCTCTCCTTCCCTACCCCATCTTCTATCCCATGTGTGGTCCTTTCTCCCTCTTCCCTTCTCTTTCTTTTCTCCCTTCTCTTCCCCCTCCTTTTTACTCCTTTTCCCCCTCATCTTTACCTCCCTTTTTCCTCTTTTTCTCTCATCCTTTTCCTCTTCCATGTGCCTGGAACGATCTCCCCTTTCTGCCCCTCTGCGGCCTGCACCCTTAGTAAGAGCATTGGGATTCAATGGACAGCATCTGGAGATCGTTCAATGACTCCCTGCTTCCTGTTTCACGCTTTCCTCAGCTGGGAGCCCCATTCAATCAGATGATTGGAGAAATGTATCTCAGTAACCTCAGCTGAAGCAAGAAAGGAGTATCTACCTCATCACTCTATTCTGTTTTAGATTAATGTTCTTACACCACTACCTACATGTCTGTGTGTCCATCCATGTCACTGTTGTCCCTCTTAGATTGTGAAGTCTCAGAGTGTATGAAATGTGACTGCATCCCGGCATGGATGGTACCTAGTACTGGGCTACAAGCAACTGGATGTTCAATGGATGCTTTGAGGAGATGAACTGGTGATTTTTGTCAGCAGAAGATGGTAGGAATTGCCAAATTATCCAGCAACCCCCACAGTATTATCACTAGGACGTTTCAAGCTACCAGTCAACACTGTCCGATGGAATAGCACTAATTGCTATTAAGGGTCTAAGCCATCTAGAGGCTTTTAACTCATGGCAGTTTGGAGGGGAGCGATAGACTAGTACACTTTAAGGTTTGAAGGAAAGTGTTTTGGGGTACTTGTATTGCTACTTTTTCACATGTTAAGGAACTAAAATTACTTATCAATTGCAGATGACATATTTGTTAATGGTTGGGTTGTCCACAAGTTGTGATTCTTTTTTCCCTTTCAGAACTGGATTGGGTTCTCCTTTGATGGATCAGTGGACATATATGGATAGTACTTATCTTGGAAGAAAAAGAGACCTTCTTAAATTAATCCATTCATGCTTTTCTCCTCAGATTAAAAACTGGGAATCATCCATTTGTAGGCAATATGTTGTATCAGAAAGTTACATAAGTTTTTTTTTTTCTTCCCAGTGATAGAGGAGGAAAAGTAAACTAAAAAAACTGAAAAAAATTAATTTAATTTTTAATAAAGAAAACTTTGAATAATTATTCTATCATTTACTAGCTATGTGACCTTGTACAGGTCACTTCCCTTTGTCTTTCTTATCTATAAAATGGGGCCAAAGGGGGCGGCTAAGTGATGCAGTGAGTAGCGCACTGGCCCTGGAGTCTGGAGGACCTGAGTTCAAAACCGGCCTCAGACACTTAACATGTACTAGCCATGTGACCTTGGGCAAGTCACTTAACCCCAACTGCCCAGCCTTCCCCCCCTCTAAAAAGCAAAAAATAAAAAATAAAATGAAAAAAAATGGGGACAAAAATGCTCACACAACCTCCCTCACTGGGATGTTGTAGGGAATGTGAACTGGAAAGCTCTCTTCATATGAATGTGAGCAATGATTAGAGAATATTAGGCCCTACCAAAAGCTCCACATAGGGAAGGGGGAGAGTTATGACAGCTCTGAAGCAGAAAAAACTCTTCCCCCACCCCCTCCCACCAACCAGAGAGTCAAAATCACAGCTGAGGTGTTAGATGAGAGTGTGGCTGTGGCAAAGCTGCCTGTAGTTCCATTGTGGAAAGGTCATCCACATAGCTGGAAGGCCTAGGGTACACCCTGGCGCCACCCTGTGGTGTGATATTGCTTCATCTGTGAACCAGGGGAGGAGGAGGACAAAACCCTGGATCTGAGTTCAGTGGACATGGGTCCATAGCCAGCCTCTCCTGCTCGCTCTATCTATATTAACCTCAAGCAAATCACTGAACTTCTCCAGGCCTGTTTCTTCATCTGTAAAACGGGGAGAATGGGTGTCTGACATGCCCTCCAGCTCTAGAGGTATGATCCTAATACATACCACAGGTTGGCGATCCCCACGACCACTCCGCCCATATTCCATGATTACCTCTAAGCTGAGGAATAACTACAGGGGAGCAGAATGGGAAGGAGAATGGGGACTCCCCCATCTAAGCTGTCTTACAGACACTTTCTGTAAATAATGACATCACAAAATCACAGAATTTAGCAGTGAGAAGGGACGTCAGTGGTCACCACGGGTGTCATCTATCCCCTCTAAAGTTACCTTCCATCTGCTCTAGAATTGTGAAAATTGAGAAAATCAGATGGATTCTAGATTGTTATTAATTCTTTTCTATATCACTGCTGACATTTTTGTAACTGCCAAAGTCATGTTTCATTTGCTCAGAGTTAAGTTTGGAAATTCAGCTTTCTTGTAAATGGCTCATTGTCTCTGAGTTAAATTTAAAAGTTTGGATCCCCTGCTAACCACAGTTTTGTTCTTGTGTCGAGCAAATCTGCTATCCTTGACGGATGTGATTGAATGCCATGGAGTTTGTTATCCACGGTAGTCTGGTCCACCATGGCTACACTGTCCTTGCAGATGAACTCAAACAAGGAATGTTTCTTAGTGACAGGACATAAGAAGGGATTGTTGCTAGCATCTCCTTCCTAATTTCCAGCCAATCAAATTGTTCCTCACACTTGTGATGCTTCAGATTGTGTGGTCAATTGCATTGTTTTCCCAGCATCCTATGATGCTGCCTTCCAGCGTGGGGATGGTGCTACTTCTTGGTCTGCTCTCATGTGGGGACTTTTGGCTTGCTGAGAAGCTAAAGACCTCTTTTATTATTAATTGCTAATCTTACCAATAAGTTGAACATGAGCAGAACTTTGTGCCTCAGTTTACCTTAATTTTGGTCATAACAATTGCCTTCTGTGTTCTGACTTGCATACACTTATAAATTTGCATATATGTGAATATGTATTCTAATTAGAATGTAAGCACTTCCACATCAGGAGCTGTTTTTCACTCTCTCTTTGTGTCTCTAAACAGTAACTGGCGACCAATCAGCAAGCATAATAATATTAACAACTAGCATCTATGTGATTAGTCATTGTAATAAGGGCTTTCCAAATGTTATCTCATTTAGTCCTCACAAAAACCCTGGGAGTAGGTTCTACGATTATCCCCATTTTACAGATGGGATAACTGAGGCAAATAGAGGTGGAGTAGTTTGCCCAGGGTCACACAGCTAACAAGTATCTGGGACCGGATTTGAACTCTAGTCTTCCTGACTCCAGCCCCCCTTATAACAGCACTAGTGGGCCCTTATAAAGTATTCACTCTGTGTAAGGCACTGTGCTAAACCCCTGAAGATTAAAAACATTGTCATTTAATGAGGAAGACAAATGTAGGTCAGAACACACAAGAAAAATTCATTGAAAATGGAAGATAACCCGAGGGGGGATGGCACAAACAGCTAGGGGGACCAGGAAGGTCACCTGGAGAAAGTGGGTGCTTGAGCTAAATCTTAAAGGAAGCCAGAGATACTGAACATCAGAGGCTTGGAAAGAGAATGTTCAGGGCCTAGGAAGAGGTAAGGGTAAAAGCATAGGGGACAGTGGGGGCTGAAGTGCAGAGAAGGGAGATGGGAGATCACATGGGAGGAACAGCAAGTTGGCTGGTTTGGGCCATAGAGCCCATGGAAGGGAGCAGAATATAAGAAGATAGAAATGTAGGAATAAGCCACATTGTAAAGAGCTTTGAATGACAAAAGCTCTGATATTTGATCCTGGAGGTAATAGGGAGCCACTGGAGTTCATTGTACAAGAGGGTGACATGGTCAGAAAGAAGCTTTAGAAAAAATCACTTTGGCAGCTGAGCAGAGGATGAATTGCAGAGGGGAGAGGCTTGAAGCAGAGAAACCACTTAGAAGACTATTGATTGTAATGGCCCACATAAGAGGGAGATGATGAGGGTCTGAGTGAAAGAAGTGGGACACATTCAAGAGATATTGTAGAGCAGCTGTTCTCCAAGGGTAGTCCCGGGGCCCCTACGGGGGATTCATAAGATCAAAACTATTTTCACAATAATATACTAATACATTTTGATTTCCAATATGGTAAATAACTACAGATAGATCACATAAAAACAAAAGTTCTTTGGGGTCCTTTATTTTTAAGAATATAAAAGGGTCCTGAGACCAAAAGGTTTGAGAACTGATTGAGAAAACAATCACAAGATTTGGCAAGAAATGAGGGGAGGGTGGGAAGGGAGGAGGATTTAAAGAAAGGAGTCGAAGACGATGCTGGGATTTTGAAACTGAGTGCCTGGAAGGATCCTTCACAGGAATTGGGAAATTCAGAAGAAGGGAGGATTTTACGGGGGAAGATGATGAATTCTCTTTTAGGCGTGTTGAGTTTAAAAGGCCTACGGGACATCCAGTTCAAAATGTACAAAAAACAATTGCTCAGCAGAGAGACAAGGGCTAGATAAATAGATCTGGGAATTATCTTTGTGGAAATGATGTTTGCGCCAATGGGAGCCGATGAGATCATCAAGGAAGGGAAAATAGAGGGCAAAAAGAGGATGGAAGACAGAACCTCAAGTGATGCCTACATTTGGAACTACATTGGAAGCTTATTAATTGACTGATTAATATCAGTCTAACCCATAATCCTGAAGACCTTCAATGAGGATGAAGTCACTACCTCCAGAAATAGTTCAGGAGTTTTCAATCACTCTAATTGTTAGGAAGGGGCATCTAGGTGGCGCCGTGTATAGCGAGTCAGACCTGGACTCCTTTTCCCGGGTCTTAATACTTACTTAATTTTTAATATTTAATCCTCAGACACTAACTGTGTGACCTGGGGCAAGTCACTTCCTCCTGTTTGCCTCAGTTAAATGGCAAACCACTCCAGTGCCTTTGCCAAGAAAACCCCAAAATGGGCTAGGAAGAGTCAGATGTGTTTGAAAAATAGCTAAACAGCAACCGTTAGGATGTTTTGCTAATATCACAAAGTTAACCACCCAAAGCAGACTCAGTGAGACTCCAGGGACATCTGTCTGTAAAATAAATGGCTGATATATACATGGTGCTTTGAGATCCACAATCAATCAATAACCATCTTTAAGAGCCTGAACATCAGGCTTTGGCACTGTGTGTATGTTGCCTTATTTCATATAACCCATGAGGTAGATATAATGGGTATTTTTATTTTAAAATTTTACAGATGAGGAAAAATGAGCCCAAGGTTGGTAAAAAGGATTCATTCAGACCCAGGTTTCACCAGACCCCAAGTCTTTGCTATGCTTCTTCTGTCTTCTGCTCCTCTATGCCTACCATTAACCCCATGAACACATATGCTCAAGGCATAAAGTTACACTAGATAAAACACTATATTACTGGTATCTTCATAATCGATTTTGATAATAGATGAGTGTGAGAAGTCTTAAGCACTATGGAGCTGGGCGGGGGCATTTCTGCAGAGAGTAATGGAGTGAAAACATTCTTCTTTTCTTTCTCTCCTGCACCAGGCCCTGGCTGTGGCTTGGTCCTTCCCCTTTTGAGGCCCTCTGGGTTGTGCTGGGATGGATAGTGCTTGAAAAACCTGAACATGTTTTGGTTTGGGGTTTGGCAAATTCTGGGTCTCCAAAGTATTTCACAAATGTTTTGTGTTCAGTAAAACCAAAAGACATTGGCCAAGCACCTTCCCCCCTAATTTTTAAGCCCATGTGTTTTTAAGAGAAATTTAATCCGTATGTTTCTGGTACATTTATATGTAATTCATCAAATATTCTTTTGTACAAACTGCTTCATGTTGAAGATGCCTTGGGAGATTCTTAAATTTTTTAAAGACTTTCTGTTAATAGCAAGAAGCTGTTTAATAGGTGGGTCATAGGGCACAAACTTGCCACGAGGGTATAGGTAGCCTGGGGTCTGGCCCTTTCTCTATCCTTGACACATGGAGAGGCTTGTGTGTTTGTTTAAATTTTTATTATTTTGTGCCATACACACACATCAGTAGAGTGTAGTAAAGTCCTAGCCTCAAAGCAGTGGGGTATAGACGATAGTCAGCCTGAGGGCCTGAAAGAACTAGGTTCAAATCCTGCCTTGGATATATATTGACCCTTTGACCCAGGACAAATCACTTAAAATCTCATTGACTTTTACAGCTCTCTAAGATTAGGTCACAGAATGCAGAAAATGATTATAATGTTTGGAATGGAAACTTCAAAAAAATTAAAAGACAGACAAAATCTAGGCCATGTGGTTAGAAAAGAGCTGTACCTTATAGTTTCTTAAACCTATTTTGGGCAGGAGGGCAAGAGGGGGTGGTTGGAGAGGAGGGAGTATATATTACATGGGGAATGGTTGGGATAAGGGGAAGAATTGCATCATCCAGTTAAGTGAGTTTGAGACACTGGAAAATGGCACATAAAATGGTGTTGTGTGGTCTTCAGAGGTCGAGGCCCAGGGCCCTAGAGATATTTTGAATGACACCATCACAGCTCCTTTTAGATAGAGGCCTCAGGCAAGAACACCACTAAGTTGCTTTTGGATGTGTTCTGGCCTACTGGGGTTCTGGGAGGAGAGGCAGAACTTTTCCACTGCTTACAATGGGACATATGTGTGTGCAAAGCTCCTAACAACTCTACCAGACTCAAGCAAAGAGAAACTGATGGCAATTTGTGTGGCCTTAGCTCTGCAACAGCTAAAAAGCAGAGTTGAAATAACCAGGAGGATCCAAGACTGATAGAAACCCAAACTCCTGCTTAGTACAAGAATTCTAAATATAGCTCTTGATCTAAGGTGACTCCAAACAGTGGAAATATAGGTGGATTTTGAAAAATAAATTGCTAGGGAAAGCAGAGTGATTATTTGTTCTACAGAGCAAATAATTATGGACTTTAGAGGTCTTCTATCTCAGGGGATCTTCACCTTTTTTGTACTGTGGACCCTTTGACAGAGTAGTGAAACCTATGGATCCTTTCTGAAAATAACGTCTTTTAAATACATGGAAATACAAAGGAAAGCAATTACTGAAATAAAGTTATCAAAAAAGTTTTAAAGTTCACTGACCCCACGTTAAGAACCCATGAGGTAAAGAAAAGGGAACAACATGCATTGCCAAATGGAGTTTTCCTACCCAGGAGTCTCCTATTTTAGGGCAAGCACAGATTCAGACCCCTAGCTTTCTGTACTCATTTTTCTCATCTGCAAAAGGAGCTTAATATTACCTCCTTCCTACCCAGATTATAAATAAGTGTGACTCCTGAATCCATTGTGTTTTCTAAGGAGAATGTCACGTGGATATTACAACTACAAACAGGAGCTATGTCTCCAAGAGTTTATTTTCAGCTGGGTACTCAGAGAGAGCAGTGGATGTTTGAGTGGTTTCTAACTTTAGAAATTCATTCTTGCCCAGTGATTGACACTTGACTATCTGGGAGTATCCTGTGACTTTGGACTCATTTTACCTGCAGTCCTCCCTGATAAGTAAAGTTTGCCTAGATCTCTTTCCTTGTCTGGGATAATTCTGATGACATCTTCAAGTAGGGTAAGAAAGGGTGCTAAGAATCCAGAGAGACTGCTAGTCCAGCATTCCACATTTGTAAGGAAACACAGAAAACTGGAGAAGGTCCAAAAAAGTGTTTTGAAAATGTTTAAATTAACTAAAAGGTATTCCTCAAAAGAAAGGTTAAGAATTATAAGGGGGAGGATTTATTTCAGAGAAACCTGGGAAAGCTTATATGAACTGACGCAGAGTGAAGGGAGCAGAACCAGGACAAGTTATACAGTAACAATGTCATTACAAAGACAAACAGCTTTGAAAGACTAGGGAACTTTGATCAGAGTTATGTTCTAGTCATTATAATTACCACTGAGCAAAAGAAAAATTAAAATTAATATTCACTTTCACTAGTAGTTGATTACCACCTAATGAGCTCTGCAAAGGCTAAATCACTCAGAACAAGTATCCCTGCACCTCAAATGAAGTGTAGAAGTGAATCCCTGATTATCTGGCACATCTAGGCTGCAGTTATAAAGGAATCTATGTCCCCAGTTGCAGGCTTGGTAGTCATTGCTTCAACTTTCTATTTTTTTTTCTTTTGTGGGGTTTTCTAAAATGAACATTTTAACACACAAGGAATAACAGAAAAGAGGATTGTCTATAAAACTATGAATTTCTATTATGTATAGTTTTTTAAGTACATATTACCTTTAAATACAACAATTCCAAAGCTGCTCTGTTAATCTGTATCTACTTCTTAATTTCCTTCTTTTTTCTGTATATTTTTAAATGTTTAACTGATGCTACTTTCTTTTCTTCTTTTTCTGGCACACACTCATTCCTCATCCCCTTCCCTCACTCCGTCCCCCAGCTTCAACTTTCCACCTTATTTTTCCTGAATTAGTTTGATGTATCTGTGTTTTCTAAACAGATGGTCACTGGCAAAGCCAAAAACAGAAGGTGAAGATGAGAGTGGTCACAGTTATAAAGAGATTTCCAAGAGCCCACTTTCCCAATTTTTCTTACCTGTTTCTCCCAGAATCCCTGAAGCCTTTAGCAAAGGGGTTTCGATCAATTTTTAATCTGGTGATCTGGAGGCCATAAAATAAAAAGCAAATTAGTACTTTTAATATTCTTTTTCAATTATTCCTTTTTTAAAAAAGCATCCTGAGTTTCACAGATGACATCACCATTTATTTTCTTTTCAGGTTTTGTTCCAAGATAAAAAATGAGAAGGCAGCATACCTTTACCTGAAGACTGACCAAGAGATCACTGATATAAGTGCAAAATGAAATCTGACAGAACCCTGAAACAGAAATTCCCCCACCCATGGACCCATGGGGCTGTGCATCTGCTACTACCATTAGAATCAAAGAACTCACTTTGTAGTCCTGCCTCTGCCACTTAGAAGCTGTATGATGTTAAGCAAGTAACTTAAGCTCTTTATTCCTCCTCCTCCACCTCCCAAGGCTTGTCTTCACAAACTAAGGCAAACGACCCATCCAGATCCAAGAGGCACTTACTTACTCAAGAGTGGGAAGTCCCTTAGCCCTATTTCCTATGTGGGGAAGAAGCCCTTCTATGTCTTCCTAGCTTCTGTCACAGTCCCATATATTTCTCTAGTGCCTAGATGGGCAAAACTTGACCAAAAAATCCCACATGAATTCCAGTGTTTCCATTTTCAGTCATGGCCATGAGAGGCATTGTGATACTTATGAGTCTGGACCAGATGTTAATGACTCATTATAGGCAAACCCCTCAGGACCTGAGGGTTGGGGTGGGGAGTCAAGGGAAAAGGGGGTAGGCACACTGGATTTACTGTAATTCTAGAAATGAGGGAATAGCATCACTTAAGACTTTTTTTCAATTTTCTGCAAATTGTAGGACTTATCGCTAGGACAGCTCATATTGTTTCCTGTGTTGCAAAGCCCCAAAGCTCTCCTCATCTCCTCTTCCGACCCACTTCCCCACAGTGGAATTTCCCAAAGACACAGTCTTTAAAAGTCTTTAAAAGGCAACATGAGATCCTGACAACCAGACTCTGACATGAAAGAACCATACTAGATTTAGGGTGACTTTTTTTTTCCCTGAAACACTCCTTGCTCCAATATCACACACTAATAACACCGTGCTAATAATGTAGTGAAAGAAAGTAATTCTGCCTCTGTTTTATGGAGCAGATCAGGAGCCTGAAAGTTTGCCTTTCTAAATCCCACTGTCTGCCACATGAAGACTGCAGTGAATTTAAAGAATGTCATTGCTTTTCTGTTCTTAACTTAAAATCAGCTCTTTCCTCCCCCATAATCCTCAGTAATAAACTACACACCATATTTTCTTTTCAAGTTGAGGTTATAATCGTTCATTCTCCCTTTCAAGTTGGCTTATGCCGTCAAACCCATTTATGAGAGGGCCTTCTGATATATGATTGGGCTGCCATACCGTTGAAGTTCTGTGTCTCTAAGGACATTGTATATCATGGCTTCTGGAGAGCCAGCTAAGAACTACCATCTCTTCAGCTGCTTGCCCACAGCCCTAACAATGTTGGCATGCAGTTTAAAGGCCAGCCACCATCAAATGATGCAATAACTGCATTTTCCTACTTGTCCCAAGACCTTCTTCTGCAAAATCAAAGGACTTGGCAAACAGTTGGCCAATGCCCATCACTACAACTGAGTATGTAAGTTGTGTTTTAGTGCAGTTTCCCATGGGCAACTCATGGCAGAATGGACTTGTCATCAGAAAGACTTGGGTTTAAATCCTACTTTGGAAACTTATGAGCTACGTGGCCTTATACAAGTCACTTCATCTCAGTACATCAGTCTCCTTGTTTGTAAAATTGGAATAATAACAGTACCTTCACAGGGGGGTTAGGACAGTCAAAGAAGATTTTATAAAGAACTCGGCAAACCTTAAAGTGCCTAATATTAAAAATAGCAATAATAGCAGTAATAGCTAACCTTTATATCACTTCAAGGTTTACAACATTATTTATATATATTATCTCATTTGAAAAATTAAATTTTGGGGGTGGCTAGGTGGTGCAGTGAATAGAGCACCAGCCCTGGAGTCAGGAGGACCTGAGTTCAAATCTGGCCTCAGACACTTAACACTTACTAGCCGTGTGACCTTGGGCAAGTCACTTAACTCCAATTGCCCTTCCAAAAAGCAAAAAAAAAAAAAAATTAAAATTTTTATTCCTATAAAAAGGAGTTTTTCCCCAAAGTTACCTGATCCATCAGCAATGGGGAAATTTAATGCATTTCCAAAGTTAACCCAACTATCTGTGATTAATATATGCAGGGATGCAAAAATTACTGACTCCTTGCCTGTCAGGGCCATCATAACCTCAGGAAAATGGAACCCACCAAGTCTTTGGGTATCACTTAATTCTACCATGAATGGAATGGTCTGACATGTTTTTCCTACCAGAACCCGGACCCATGATGGACTTCCTAATCAATGAGAGTGATTTCACAGAAGTTTTGTTCAAGCTTTGTCCCATGGAAAATGGGGGCCTATAGAAGTATCCTCTTGAATTTCCATTGCATAAGCCTACTCTGTCTGGTGTAAACTGAGCTACCTAATGATACTGGCTTAGCTACTACTCATTTTAAACCTTTAACTGAATTTGAAGCCTAGCAGGGCTATGTGGGAACAAGACCTGAATGACACAGCATGGTGCAAATGTTATCAGTCACACCTAAGTAGGAAATGGAAATCAGAAACATCAGAGTTTGATTTTCACAACACCGAAAGTCAGAAATTCCTTCCTCAATCAAAAGTCTCTTGGTTTTCTTTCTCTTTCTTCTCATAGCTAGCAATGTTTTTGAAGGTTTCTTCTGGACGATAAGAACGGCTTCACTCAGGAAAAAAGTAATTTTCTGTGAATGTGTCAGAAAAGTTCAAATAAAATTGTCTGGATGGCTTAGGATACCAATGAGCACCTCAAAAATCCTTTTGGATTTGCATACGAGCAACCTAGGCTAAGGTTTCAAACTTACATAGGGTCAATTCTCATTGAAAAATAGAACTGTGACCTGGGGAGATAAGAGCTATATTTTTTTAAATTAAGTTTCCTGTTCAACAGAGAAGTCAATGTTTGTGTGTGTGTGTGTGTTTCTTCCAGAAGAAAACTGGAAATCTGGATACCTAGGCTTTTGTCTCAGCTTTGTCATTAAATATCCTTGTGACCTGAGGCATGATGTCAACCATCTTTAAAGGAAGCTACATGACTCAGTGGATAGAGCGCTGGTCCTGAGGTCAGGAAGACTTGAGCTAAAATCTGACCTCAGAAACTTATTAGGGGTGTGACCCTTGGAATCACTTAACATTCATTTGCCTCAATTTTCCCATCTCTAAAATGGGAATAAGAATAGCAACTACCTCCTGGGGTTCTCATGAGGATAAAAGGACATCACATTTGTAAATATCTTTTTTTTTATTTCAAAGAGCTACCTAAATGCTAGCTACTAAGGTGCCTTCCATCTCTAGTAATCAAAGATTTAGTTTTTTCAACGGAAACTTCCACCTTATTCAGTTATTCAAGGTGGAGATATTAGCTCCGCTCCCCTCGAAGGAACAAGAGCAAAGTATGAAGTCACCTCTGCCTCCTCCTCTATAATTTTATTCTGCACAATGAAATTCTGGGCAAGGCCTAAGACTTCCTCTCTGCCTGCCTAGCCTCTGCCAAATTGGCCCTCTGTGAGCAAGTAACAGTAACACGAAAGCCTCTCTGACTGCTTTGCTCAGGGAAGCCGAATGGGGCAGGGGGGGGGCGGGGGAGGCCATAAGTTTACATGTATGGCTGGAGGGAGAAGGGGGAAGGTAGAGAGGAGACAGAATTGAAAAACATTCCAATGAAATAAAAACACTTCTTTCCCCCCTCTTATAATCAAATGATATAAGATAGTTATAGAATGCCAGGCTCTTGATTCTAGTGGAAACTGTACAGGGAGGGCTGGGAGGCTATGAAAGTGAGAGAAAAATCACTGATTCAGACGGGCAGTATTTCTTAGCTGTTCATTGCTTCTGTCTGGTGGCATTCAATCATTCTCAACCCTCTGCAGTGGTTCAGAGATAGTGGAAGGAGAGAGATGCAAGGAGAGATGCAAGGAGAGATGCTGCCATTCCTTCTTGGCCTGGCTGCCTCTGTTTCCCTCTCCCAAACAGGGCATTAGGGATTTCTTTTCTCCTCCCATCCACCCCTAACACCAAAATCATTTTAAAAGAAGGAAAGTTCTGCCATTTAAAAACATCTTTTCCATTCTAAGATGCAGAAAAATCTTCTTCTTAACTTACAGGACTGCGCATCTTACATTGAAAATGGTACCCTTCACAGGTCATTTTAAGTGCTTCAGGCCTTGTCTCACGGCCATTATCATAGGATAAATATTAAGGGAGTAGAAATACAAAGATCACAGTCTTTAAAAAGCTTTCAGGGGCCAAACCAGGGGTGATTATGGGAAAAAAGAGACTTTTCAGTCTTTAAAAAGCATAATAAGGAACTCCAGGGTACTCTATACTAAACTATATCTAAACAGTCAAATTAAGAAGAGAGATGTGGTATATGGTTCTAACTCATCTCACATATACGGTCTTCTTTGTTGCCCCAAATATTCATCCCATGGAAACAGAAAACTCTCGGCCGCCATAAGAGCCAAGGAATTTCTGTGTAACCACCTTCTCTTTTTGTCACTGAGGCTTGGTCATCAGGGTTCCAGTGGGAAAGTAGAGTGCTAATCAAGAAAGGTACTGAGTATTCTATCTAGTCCTGGTACAGTCTGCTGCAAGCAGACTCCAAACATGAAGTTATAAACAAGGTGAGTTGAGAGGGAGCTATTATTTACAAAAAAGCTTCATTAGATGGACACTAAGTAGCCAGATGCTTGGAAAAGGGAGAAGATGCAAGTTGCAGAAAGTTGACATTTCAGGAACAGGATAATATAAGCTCTTTGAGGGCAGGGGCTTTTTTTTTTCATTTTGCCTTTGTATCAGCAGCACCGGGATTGGGGTGGGGGACCTGTGGCCTCAAGGTCACATGTGGCCCTCTAGGTCCTCCTACAACCCCCCAACTCAGTGTCTCATACTTGGAAGAATGCAATGGCCTCCTAACTTGTTTCCTTTCCTTTAGTTCCTCCTTCCTCCAATCCATCCTATAATCTAGAGCATTACCAGATGAATCTAAAGAAATTAGCTCCCATCTTTTCTCTCCGTTGTTCAAAACTTGAAAGATCCTCCCACTGCCTGAAAAAGAAAGTCAAAATTCCACTGACAAGTCCTTTTTCTTGATTGTCTAGACTTGAGAAAGTGATGGAGAATATGTTAATAATGCAAATTAAACTTATATGAGGCTGTAAGTACTTTTTTCTTTCCTGGAGAACCTATTGTTAAACATTTACCAGCACACTATTCTCCTGCTGATTGACAGTGAGCCATTAATACTACTCATTCAACCAATATAGAAGTCATTCAGTTGTATTATTGTCTAATCCATATTTCTCCATCCTCTCCACAAGAACAGTATGAGATAATTCATCAAGGGTTGTATTCAAATTTAAGAGGGAGAAAAAGAGAAACAGACAGAAAGAGGGAGAAGGGGAAGAAAGAGGGAAAAGGAGGAAGGGAGAGATAGAAGGAAGGAAAGAAGGAAGGAAGGAAGGAAGGAAGCAATGGAGAGAGGAAGATAGAGGGAGAGATAGAGGAGAAAAAGAAAGGATCTTTTAGATTTTGGTAAAGTATATGTCTACATACATGTGTCTTATATGTGCATGCACACATATACCACATAAACATACAAGGTATTCCTCTGATCTACTACCATGGTAATCCTTTCAAAAGAGAAAATAAGGTTAGTCTGGCATGACCTGGTCTTGGTGAAGCCATACTAGCATTTTGTAATCATTGCTTCCTTTTCTTGACTTTTCCCAGGTACCTAAGTCAAGCTCTCTGGTCTAAAGTTGGCAGGCTCCATTCTCTTCCTCCATTTCCCTTCCTCTAGTTTTGCAGCACCTCTACCATTTTCTATAACTTTCCATACATCACTGATAGTAGCTTCACAATCATATCCTCTAGTTCTTTCTGCATATTTGTTTCGACCAAGTGACCTGAATTCCCCAAGAGCAACTAGGAGCTCTCTTCATATGCCCTGACCTCATCTTGGCTATCAACTCTCCATCAACAAATTTTTCCCTGTAATTTCTGGTAGAAAGGTCACTCTCCTAAAGTTAGAGAAAACAAGCAAAATGAGAACTCAGTGATTCTTCCCTCTTTCTTCTGCCAATTATTACTGTCCAATATACCCCAAGTAACAGTCCAATCTCTTCTTTGATCCTCCTGTTCCCACAAATGCAGCTTTTTAAAAAATTCTTCATGATGTCCATATCTTTCTTTGCCAGTCTGAACTCATGCTGAGCTTTAGCACCTTTGACAGTGGTTTTCTAGGATCAGCAATACCACAAACTCTCATATCCACTCTCTGTTACCTGCACTCACTTTGATTTTCTAAACCTCTCCAATACCTGGGTTCAAATCTCAGCTCCTTCACTTATAAGCCATATATCCAGGTCACGTAAGCTCTCTGTTCCTTCATGTGTAAAGCAGGGCTAATAATACTGACCTCACAGGATTTGCATTGAGAATCAAATAATATTTCATGCAAGTGGATATATAAATGTCAGTGATTATCCTAAATGTGCTTCTGAAAAATGTTTGCTGACTGTTTTTTTAAATGCTAAATCATTTTAAATTAAGCAAGAAGATTGACCATCCAAACAAATCCTGCAGTCAGAAGTGTGCAGGAGCCAACTCTAACTGTCTCAAGAGAGTTGATTATTAAATTTTCAATGTGAGCATTTATACCCTGGAAATTAGCAAAGGTTACAAGCCAGGGCTTGATTTATTGTTTTGTTGATTGTCTAGATTTAAGAAAATGTTGATAATACAGATTAAACTTAAAAGTGCATACAATGCTGTACATCTCAACCCCCTCCCCTGCCCAGAGATAGTTGTTAAATATATACCAATACACCCCTGCCTCTGCTAAGGCTTATTATCATTCAAAAAATAATTTTATAGATAGATTTGCAACTTCAATTGCAATTATCTTTTTTGTTATATAATGTTATGGAGATGTTTGTTTTATCCCATAAATTAAAAATAATTTTTTAAAATTTTAAATGAAATTATTCTAGGATGATAGCTCTCAATTTATCCTTTCTTTAAATCCAAAATTTTTACTCCCTGTTTGCCTTAGACAAAGTGTAAGTGGGAAAGGAAACTTCACTGAACTTATCCAGAGGTCAGAAGAACCTCCCACTGCCTTAGGTCAGTGCAACATCATCACCCACCATGAGGAGGGCTCAAGTGACACCAGGACACTAGGTTACAAAGCATATGACAGTAAATTCTATTGCCTGTAACCACTGACTCACTGAGTTACTTTGAGTCCCTATGCCTCTGTCCTACACGTGAAAATAGAGAAACTACTCAGAAAACTCAAGATATTTCAAGACTCTAGGGTGGGATGGGGGGAGGGCAGGACTTAATAAAGTAAAATGCTTAGATAAATTTGTCAAAGAGAGCCATGACCAATAGTAACAATGTACTGAATACCCACTGTTTGTATGGAACTTTCCTGAACAAAAGGAGATTACATGGATTACAAAACTTAGGAGAGAAGTATAACTGATGAAGAAGAAAGAAGGGAGCACATTTCCCATGCATTCAGATGGGGGAGGCATGATAGGGTTGTGGAAATTGAGGGATGACATATTTTTGGTCATGACTCACTAAGACTGAAAGTATTCAGAGATAAGTGTTAAGATGAGTGTTAAGCTGGAAGAAGGTGTTTGCTAGAAACAAAAAAAAACAATGACAAATGAGGAATACATTGCACCTCAAGAAAAGGAAAGGAAAACTCAAAGGTGAGCAACCTTGCCTGGCTAAAATGGGAGGACAGGGATACTGACATAAGCTCATTAAAAGATGATGTCAACTCAAGAAGGCTGGTCTTAGTAGTAGAAGGCCTTGAAGGCCATGTTCAAAGCTCTTTTTTTAATCTGATTCAAATCTAGCTTGCAGTACGATACTACCATGCATAATAATATCATAATTAGTATTCCGTGTTTATTTATAACGTTGTCTCATATATGACATTTTTCTTTCAGAAACATGTCCACAGACATAATTTCCTACCAAATGTCTAAATAAAACAGGACAAAATCATTCTGAGCCCCAAACAAGGTCACTTACCTGCTGGTTCTGATAGGCTGTGACTGTGGTGAAGACAGTCTCTGGGAAGTTGAAAGTTTTCACACCATCTCCCACAGGGACAGGCTTAGTAGGAGAGAGCTCACTACTGAAGTCTTTTCGGATCACATGGACTCGGGGCTGGTACTTGTGCATAGAGTGTAGGATAATCTAGAAAGGGAAGGAGAAGCATTGCCCAGGGTAAATAGCTTTCCAGGACCTGCCATTAACGTATGGATCATGTCCTCAAGTCACAGTCTAGAGTTTAACCATCAGAAGGAAGCTGATCACTTTCCAAAGGATTAGTGGTATCTGGACAGGAGGCAGGGAAATTTGGGGCCAGCAATGTTGTGGAAGGTAAGTAGTATTATATGGGACAATAGGATATCACTGTTCCATTCAGGGAATCCACAGGGATTACAACATACTCTCTGTAATTAAACACAAATGTTTAATGACACTGTTGTGGTCCCAACTGACTGTGATATCACTCCAAGAGAATGCTTTACATCCTCTATCTTGTGAACTTATTACCACCCCCAGCTTCAGTTACTCAATGCTCTTGTGCATAATTTGACACTGTGTTAATCTGCACTGGTTTATGTCACTGTTGGGTGTTCTCATGTCCTCTTAATGCATTTATTTTCTGTCTCCCCTGATAGATTCTAATTTCTTCAAGGGCAGAAACCATCATTTTAAATGAAGGATCCAGTGCATTTGTCCATCAGGAAAAGGTGAGATCTCAATGATGTTTTTGACTGCCAAAGTATCCTGTGTATCCTTTAGTTGTCTCCAATTATACAAGGAAACTTCAAGGTAGGTTCCCCTCTGATAGTTTTGTTAGCTCCAAATGAGCTTCCAAAAATGCTAGCGTTTCAATCAAATGAACTGCCTTGAGACAATGCTACTATTGTCCTGAGCAGTTAATTTTTTACTGAAACTGAATTTCTAAAATATGTTTATGTCTCATCTTCCTACCTAGACTGTAAGCTCTCTAAAAGCAGGGACCAAGAATCATATTTCTTTGTAATATTCCACAGCACCTAGAAGATATTATATGTGCTGGTTAACCTGCTTTGATTTGTAACACGAGAGAATAAATAAGAGAATTGAGATTTCATTCCACTGTTAGGATTGTGAAGGTAAGAGATATATTTGTTCTGGCTGAGAACCTAAAAGCAAGGAGGTGGCTGTTAAGGAGAAGACACAACTAGACAACTTTTATTAAAGCCTGTAAGTGGGACAGCTGTGCAGCAACAAGGGGATGAGGAGATGAGAAGTTAGAGGTCTCCTTGACTCACATGTCCTTGGTCATCCAATTCATTGTTGGTCAGTTTGAGTTTGTCAAAACTGACCACCTGCCTCATCCATGTGTCTCCAGAGGCCAGTGAATCAGGATGGATATAAACTCTTGGGGGGACAGGGGAGTCAGCATTGCCGGCCACCATCCACTTGGAGCTGTGATACACATATCTGAGAGAGAAAGGAAGAGAAGGAGGATTCAGAGGCAAAAAGTGGAAAACATTTGGGGTAGAACAGGGTAAATGGAAATGGGTGGAAAGAAAGAGGAAAAGAAGTTAGAAAAATGG
>CM053586.1:40046041-40121067 GCA_028646515.1 Pseudochirops corinnae | reverse complement strand
GTAGGGAAAGAGAGGGAAAGAGAAGGAAGGAAGGAAGGAGGGAGGGAGGGAAGGAAAGAAGGAAGGAAGGAAGGAAGGAAGGAAGGAAGGAAGGAAGGAAGGAAGGAAGGAAGGAGGGGAGGAGGGAAGGAAGGAAGGAAGGAAGGAAGGAAGGAAGGAAGGAAGGAAGGAAGGAAGGAATGAGAGAGGAAGAAAGGAAGAGAAGAATTCAAATACTGGGGGAAATGAAAAAGACATAAAAGCAAAGGAATATTTGAAGTGGAGAGGGACTTGGGGTTACTGAACAAAGCTATAGCTCCTCAGGAGAGAAACATTCTTAATGTTCCCTTTCCCTTCCCTCCCCCTCCCCTTGCCATGCATGTAGACACATACACACACAGACACACAGACACAGGCATGCATGCACACACGTGCGCACACACACATCCTGAGCCCATATGTGTAACTATGGGCTAAAGTACTTTACTTCAACCTTTCACCTTTCAAATGCAAACCAGATAATCCCTTGGCCACTTGTTCAGGATCTGGTTGCTTATTAAAAACATCTTCTCCCTTATTCTCTTATAAAACTCAGCCATGTGCAAAGAACCACCAAGCCCCCCACTCATTAACTATTTCCTTGCTCTGAGTCTGGATTTTTGAGACACTTCTACAAGAGGAGAGAATTCAATAGCCAGAAGCTCTGCATAGGGTCTATGTCTTGTTACCAGGTCTATTCTAAGAAATTCCACCAAATGAGACTTCCTTTTATGCATCGTTATCTTTTGCATCCTTTAAAATCAGATCTATTGGGGAATGTTACATTCTTAGTACAGAAGAGAGTCTGATTCCTGGGCCTTTCTTGTAACATACAGATTAGTGAAAGTTTTCTTTATTCTTGCTCCTCTTCCATGCTGCCTGCCTCTAGAGAAGGGTAAGTAGCTACAAATGCTGCCCTGCTTGAAACCCAGATTACATCATTGGGGAACCTAGTTCTCAGAAGTCTATTGAGGTAGTGAGTTTTCCATCCCTGGAACTCTTTGAATAAGTGATGGATGACCATTGGGAATATTAATACTTTCAGCCATGTCTCGTAAGTCTTATTACTAAGCCCACCTAGTCACATAAAACTACCCTGGTAGTCCTCATCAATTGAGGAGATAGATCCAAACACAGCTGTTCCTGTTTCTCTTTTATAGATCTAGAGTATCCAGCTCTGTTGTGCCCTCAACCAGCTTTGTAAAGTGCACCTAATGCTGATCATAAACTATTGGTTTGACCATAGCAATCCTGTTGCATTCATTTCCACCCACTACCCAAATATCCAGTTCTGCCAGAGAAAGCATACTTGACTTGATTGTTTCAGAACTGGATTATTTTAAATCTGAGTTAAGATCTCTGGACATGCTTGAGTAGAAACAAGGTAAATTGCACAGGATTGGGAGGGACCTCTAGAAGCCAGGAGTATAGTTCATATCCTCCCTCAAGGACTGCCTATCAACCATGCAACGCAACAGATTTAAAGTCTCTTGTTAATGTCTTCTAGGGAAGGCCATTGATTAACATGCTTTCCATTCCAGTGTGTCTTGGATGGATGATTCTTTCATTATAGGTACCCCACCCTCGATACATCTCACGGCCCTTTGGATACAACTAGCTTCTTTGTAACTCATACCAATAAATATTCCTGACTCTCTTTTTTATGTGTCTTTGTGTTTCATCCAAGGTCCTCCTACTGCAAACAAAACCATTTACCTGTAACTTGGGGAGATAAAAAACGGACAAATTCCTTTCCTCCTTGGAACAAACCCTCCATATGGTTATTTGGAATTCGTTAGGTACTCATTTGGCCTTGGTTAATGGTATTTATTGGGCTATCACTTACTCTTCTCTTCTTCTGCATAAGCCTATCTTTGTATCATTAGCATTTTGACTAAGCTCCACTCACTCATATTATACAATCCTGATATAACTCCAATTAACAGAAGCTAAAGGAAGATATTAGGTCACTTCATCAATCCCTGGCCACTAATAAGGATTTGAAATACATTATATTTCTTCCCCTTGATACAGAGCCATTGCTAGGAATTCTGGCACCTGGGGCAAATTCAGTTGATGTCAATGGTGTTCCCTGCAGAAAAGCAGGGAATGGGGAAACAAATCCCAGAGCTACTTCTGGGGAAACCAGGATGTACTTCTATCACTACTAGTCTCAAGCATCTTGGGTGATATAAGGGCCCTCAGGCCCAGTAGCACAATAAAGACTGTCCACCCTGGATAGGTACAGTCAAGCCAGCACCAATAGTCAAGAAAAGCAGGCCCTAGAAAAGCAATGTGATAGTGAGGGGACTGTGAAGTGGGAGACAGCAACACAAGAATGGTGGAAGATTGTGAGACACAAAGGACCTTCACAAGGAGAAAGCTGCCCCTTACCATGACAGAAACATAGAACAAAGCCCTACATGCTTGGTACTAGATACAGCTCTGCCTTGCCAAGAGAGTGTGTATCATCCAGGGCTTATATGATCATGAGTTCATTATGTATATATGTGTGTGTATGTTTTTTTTGATATTGTACATTATACATATATGATTTTTTTAAAGAAACTTGTTTGAATGTCCTCCCTAGTGCATTATTTTCTGTATAGCAAACTGAACATGTTTTGCTCAATTGTCTCAATGGCACACATACCATCTTATAATAAAGCCCACCATTCTGCAGCATGGAGCTCTCATTACCTGTATCTCTTATTATCCACGGGCACAATGTCCATTGCTATGTAATACTGCTGGTGAGGGTCCAGGCCTGTAATTTTCACTCTCATAGCTGGAAACATCCGCCTATGGAAAGCAAGAAAGATTGCAAAGAAATGCAGAATAATAAGGCAGTGAGCAAGAAGCCTGAGGTAACAACAGTAAAAATACTGTTAATGACTATAGCATTAATTACACTCATTTAGTCCTTTAAGGCTTAGAGAATGCTGGTAAACAACTCATTTGAAATTATAAAATCAAAGGATCTCATTTAACATTTATGATATCCCCATCAAGTAGTTATCCCTCCCTCATTCAAAGACTTCCAGTGATGGGGAAGTCACTGCCTCCTGAAGCAGTCACCTTTTGACAACTTGGCTTCAGAACTTTTTTTCCTTGTATGAACTTAAAATCTGTCCCCTTGAAGCTGCTACCCATTGCTCCATTTTCTGACATCTGAGGCTAAGCAGACCAAATCTAATTCCTGATCTACTACCAAACACTTAAAGTCCATGATAACATCCTTTCCTTCACCATCCTTGAGCCTTCTCTTCTCCAAGTGAAACATCTCGAGCTCCTCCGTCAGTCTTCATATAGCATAATCTCCAACCTACTTACTGTCCTGGTCACCCTTTTCTGAACATGCTTTAGTTTAGGATGTACATCCCAATATCTTTAGCCTTGTTTTACAATTTTTATGACTAATCCCTACTCACTCACATTAAAATATCCTGATATTCTTGATGCAACTCTAGTTAGCAGAGGCTAAAGGAAAATACTGGGTTACATTTTCACTAATCACTTTTTGTTCCTACCCCAGCAACTGATAAGGATTTGCAGCATTTCATATTTTTCCCTTTGATACAGAGTCAGAGCTAGGAATTCTGGTACCCGGGGCAAATACAATCAATGCCCTTTCTGAAATGCAATGCCCCAAACTTGAGTAGTCTCTTTCCTCATTATTTCCAGGTGGAAAAATAAGCCATTATTCTATCACTAAACCTAAAGAATCTGCTTGGGTTTGGGCTTGTACTGTTTGAATCATCATCATTGCCTTGGATTACCGAGCTCAGTTAATGCGAAAAGGCTAGACATTCATTTATTGCCCATTACAACCATCTTTGCAAGGTTCCCTAGATAACAGCATTATGATCTTTTCAACTAGAGCTGCCTCCAAAATTCTATAACCTTTATTATCTGTACTTCTCATGGGTCACACATTATATTGTACAAGGTGATGCTATCTTTTCTAAGGTGCATATACAGTTCATTAATCCTCTTCTTGTAATGTATGTTTTGGGGGATATATATTTTCCTCTGATGATTTCTTCAGCTACGTCCCAGAAATAGGGAATGTACTTTTTTTCATCATTATCATTTTCTTTCATGCAATCATTGATTGTTTGTATTATTTATTCTTTGACCCATTCATTATTTAGGATTTCCTTGTTTAGTCTTAATTTGGGTCAAGTGTTGTCCATCTTTTTATGTGTGTTAGTCTCATCTTGTCCACTAGATTAAAAACCCCTTGAAGACAAGAATGGTGTCTTTGTATCCACCGGAATGCCTTGAACATTTGGTGTGGTGAAATGGAGTGGAAAGAGGCTGGAACCTGGATCAAATACTACCTGTGCCATTAACTGTCTGTGTGGCCATGGGTAACTCACTTATCCTCTGTAAGCCTTAGTTTTCTGGACTGAAAAGTGGCAGGGTGATATTGAGGAAAGCATTTTGTGAACTAATGCACACTATATAAATGTGAGATCTGATTGTTTCTTTGTCGTTGTTGTTGCTGCTGTTACTTTTATTGCAGCATTTGGTAGCTGCTCAGCAGACATGCTGAAACTACTGGAAGAAAGTCTCATTCCACATGGTCCCTTGAGGAAGGAGAGGAAGTGAAGAAGGCACCAACATCCCTTTCCCTTAACCAAAGTGCTACCAAAACTTAAGAAGAAGCATAAAACTGTCAGAAAACATGTCTTGCTGCTGACCTTCAGGCTCTGTCAACGTGTGTGTCAGGGGAAGAGCAAAGCTGAATTGGAATCAAAGAGGAGTGAACTCAAATAGCCTCAGGAAGGCCCTTGCTTCAGCCACAGTGGCTTGTTAAACTTGACAAACTGAGCAGCGTCAGGATGTGGCACTTTACCACTCCTCCCATCACTGGAGAAAGGTCGGGGAGGGAGGGAGTGGCCCCTGAGGAGGATTAAGTTTCAGAAACCCCAGAATCAAGCACACCATTCTTCAGAGAACCACAAGATGCAAGAAAAACACTGAGCTTTTATCGTTCAGAACCCATTCAGGAGCTAGGCAGGAAAAGGATGAATGAGTTTTGTGGAAGTGTTTACATTCATATGAAAGGGCATTAGGTCTGGAGTCATGGATCTAAGCTTCTGTCACTTGCTGTGTGACTATTGTCCACTTAGTTTCCTCATCTGTAAAATGGAACACAAATACTTAAACTTCCCACCTCAGAGGGAGGTTGTGAGAATCAAGTACATTGTAAGAATTAAAGATAATATACAAATATCAGCTATGTTTATGCCACTTACTGGTGTATGACCTTGGGCAAATAACTTAACCTCTGCCTCAGTGTCCGCATCTGTAAAATGATAATAAAAGCATCTGTTTCTCAATGTTGCTATAAAGTACTTTGTAAACCTTAAAGCTTTATGTAAATACTAGCTATCATTTATCGTTGTTATAGGATGCCATAGTTTATGATAGCTAGACTTGGAGTTATCACATAGTTGGCACATAGTAAATGCTTACTGTTGGCTCAAGTTCTACCTCTGAACTATATTGACTGTGAGAGCTTAGACAAATCACTTCACATCTAAATGCTCCCAGGGAATCCTCTAAGATAATACATTTCCATATGAACTTTCATCCAAATCACTACTAGTCAAGTGAGTTTTCTCACTGGTGGTTCCCTTATATGGAAAAAGGAACAGATCTGAATAAAAAAATTAATTTAAAAAACATTAAATTCAGTTCTCTATGGCCTGAGTTCATATTCATGGATATGAACTGAACACCTGACTACAATCAGGCATGTTGTAGCTGCATGCCATTGGTCACAAGTAGTGTGAACATCTCCATATAGAACTACTGTCCTTTTGATACATTACAAGATCTTTGACTATACTGAATAGAAATTATTGGTTCCCTTACATCTTTTTTTTACTTACTTAGTATATGGATATGTTCATTTTGGTTGCATGTGTATGCTCATTAAGCTAAAAAAAATTTTTAAATTAAATTTTAAGTATAAAAAAAAAGATCCTTGCCATTATCAGTATGGGTACTTCTTCCAGTATTGCAGATTGCAAACCCTCTAGATTTTAGCTAGTGTCTTTCCCAGTTTCTGTGGCCAAAATAATTCACCGTTTCCTAGCCAATAAATACTCTGTTGATGAGGCTGAATAAACTCAGCTAGAATGGTACAATAGATACAAACCATTGTTGGACCCACACTTGGAACTTTTCCAGGTTTATGAAACTAGTCAGAATAGAGTTCTGCTGCCATAATCTTCAAGAATACAAAGTTGCCTCCACGCCATAATAAGGCATCAGAGGAGGACTCTATGGAGGAAACCTAGTGGTATCACTAGGGAAACAACTCTCAACATACATTATGGGGCTCATTATAGTTAGAAGCTAGCACAAAACTTAATATATATAATATATTATAATATGATATAAGGTAGTCTCATATTAATTTTGTATATATCTCTAATATATATTTATATTATATTTATATGTTTATATTTAATACATATTTGCATATATCTGTAATTATTTATTTGTATGTATATTGTCTCTCCCATTAGAATGATAGTTCCTTGAGGGCAGAAATTAACTTTGCTCTTTGTATCCCTAGTACTTGGCACAGTGCCTGGCAACATAGTATCTAAGAAATGTCTGTCGATTGATTGAGAAATCTTTTATGGCTGTTAAAAAGAATAAATACAATATGTCCATTCCTTCCTGCTCAGTCCCTTCCTGTCTGTGTAACACTGGACAAGTCACATCACTCCCATGGGTTTCATTTTCTCATCTGTAAAATAATGGGGTTGGCCTGTATAACCTGAAGTTCATTCCTTTTTTCCTGCTTTCTAAAACATTCATAAAGCACACAGACTTATCTGTTGTTCAGTCATTTTTCAGTCATATTTGACTCTATGACTCCTTTTGGAGTTTTCTTGGCAAAAATACTGGAGTGGTTTGTCATTTTCTTCTCCAATTGATTTTATAGATGAGGAAACTGAGGGAAGCAGGATTAAGTGACTTGCCCAGCATCACACAAATAATAAGTGTCTGAGGCTGGATTTGAATTCATGAAAATGAGTCTTCCTGACCCAGGCCTGGTGTTGTATCCACTATGCCACCTAGCTACCCTTAGAGCTACATATTTATACACTTGGTGAGGATTGTTCTTTTTTTATTTATTTAAAAATATCCTGTTCAAAGAAAATTTGGTGTTGGTACATCACAACCACCAGTCAGTGTCTTCAAATTCACTACAAGTTACCAAATTAAGAATAACTGATTTGAAAGAGATCACATTGTATAACAGAAAAAAGGCAAAGTTGGACCTCAGAAGATCTGAATTCTGGTTTCACATCTGCCATTTAATGTCATTGTGATATTGGAAAGTCACTCCTGCAGCAGCCACCTCCCCTATAAAGTGGAAAAGGTGGATAATATCATGCTTAAAATCCCTCCTACCCCCAAAATTCTACAGTTGTCATAGAATTTAGAACTAGGAGAGGCCCTCTAACCAAGCTTCTCCTTTTATATGTGAGGAAACTGAGGACCACAATGGGAAAATGATTTACCCAAGGTGACAGGAATATTAAGTGGCAGATCTAGTTATTCATCTTGATGAAAGATATTGTAAGTGAGAAGAAAAACAGCTTTGATGGAAATATTAACAGTAACTTCAATGAGTAGTATCCAAAGTTCATTCCTGACCATTCCTGGCAATGAGAGATCAAGGCCAGAACTTTTTGTCTTTTGTAAATTATAGAAGCACTGCAGTTCAACAGATCCTACAATCACCTGGAAAGTTTGTACCTGAATTCACATAGGAGGAAGAATATTAATACTCATAATACCTACATTCATGTAGTACTTTTTTCAAAGAATTTTCATATAATATGAAGTATGTAAAATATATTGTTCCCATTTCACAGATGAAGACCTAGGGGCACAGAGAATCTGTAATTTCCTTAAAATTACATAGCAAGTTAGGTAGCAAAATTCAGAGTAGTGGGTCTCCTAGCTCCCAATCTGGAGTTATTTCCACTAATCTTAGCATCTTGGGGAAAGATGCCTGAAAGAAGGAATCTGGAAAAAGATCCAAGATAAGATGAGGAATCCAAAGTGATGATTAGGAGAGGGAAAAGTAACATACTATAACCAGAACCCACAAATGGTCTATGGCAGGGAGTAGGTATACTAAGCAGGTCTGTCAGAGTTCCACAGGTTAGGGGGAGTGTGTGACACAGGGTGTGTCACCATGGATAGAATGCTGTATCTGAAGGAAGCATACATGGGTCCCAATACAGCTCTGCCATTCACTACCTGAGTGACACTGAATTAATTGGCTCAACTTTCTAAGTCTCTGTTTCCTCTTCTAAAACATGAAATGGTTAAACCAAGTGACCATTAAGGTCCCTTTCTTTTTTTATTTTTATTTCTTAATGTAAATAGTGTTTTTTTTCAATTACATGTAAAGATAGTTTTCAATATTCTTTTTTTAATAATCAACATTCATTTTTAAAATAAGATTTTGAATTTCATATTTTTCTCTCTCTCTCCCCTCCCGAAGACTGAAAGCAATTTGATATAGGTTATACATGTATGAGCATGTTAAATATATTTCCATATTAGTCATGTTGTTAAAGAAAAGGCAGAAAAGGAGAAAAACCACCAAAAAACCTCAAAGAAAGTGAAAGTAGTATGCTTCCGATCAGAATTCTGACTCCATCAGTTCTTTCTGTAGATGTGGATAGCATTCTCCATCATGAGTCTTTGTAATCATCTTGGTCTAATTCCCTTTTGAGAAGAGAGTCTTTCAAACACCTGGAGACAGCTATCATGTCCTCCATCTTCTCCAAGTGATGTTCCCTTCCCCACTCCACCTTTCAGTGTCTGATCCCATCTCCCATCCATTAAGGTCCCTTTCAGGACTACATCTATGATCCTATGAAGGTCAGAACTGAACTAGATTCTCCTTCCCAATTGAATATCCTATCCAGAAAACATAATTGTCAACTCTACAAGTAGTTCATTAAAACTGAATTCAAAGTGTGGTATAGTAGAATGAACACTGGATAAGAGGTCTAAGGTCTCAGTTCTGCCATTAATTTTGTGACCTTGGGGAAAAGTTTCTTCATATGTAAAATAAGAATGATTAAATAAGCTCTAAGGCCCCTTTCAGAGCTAAAAATTCTATTAATTCTGACTTCTTACATCAATATAAAAATAACAGCATACATTTATACTACAGTTTGAATTTTTAAAAGTGGCTTCCTCACTACAACCCTGTAGTGAAGTTAGTAAAAGTATTATTATTCCCATTTTATACATGAAGAAACTGAGGCCTACAGAGATGAGGTAGTTTATCCAAGGTTATACTACATGGTAGTAAAAGCCTAGACCCAGGCATCCACTGCAGGCCAGTGTTCTTCCAACTATTTCTCAATACAAAGAACTCACCCATCTAGCAATTTAACAAAAATGACTTTTTTTTTTCTTTTCCTCTGCCCTTTACCATAGCATAGCAAGTGAAACCATCCTTGCGGAGTTAAGCGAACCTTTTACATTCCATAACAAGAGCTTGGGGTTTGATTTGAATTTTGTGGCTAAATTTGGGCCAGTTTTTTTGTCTTCCAAACCCATCTGTCCCGGTCACAGCCTCTGTCCATGGTGCTGATCTTGTTTTCTTTCAGTGAAAGCAAAGGAAAAGTTCTTCAGTGATTCTGAGCCAACATAAGTTTTGACTAGGTTATAGGAAAAGTCAGATGGACATTAACAAGCTCAAAAGCCATGCAGTTTCCAAGAAAACTGAATGCTGGAGCTTTAGTGCTAAGAGAATGTGACTAAAAAATAAAATTATGAGAAAGGGGAAATGAGCAGAGGGCATGAAAGATGAAAGTTAATGGTAACTGTCCAAATGAAATTCCAAGAAAGGGGAAATTTTCTTCAATATTTGAGTTTCTATGCAGGCATCAGTAGGAACATCAATATTTGTGGCAAAGGATATGCTCTATTTCACAAATTCAATACTCCAGCCAAATAATACTACTTATTTTTCTGATTTCATCATGCCTTCTCCTATGCCCACACCTTTGTTTAAACTACTATCCAAACCTAGAATGCCCTCATCCTCAACCTCAGGCCAAGAGCTAAAAGTTCCTTCTATTTCGAAATCCAGTGATTCATGTGACCCCTGTACTACCACCCTAATTCTACTGCACTTTGATCTTTAAGTAGCTGTGTGATATAGTGGAAAGGTTGTTGGTCTTGAAGTCAAAGAGACTTAAGTTTAAATCAAAGCTATGACATTAACCAGTTGTACAGTCATGAACAAATCAATTAACTTCTCTGAGACAATTTCCCAAACTGTAAAATTTGAATAATTGATTAAACAGGGTTTATACATGAATAGCATTTAGTAAACCTCAACTACACATGAATTACAAGCATCAATCTCACTCACTCCTCAGAAAGGGCAATTCCATGGGGCATTACTACTGGGTATGGAAATTCAAGGTCAGAAACATAAGTCAAACTTTTCAGTATATTGTTCTGCATCTTGAGAGAAATTAGTCCTTCGAAATTTCAAGTTAGGGTATCATTTTCAGTATCATATATACAGAAGTACTTGAAAAGCTTTGATCCTGACTTTGTCAAACCCTACATTGTCTTAATTGCTCATCAAACCCTACATTGTCTTAATTGCTCATCCCTCCAGCTAAAAATGATGATGATGATGTTGATTCCCAATCATGTAGTGCTTTAAGATTCACAGGGGTTTACAAAGTGTCTTCCTGACAACACTTTGAAATATAATATCAAGAGGTAATATTTGTATATCACTTTAAGGTTTGCAAAGTATTTCACATACATCAGCTGATTTGATCCTCACACCCATTCAGTGAGGCAGATATTGGTATTATCCCTATTTTATGGATGAGGAAACTGAGGTTGAAAGAGATTTAATAATTTACCCAAGGTCACACAGGTAGCAAGTATCTGAGGCAGGATTTGAACTTAGGTCTACTTTGTCTCCAAGTACCAAACTCTATCAACGATACCATTTAGCTTCCTGTAGTTGTAGTGAGAGACTTCTCTAGTCCCTCTACTTGCCTCTCAATTTGTGTTGTAAATATGGGATGCTCACTATGGAAAACTCCTATTCTATCATCAGATAAATGGTACACAAATTTTACTTGCTTTCTCCAAGGTTATCAGGGTCTCTTAACTGTTAGATCTAATCTTTGTCCTTCATGATGTCTCCGTAACTTTGGACTTTATTGATCACTCTCTTCTGAATCACTCTCTCTCTTCCCTGACATTGATCTCTTCTGGTTCTCCTACCTGTCTGACGACATCTCAGTCTTCTTTGTTGAATCATCATCTGTGCCTCCATCTCTGCATGGGTGAACCCCAGGACTCTTCCAGTACCTCTTCTCTTCCACCTTTACATTCTTCTTCTTGGTGATGTCATTAACTCCATAGGTTCAATTGCAGATGATTTTCAACCTACATATGCAACCTCAATCTCTCCCTTGAGTGTCAATCTCCCACCACAAACACTTTCAACTAAATATCCCATAGGCATATCAAATTCAACACGTCTAAAATGAAATTTGCCATCTTTCCTCACTAATCGTATTTCTCCTCCAATCTTACTTATTTCAATGAAAGATGCCACCATCCTTCTAGTTGCCCAGGTCTACAACCTGAGTCATCCTGTATTCTTTCTTCTATCTCACTCCCATAAATAGAAGTTGCTGAATATTATCAATTCTACAGTCACATTTCTCAAATCTATCCCTTCTCTTAACTCGCACATCTATCACCCTAATTCAGATCCTCATCTCTCACCCAACCTATTATAATCACCTTCTACTTAGCCTTCCTACCTCCAGTCTCTACTCCCTCCAATCCACACGCTGCGTAGCTGCCAAATTAATATTTCTAAGCACAGGTATGACCACCTCACTCTCCAGTTCAAGAAGCTTTACTCACTCTCAATTGCTTCTAGCATAAAATATAAACTTATCTAACATTCAAATCACTTCACAATCTGACTTTTACCTACCATTCCAGACTGGTTTCACCTTCCTTCCCCATTATATTCTATACTCAATCCAAACTGGCATATTTACCATTCTACATATATGATATTCTATCTTCTGCCTTTGCATAAGCTATCCCCATACTAAGAATGTACTCCCTATACATCTCATCCTCTTGGAATCCCCAGTTCCCATAAAGATTCAATTCAAGTGGCACCTCCTACATGAAGTATTCCAGATATAATTTTGGTGCTCCTTCCACCTGTTCCCCCACTTTGTAATTATTTTGTACAGAATTTGCATTTAGTTTTCTGTATATGTGTTGTATCTCCCAGTGGGATGTAAGTTCCCTGAAGACAGGGACTGTTTCTGGCTTGCCTCTATATCCCCAGAAATTAACAATGCCTGACATATGGTGGGTGTTCTATAAATGTTTATTTAATTGAATCAAATGGTAATCTACACAGCAATGCACTCTTTTTATGTCTCCAAGCTTGTTTCTTCTAAAAATATTTTTATGGCTAATATTCACCTACTGCAAATTTCAGCAAGAAGGGGACAGACATCAAAAAAGAAATACAAAGCAAATGAATAGCCAATGTGTTTGTCTGATGTGTCTGTGACTTTTACTGGATTCATTTTTATTGTTAACCTCTATGAAATGAATAGCTGTGTGGGACAGTGAATTTTCTGGAGCATCCAGTGGCTCTAGAATCAGTCAGAGGTGTGTGTGTGTGTGTGTGTGTGTGTGTGTGTGTGTGTCTTCAGTGTTTTTCAGTCCTGAGTCAGAGTGCCTGTGTTCAAATCCTACCCTTAATATTTACTATCATATGACCTTGGGCAAGTCATTCATCACCCTCCCCACCTCATTGTTCTCATCTCTAAAATGGGAGGATTCAATTAGATAACCTGTAAACCTTTAAACTCTAAATCAATGACCTTCTGATCTTTAGAATGAGAACTGTAATGTTTCTTAAGGAAGCTCTTTCGTTACAATACATATGAAAGAAATATGAAACCATTTCAGATTGATGTGTCTGCACCAATTCACCAAAAAAATGACTACAGAAACAAATACTTGCTTCGGAAATCTACCCTTAGGCTGTTATAAAACATCTAAACTAGATTACAATTATACCTGAAGATTAAGGAGTACTTGTGAGTATAAATGTGGTTAATGTTGGGCTGCTCCCCTTAAAAACAATCATTGGAATGATAATAAAAACAGGAATAATAGGAAATAATAAGCAAAAAATTATTCTAGTGCAAAAAATGGATGTCAGTCTTAAGAGTTTTAGATCTGGAAGAAAATTTAACAATCTAGTTTTACCCTCTCATTGTACAGATTAGAAAACTGAGGCCTGGAGGAATTGAACAGCTTTATATTTCATTGATGTTACCAGATCCAACCACAATCTAATAAATGGAAAATGTTCCTTCTTTTCCTTCTGGGGCATTTGTCTGTTTGTCTTGCCCGGCCATGACACCCCTTGAGAGTCCTCACCTGCCAGCCTTAGTGATGATCATCTCTGTTCCAATGTCATGGAACCTTTTCCAGAGGTCAGCACATTGGAGCTCAACTTGAATCTCCTCCATGGATGAAATGGGCGGAGGTGGGGGACCAGGAGCACCTGATGTAAGATCCGGGTGAGACTCAAAGGAGCAAGATGTCCTCTCTGTGAGTACCTCCGTGTCGGAACCAGTGCTCTGCTCTGAATCTGCAAAACAAACACCAAACCGTAGGTGAGAAGTTTTCATGGCTTTGCCTTGTAATGGAGGGAATGAAAGGAGAGGTGAAAATAAAAGAAATTGGGAAGCTCCAGAGCACTGCACTCAGGCTATTTTTTATGCACTGTTGCTGTAATTTATGGCCCAGTTTCAGGTTTCGTGTTTCTAACATGACATCTGGCATTTTAGTAAGTTTTAGCAACAGCTGAACAAGATTGTCCACATCACATGAGATAAAGAGTAGCTAAAGTCATTGTGTTGGAAAGAATGAAGCATAGGGCATGGAGTAAGCAATTAAATACAAATAAAGAGAAAAGTTTAAATTGATTTGAAAATAGCGTTGGTAACCTATAGAGACCCTTTACCGGGGTGGGGAGAGGGGATGGGACAGGAGGACTCACACAGAATCCTCTTGCATCCTGCTGAATTGCATCCCAATCTAGGCTACTATGGGTAAATTAGATCCTCTACACATGAGCCCCATCCCAAGCTTAATGTCCTGAACATCCATACAGCATAGGATGCTCCAGGGTCTTCAGACAGCCTACGTATCGTATCTGCTTGTATAACCTCTATTTTCTTGGAGACTGACCTTTCCTGGAAGTCCAATAAGGTCATTTTTGATGAAGAAAGGGTGGCTGGCTGTTGCAAGGCAAAGGGGGCAATAAACATATGGAATTAGTTACCCAGGAAGGCTGTTGAAACAAAGGGTATAAATGAGTTCAGGAGACACCTAGATTGGTTTCTGAAGTATGAGGAGAGAGGAGGGGGGCCCAAAACAGGAAGGTGGGTTTGAAAGCAACCAAATAAAAAGCTGGTATGCTGAGCCAGATGGCCTTTTCCTCCTCTGACAGTCTCATCTGTGCTGATGAAGGGAAGTTGAGGGAATAAAATCAACCGGTGGAGAAGGCTGGGGTCAAGCTTAATAGCAGAGTTGATTTGTGGTACAATGTAAAGAATGGGCAGTTCAGGACAATGTTACTCCCCAACAGCCAGAGAATCTCAGCATTTTTCAATAACAGTAATTTAAATAATAATTCGCATTTACAGAGAATGTCAAGATTTACAAAGTGTTTTCCACAATAATGATAATTAATATTTATACAGTGCTTTTGGAGTTTGCAAAGTACTTTACATATATTATCTCCTTTACATATACTGACTCCCAGTGAGTTAAGTGCTATTATCCCCATTTTACAAATGAGACTACTGAGGACAAAGAGGTTAAGTGACTTGCCTAAGATTACACAGTTAGTAAGTGTCTGGGTCAGTATTTGAACTCAGGTTTTCCTGACTCCAATTCCAGAGCTCTGTTAACTTTGGCAACAATTTGTGAGGTAGATAGTACAAGTACCAATTTCTCCATTTAAAAAAAATCCCCATTTTGTAGATAAACAAACTAAGACTAAAGACCACACAATTAACAAGTGTCAGACCTAAAGACTGAACTTGAGGTTTTCTAACCCCTGACTTGTAAGCACCCTTGTATGGAGGTCCTTTGGAGCATGAAGGTCACCAATGGTGCATATTTTTCTGCTTCCTGGCTCAGGGCCCCCACCCCATTTCCCAAAACAACTTCAATACTGGACAGCCAAATTAAACCTTTATGGTATATAAGCTACAACATATCAGAGACAGAAAATCAAAGCCACAGCATCCTCAAATGAGGGCTTCTTGGAACCAGGAACCCAATCTAGTTGTCCATCTAGTTACAGCTGAGGATGTAGGTCCTCAAGGGGAGGGAGGAGGAGGAAGGAGAAATGATGTAAAATCATATAAATGTAACACAAGGTAGGAAACGATGGAGATGAAGGGGAGATAGAAACAAAACAATATTTGAGAAGGCAGAGAACACTTTGATAGGAGAGAATAAGGAAAGATTGTTTGTGGGTGCACATGTACATACACACACCGGCACACACACACATACACACACACACACACACACACACACACGCATGCACGCACACACACACACACACACACACATACACACACACACACATTGGCAACCAAGCCGAGACTTGAAGGAAGATAAGAACCCTGAAATGCAGAGATAAGAAAGGACTACATTCTAAGAAGGAAGATACACCAACTGAGGTGAAAGGTGGCAGGTTGAATTCATAGAACTATGTCTATGTGGGTTGAAATTTTGGGAGTATGAAGAAGAAGAATGGGAAATAAAGCTAGAAAGGTAGAATGGAGGCAGAATGAGTAGCTTGAATTTTATCCTAGAGGTCGTCAGGAGCCACTAAAGTGTTTGGAGTAACAACAGTCAGACTTGTAAAAGGGAAAGATTATTTTGTGTGAGCAGGATTGGGAAAAGAGAGAGAAAATGGAAGCAGATACAAGTTAAAAGACTGTCACAATGGTCTAGCCAAGGGGTGACAAGTTCCCGATATACATGATATGTCCCTGTCCTTAAGGAATTTATAACTTAGCTGGAAAAAAGAAATAATACAAACGCAACAATTGGAACAATATAAAAAGATCGAATCTAATCAAATGCTAAATATGTGATAATAACTAAAGAAGTCCTCGGTTTGTGGGCAACAAGACACCTAGTCACTTGCAAGCTGTATTTATAGCAGAGTGAAGGCCATTTTAAGATGAAGTAATTTACCTCCCTACACTGGGAATAAAACCAAATCTTCTTGGCTCCTAGGTTTCCACTCCATCTAAAATCACACTCTCTCATTGGAAAAAAAATGACCCGGTGGGCTTTACATTCAGAACATGGGCTCCATGCCCCTTTTGTTACTTTGTTTTGCCAAAGTGCTGCCACTCAGTCCAATGGAACTTTCCAACAGTATATAAATGTAACTTTTGCATTTTTTAACTATTACTAGAAAACACTGGACTTTTCACCTTATATATGGACTTTGGTAAACAAAATAACAGTTAACATTTATATAGCATTTTAAGGTTTGCAAAGAGTATATGAGTGGGCATGTGTGTGTGTATACACATATATATACATACATGCATGGTGTGTACATACAGAGGTATACACATTCATACATAACATATATGTGTCTGTATAAACATATATTCTTATTAACTACTGAGATAATATTTGTAACACTTAGCATTGATACGTAGCAAGTACTAAAAAGAAATGCTTTCTTTCATCTGAACCTCATAACACCCCAGTTGAGATGAGTCCTATTATTATGCCCATTTTACCAAGGATGAAACTGGAGGAGTTTAAGTGACCAGAGGTCACACAACTAATAAGGATCTGAGGTAGAATTTGAACTCAGATCTTCCTGATTCCATGTCCAACCCTCTCTCCATTGGGCCACCAAGCTGTCTCTTATTGTAATTAGTTTCAGATTTGTTATAAGGTGTTTTCTAATCTTAAAAATGGGGGAAACTTGGACAGGTCCTACTCAAATCATCCTATAATCAGTACCATCTTATTTTTCACTTTGTTTCGTTCTAATCCCTTCCCCTTCAATTTTCATGTACTCTGTGTTCTAGTCAAATTAAATTACTTGACATCCTCTTTGATCTCACCAGGTGTTTTTTGGGCACCAAGGCATTTGTTCATGCTATCTCCCTATAACTGATATTAATCAGCAAGCATTAATTAAACAACTCCCATGTTCCAATCATTGTGCTAAGAATTAGGGATGCAAAGACGAAAGTGAAACAGCCGCTGCTCTCAAGGAGTTTACATTCTATTGGGGGAAACAGCATATACATATACAGGTTATACAAAATATGGACAAGTTAAATACAAGATGACTGGGGAAAGGAAACCCTAGCCACTGGGGACCTCAACAAAGACTTTGTGTAGGAAGTGGCTCTTGAGCTTTTGTATATATGCCCTTTTTCTTTGCTGCTTCTCATTTTGGTTTAAATCCTATACTCATCCTTCAAGATCAGTTCAAGGGTCATGAAGCCATTGCTGATCTCCCCTTCCTTTCACACACAATTCAATTTAGAAATTATCTTTCCTTCCTCTCAGTGTTCTAGGCAGCTCCACGGGTCTATAATTTGCAAAGAAGATGCCAACCTTTGTTGGTGGAGGGAACATCTTCACCCACAAGTTCTCTATACCAAAGGAAAAAACTTTAAAAAAATAAAAAAGAAAAGAAAAAACTTGTCCCTATCCTCTTCTCTAAACCTTGCATAGATTTGTACCACTCTTAGACACTGCTCATGTTATACATATACAGATACATTGACTAATGTTGTTAATGAGTTCTGTGAAAGGTCATCATTAGGTAAAGCATCATTATAGGGGCACCTAATTCTATAGGAATGATCAATGATGTTACAGTAGAATTTTACAGCCTTAAGGTGAGGTTTACTTATGATGTCATTCATGACTTTATTTAGAAATGCAATTTTATTTAACAAGCACTCATTCAAGCCCCCTGCTATATGCCAGATGCTGTGTCAAGAGTCAGAGATACAAAAACAAAAAATGAAATTGGCCTTTTTCCTCAAGGAACTTGCCTTCTACTTGAGAATTATCAAATGAATGCAGATAAGTTAACAAATGTACATTCAAAATAAAGTAATTTCTTGCCACATAGGGAAGCTAGCAATAACATCTGGAAGAATCAGAAAAAGCTTCATGGAGAAGGTAGCACTTGGACTGAGCTTTCAATGGTGCTAGGGATTCTAAGACTGAGAATGGCATGCATTGCAGGCATAGAGGACAGTAGCTACAAGGTCTGAAAACCACATTGGTCAGAGAAATGCTATGCAAGGTATGCCTATATTTTATATGAGTTATTTTTGTGTTGCATACCTCCCTACTCTATTGCAGCAAAACTTTTTTAAAAATTTTGTCCCCTCACCTAGTTCTTGTAAAATAGGTACTTAATGATTATTGAATCGAATTGAACTCAAATTGAACTGAATTGACCTGAATGTCACATTGGTGAGGCTGATCCATGACTTACCAAGCATTTTCCTGAAAGTGACATTGTGACATAGATAGAAGTAGAATATGAGATTCTGAAAAACAGGGAAGATTTTAACTTTTATTCTTTGTTTCATTAATGCCCAGCAAAGTGTTTGGCACTTAATAGTCACTTAAAAAACATTTGATGAATCATTTGTTCCATTTTAAGAGGATAGTCCTTGGACCTGTTATTTCATTGATATGGAGATTCAGTGATGAGACTCTCCATCTCCCAATTCAGGTTGACACCTTTTTTGCAATTTGTAATTTTAGAGAAGTGCCCAGAGAGGTTGTAACTTGCCCAGCCAGTTTATGGCACAGGCAGCACTCAAACCCAGTTCTTCCTTGCCCCAAGAGTGACCCTCTATCCACTACACCATGCGACCTCTCAGGCCCTATTTTACTGATCAGGAAAGGGAGATCCAGAAAGATTAAGTGATCTGTTTATAGCCATGCAACCATCCAGTGGCATGACCAGAAAAGCCAACCCATTCCTTCTGATGCCAAGTCTAGTGAATTTTCCACTATGCTACATTGTCATATAACAACCCTAGCAGTGACTTAAGTACCAGCTGTTACAAAGGCTGAAAGAAAGGTACCAAATGCATTGTAGCACTGCTTATAAGAGTGACTAACCCAGACTCAGATACCACGCTGACAGATCAAACTGAAGTCATATCTGGGTGCTTGTCCAGAATCTTACATTTTTGTGTTTCCCAATTATTTGTTTTCTTGACAATTGATCACTTCCTGTTTTCCAAAAAGTAGCCCCTAAAAGAACCTCTAAAAAGCACAGAAAGTCTTGTTTGACAGCTTGTGAAGGCATATTTTCACCAGGGAAGTGTAAAGAAATCAGAAACAGAGGTGATAGAGTTACAAATGACTATTAAAGTTAAAGGAAACAGGACTTGGGAATCCTGCATTAAAGCTGGAGCCAAGAGATCAGAAAACATCATATGAGTCATAGCATGAAACCAGACTACCCCCCACTCCTGCCCTCCTTCTCCCTCCCCCCCCCCCCATCATCAACAACCTAAGACGTAAATTCTAACCACAGGTTTTTAGTGTGACACTGTGTCCCCTTGGCTTAATTTTTATCTATAAAATAGAAGTAAATAATACTAACACCTCCCAACCTTCTACTATATAAGCACGATTGATCTCTGTTGTCACTCTTACAAAGAATAAAGATGGGGAAGGGAGATTTGAGAACAGTCTGAGCAGGAGTATCAATAATAATGGATCACTGCACAACTAATAAGAATACCACATGATCATTCCAGGTAAATAGATGGCCAAAATACCTCAACTTATTGAGTGGTGGCTCATAAATATTAACTATCTTAATAAATGCAAGGGATTGATCGCTGTTTAATCAATCAGTGATTAGTGAGCTATATAGTCACTGGACAAAAAACACCAACCCGACTACAAACAAGGAGTTTCACCCATATCCCACACAGTGCAAGGGTGGGGAGGTGGGAAGCAGGTATAAACAGGTGAGGGAAAGTCAAAAGAAGAGAAGGGAAGGAATTCCAAGGATCAGATCCAGAGGTCAAAATCAAATCTAGGAAATAACTGGGTTTTTTTCCCCAGCACACTGGCTTTGAAGTCAGGGGACCCGAACTCAAATCTTAATTCTGTCATTTACTACTTGTGTGACCTTGGGCAAGTTTAACTGCTCAATTTAACCTCCCTAGGCTTACTTTGCAGATCCAGAGGGCCAGGGGTCTGAGATCAAGTTCAACTGGCTCAAAGCCAAGCTTGACCCACAAAAAAAAAAAATTAAAGGGTTAGGAGAACAACATATAAGGCAAGAAATTCTGGTGAATTGCTTCACAAGAAGAAACAGTCCAAGTAGCAATCCTTTTATGGGGAGAGGCATGATACAGTCAGCCCCCACCCCCTATTGCCTTGATGTAGCTGCAAGCAATAAAACTCTGGGCTTGAACAACATGTTAGATGATGCCTATAATTATACTGCATAATATGATGTAATGAAAACAGAAAGCCACAATCGAGTATTCTTAAAATAATTTTTCTGTTTAGCCATCTACAGTAACATTTAACAAAAAGTTCTTAGAGGTTGAGTGATACAGTAGAAAGAAGAAGCCTGGCTTCTAATCCTGGCTACACCACTAACTATCCCTTTGTCCTTGCTAGGCACTAGGAATACCACAGAGTCAAACAAGGAACAACCCCTTAGCCTCACACAAGACTTTTGCCTACTTAACTGGAAAATGAGGAAGCTAGTCCAGAGGTACTATAAACACCCTTCTACCTCTAAATAGGCTTTGATTCTATAAAACACAACACAGCATCATGCCAATAATATAATTGCCCTTGCAAAGCAAGACCCAAGAGGCAGTTTAGTACTGTGGAAATGGCACCTGTCAATAATGTCATGGCCCCTGGGTTCAAATGCTGTCTTTGGCACTTACTTCCTATCTGGGAATTTGGATAAGCCATGGCCTCCAGGGGCCTAAGTTTCTTCAACTGTAAAGGAAAGATGTTGGACTAAATGGCCTCTGAGATCTCTTTTGGCTCTAGACCAATGGTCCTATAAACCTCCACCGTGATGGGATGCTATTCCAATCTACAGCATGGTATCTCATTATTCCATCTGGTCAAGAATAGAAAAGATTAAGGTTGTCTAAGTGGGACAGGGGGAAGGAAAATTAAACAAGAAAGAAATCAATTTCACTCATTTCAGTGGACATATCTACTATGTGAATGAGATATGGCAGAGGAGGAAAAGGAGGAAGAGCTGGTCTCAATATCATAGAGACTGGTTTTTCAAGCCCCACCACTGATACACACAGGCTGTATGACTCTGTGCAAGTAAATCAATCTCCTATTCCTCAATTTCCACATCTAAATGAATTCAATCTATATTGAATTCAATGGCCTTCAAGACCCTTCCAGCTCCTAATCTATGATCCATATAGAAGAGTCCAAAACTGCAAGCAACCAATGTTTGGAGGCCACAAGTACTGATTGACATTTTCCTGGAAAGTGACAGTCCTCAAGTACCTACCTCAGTGCCTTTTTGCAAGACTCTCAGAACACTGACTTTGAATTCAGTTCTTGACTCTATCACTTACTACTTGTATGACCTTGGGCAAGTTTAACCTCTCAACCTCTCAGGGCCTCTATTTCCTTTTCTGTAAAATAAAAAGAGTTGAACTAGTTGTTCTAAATCTATGATACTAGGATCCTATTAAAAGGAGGTTTAGGTGGAAAGGGTGGATTGAGATCTCTAAATTTAATGGAATATTACTACATCATAAGAAACAACAACTACAAGGAATTTAGAGAAACATGGAAAGATTTGTATGAACTGATTCAAAGCAAAAAGAAAAGGCTGAAGCAAGAGAATGACAAGTACAATGACTACAATAACATAAAATGAAAATATTTAAAAGTTTCTAAACTCAGGGTAATTTAAATGACAAACCTTATTTCCAGAGGAAAGATCTGATGACATACTTTATACATGCTTTTAACAAATAGGTAGGGGATTGTGGGGACTGTGTTGCATATTGCAACATGAGGTTGCTATTTGGTTTTACCTGTTTTTTTCTCTATTGGGAGGGGAGGTATCTTGAGAGGGAGTATATGTTAGGAAGAGACTGTAATGTGAAAAATAAGCACTATCAAAAAATATTTAAAGGTAAAGGCAGATTTAATTGGATCCTTCTCAGTGGATAAGCAGTAACTTTTTCAAATCACTGGATTCAACTCTGTGTTGTCTTGCCATTCTGGCCATTACTCTTAAATGGCACTTTACTCTTGGCAGAAGTATCAATGTGCCTCCCTAAATTCCTCACTCAAAACCCAAACCTAAGTTTAGGCACTAATATGTCTATTTTGATACAGTAAAATCATACAGTATCGATGCTTTTAAAATTTTACCCCAATATCTCCCCAGTACCTTTTGATCACAAATTCCAAAGTTCAACACTTTCCATTATGCTATTGCATTCACCTTTGCATAGGATCATAGGATCATGGTTTTAGAGCTGGGATGGACCCCCTTGGATTCTAAAGTACAATTAGAACTTTAGAATTCTCCAAAGGATGGACCGATATTTGAGCTGGTTGAGGAAGCCCATGATTTAAAATCTCAATGTCATCCTTAATTTGTCATTCTCAATTGCTAGCACATCCAATCCATTGCTGAATCTTGAAATTTCTACCTTCACAATTTCTCTTTTATTTGTTCCCTTTTCCTCCAATCACATAACCACAACCCTAGTTCAGGCCCTTATCACCTTTTGCCTAGACCACTAGAATAGCCTTCTAACTGGGATCCCTGCCCCAAATCTCTCCTCATTACAATCCTTCCTTCACTTAGTTGCCAAGGTGATTTTCCTAAAGCATAGGTGTAACCATGTCCTCCCCTTATTCAATGAGTTCCAAGGCCTCCCTACTATCTCCAGAATAAAAAATCCCTTGTTTGACATTTAAAGATTTTTAACAACTTGACTTTTTAACTTCCCAGTCCTCTTACGCATTACTCCCTTCTATGAGTTCTATAATCTAGCTACATTGGCCTACTTCAGGGAATCACTGAATTTCTCATCTCCATGCCTTTGCACTAGCTGTCCCTCATGCCTAGAGTGCTCCTCCCTTTCACTTCTGCCTCTTAGTTTCCCTGACTTCATTAAAGACGTGGCATAAAGCCTAAATTCTTCGGGGACCTTTGCTGATCTCCCCAAGCTACTATTACCTTTCCCTTTTAGATTACTTTCTATCTGCTCTTTACATCTTGTACACACCTAATAATTTACATGTTGTCCCTACCAGTAGAATAAAATATCCTTAACGGTAACCATTGAGAGCACATTTTTGTCATTGTTGTTGTTCAGTCATTTCCAAGTCTTTGTGATCCCATTTGGGGTTTCCTTGGCAAGGATGTTGGAGTGGTTTACCATTTCCTTCCCCAGATCATTTTACAGATGAGAAAACTGAGGCAAATAGGCTTAAATGACTTGTCCAGAATCATACAGTTAGTAATTTGATTTGAATTCAGTAAGATGAGTCTTCCTGGTTTTAGGCTCAGCATTTTATCTACCATGCCACCTAGCTGCCCTTGAGAGCACATGGTAAGTACTTAATAAGGCTTGTTGATTAACAGTAGGCACTTAATAAATCTATACATTTAAATGGATTAAAGTGAATCAAAGAAAAATGCCAAATGTACTTTGTTGTGACTCTTGGATCCATGGATGCACAAATGTAAGCCTCACAAATTTTTCATAATCCTGACAGTACAGGTCTCTGCTATGGCTGAAATTGGGCTACTTATTGTGGTTTCTCTTCCCAGACCTTGAAAGGTGCTCTCAATCTGCTGTTCCATCCTGTCTCTTTTGCTCTCCCCTCTTCTTTTATGCCCACTTCCCACTTTTTGCAGGCCATAGTTAGATTCCATCTGGTCAACACCAATATGTTATTTCCTAGTCTGATAGTACTCTATAATCAGTCAAACAAGGGCAAAGCTTTTCTTATATAAAGATTGTACATATAACATGTTAAGAATCACAAAACTTCACATAAGAGATTTTATAATATGTCAGAATATGAAAAAAATCAGGGAAATAGGAACTCAGAAAAGAAGACAGAGTAGGTGGAAGAGGTGTGAGTAGATAGCTATTCACATCAACAAGATTTGGTGCAGGGAGGGAGGAGGAGGAGGTCATGAACTAAAAATTCAATATAGATAAAAAATGTAACATGACAAAAAATTCAACAAAATATAGACAAAGAAGTATGTTTTTTCATATGATAAAAAGTATCCATCTAAGCCCAAATCCTAGGTTTGCATGCAATGGAGAAACACAAGATACTTTTCTAATAACTGCAAGAGTAAATAAGTATGTTCTCTTTCCCCCATAGTTCTAAATATTCTGCTAATTGCAAAAAGACAAGAAAAATGTTCTAAAAAATTAAATATATTCAAGAGCAAATCAAAATTATCTTTTTTTATGACCACATGAAATTTTATTTAGAAAATCCTGGCGAGTCAGCAAAGTTATAATGAGACAATGAATTTCTTCAGCAAAGTGGCAAGTTACAAAAAAAGCTCACAAAAAATCAATAGCAGTTTTAAGTAGCAGCAATATAATTCAGAAGGAAAAATAGAAATGGAAGCCCTGACATTCAAATTAACTACAAAATGTATAAAACAATCTGGCAGTCAGTTTACTGTAGGATACATAATACCTGTATAGATACAATCACAAAATATTCCTTACAGAAGTAAAGAACAAATTAAAAAACTAAAGGGATATTCACTGCTCATACTGAAGCCATGCCATGTAATAAAAATTAAACCACAACTAAAATTAATTTACAGATTTAATGCTATATTAATCAAACTACCAAGGGAATAATTTGGAGAAATAGACAAAAATAACATTAATTTGGAATAACAAACAGATCTAGAATACCCAAGAAAATAAGTGGAAATTGTAGAAGTGAAAGGGAAATGGTACATCTAGACCTCAAAGCAGTAAACATCAAAGCTACTTTGTACGCATTAAAAAAATACATAAGATCAATGTAACAGGCCGCACAAGGAAGAATAAAAAATAATTGAGCTCAATAAATCTCAAAACATGTCATCTAGGTAGAAATTTCCCATTTGACAAGAATTGCTAGAAAAACTTGAAATCAGTCTGGCAGAAAATGGGTTCAGATCAATCTCTTATACCATATAGCACAATAAGCACAAAATGGACAGGTTGTCTGAAAATTAATTATCATATGGGAGGGTGGGGGGTGGAGCAGCAAGAGATCCAAAGCAGGAACTTTCACAGCTATGGCTAGGGAATGAATTCTTAACCATACAAGGGGTAGAGTCAAAAGATAACTTGAATAACATGGAATTGAAAAACCTTTGCATAAACAAAAGTAACACAACTAGGACAAATAGAGAAGTGATTGTAGGTTGGGGGGATGGTTTTTATATGGAATATTTTTGATAAGGTTCTTATATCTAATAGGTGGCTTCATGGAGAGTAGCCTTGCCTTGAAATCAGAAAGATGAGTTCAAATCTAGCATCAGATACTAGCTGTGATCCTAAGAAAGTCACTCAACCATTTTCTGCTTCAGTTTCATCAACAATGAAGTAGGGATAATAATATCACCTACGTCTCAGAGTTGTGAGGATAAAATGAGATAAAAGTTGTGAAGCACTTAGTACAATATCTGGTATAGAGTAGGCATTTAGTATATGCTTGTTTCCTTCCATCCTTCTAATATAGGTAGCTCTCAGATTCTCAAGTGAACCTAAGATCTCAACAGTTTCAGAGTTCTCTCAATGATGCAGATTACAATCTACCCATGCCTGCCCATTCCTCTTGTCCATATTTTCCCAAAAGTTCACCTTAGGGAATCAACCTAATTTTCCAGAAACATTTATCACTTTCTCCTGACATCAACAGGGAACCAGTGAAGTATTCTAGCTATCCACTAGGGATCATTTGCTCTTCCCACATTACTAGTTCATTTCTCTTCCTAATAAACTAATATAACTCATGACTTGATGAGCACCAAATAATCAATCTCCACTGATGAGGATCATTCTATGCCAATGGACTTTAAGCTGCATGTTAGACTAACAAATTTATAAGACCAAAAGTCATTTCCCCAAAGACAAATTGTCAAGAGATATAAACAAATAATTTTCAAAAAGAAAAACTGTAAATCAAAATAGCTCTGAGGTTTTACCTCACACCAGGAAATTTGGCAATGATGACAAAAGATGGGAACAGTCCAAGCTAAAGGGATTGCTGAAAGATAAGAACAGTAGTGCACTGTTGATTGAGCTTTGAATTGACCCAGTCATTCTAGAAGGCCATTTGGAATTGTGAAATAAAAAAAATTTTGACTAAAATGTCTATACCCTTTGACCCAGAGATTCAACTGCTAGCCATTTACCATAAAAAAAGTGAATGATGGGAAAGGGGGGCCATATAAATGAAAACAATGCATTGTTTCTAGCACAAAAATGGGGAACAATGACTAAACAAGTTGTAGTACATTTATGTAATGGAGTATTACTAAGTTTTAAAAAACAATGATTATAACAAATACAGAAATTCATAGGAAAATTTACATGAACTAATGCATACAATGACTATCACAATATTAATAGAAAGAACAAGAAGAGAAAAACAATTGAAACTAAATTCTGTGAAAATACAATGACCAAAATCAGCCCCAAAGAAGAGTTATGAAAAAGCACCTCATTCCCTCTTCTTTGAAGACGTGGGAGATCATATGTATGGACCAACCATATGTACCATCAGACTTTTTTCAATACTTTGGTTGGTTTTGCTGAACTTTTTTCTCCTCTTTTTTTTATTCTTCATTTTAAGGGGTGGCTTGCTGGGTGAGGGCAGAAGGAGGGATATAATGGGAAACAGAGTCAATGAACAGACAATAGGTGTCAATAAAGTTTTATTTCAAGGAACACAACATGACAGTCAAAAAAGCTATCATGATCTTAGACTTCTATAAGAGAGATATAGTTTCTAAAACACAAGAGATGATATTCCTGTCATATTGTGCCCTAGTCAGTCGATATATGAGAACTTGTCCTAGAATCACAGAGCTAAAGATAGAAAAGACCTCTGAGACCATCTAGTCCAGCCCCCTAATTTAACAGTAAAGGAAACTAAGGCACATAGAGTCTATATTATTTGCCCAAGGTCACACAGGTAGTAAGCTTCAGAGATGAGATTTGAACCTTACTTTTCTAACACTAAAGTCAACACTAATGTTTAGTTCTGGGCATACATTTTGGGAATGATATGGCTACTAGGAAAACATCCAGAGGACAAAAATCAAGATAGTGGGGGTCTCTGAATCTGAGTTATAAGATCAATTTTTTATAAGGGGTGGCTTTTTGGATGGGGGAGAGAGCCATAAGAAGAACATTTGAAGGAACAAGGGATGTTGACATCCTGGAGCAGTGAAGATTTAGGGACAGCATGATAGCTGTCTTCAAGTATTTGCAAGGCTATCATATGAAAGATGGATTCAATTTGATCTGCTTGGCAGAGTTTTGAGCAACTGGTGAAAACTACAGAAAGGCATATTTATGTTCTGCAATAGATTTTTTTTTTAATTGCATGACAGTTCTCACTATACAAAAGTGAAATGAGTTACCTTGGGAGGTACTGAGTTCTTCACCAAGAGAGTTCTCAGGCAAAGACTGACTAATCTAACCTGTGGATCTTTTATGAGGGAGGGATTCCCGTACAGTTATAAGTTGATGTAAATGACCTCTCCAACTGAAAGATGTCATAATTCCATGAGCAGCCTCTGTAGAGTGGTAGCCATCAAAGCAAGATTACAGAGAGTGAGTGATTGTATGGATGGAGAGGAAGGGGAGAGATCAAGTCCAGGACAGAAAACTATTTCTAGAAGTCTTACATCAAAAGAGGAGACAAAGACAGGATGGACACTAAAGGAAATCACAGGAAACAGCTGATTCTTTTTTGTTGATTTAGGTCAAAAGAGCCCTAATCACATTGCGGGGGGAAGGGAAATATATAAAATAATATATAAGGATAAGGGATAATATATCTTTAGTCTTCATTTTTTCTTCCAAGCTCATAATCCACAATAACTGCCTACAGAACATCTCCAACTGTCCCTTAAGGACTCTTAAGTACCTCAAATTCAATATGTCCAAAGTCAAACTTATTCCCTTTTCCCAAAAATAAGCCTCTTATGACTTCACTCTTTTTGCCAGTGGAACCACTATTAAGTTAGTCTATCAAGTTCAAACAATTGCCACTGTCTTTGTTTCTTCTCTCTCCAAGATCTATATCCAATCAAACCTTTGCTCTTTTTTCCACTGTCAATACCGTCATGCAGACGTCTCATTGCTATCCATCTACACTTCAGTGATACCCTTCTAATAGGGTTTCCTTTCTCTGATCTCTCAACCAATCAGTCAAGAAGCATTTATTAAGTAGCTTCAATGTACCCTCACAGAACTTTTATGGGGGGAGGGGGGGTGGAGACAACAGGTAAAGTATACAAAAAATTAATGCTAGGCAATTTTGTTGAGGAGGGACTAGCGTCAAGGGAGTCAGAGAAAGAATTCATTTTGAGGTGACATTTAATCTAAAATTTGAAAGAAACTAGGGATTCTAAAAGGTAGAAGGGAGGAGGGAAGGCACTCCAGACAGTCTGTGCAAAGAAAGGTACAGAGATGGAAGATGGAGCATCATGTGCTGAGGATGGTTTGGCTAGATCACTTCCTACTTGAAAGTGTCAGATCAATGTCTAGTTGATCTTTCTCATATGTAAGCGTGTTTATATCACTGTTCTACTCAAAACCCTCCAATGATTCCCTGTTGCCAATTCCATAACATTTAAATTCCTTGACCTAGCATTCCAGTTCCTCTATAATCTAATACCATTCTACCCTCCCAGCCTTATCTTATGCCCCTCCCCTCTATGTACTCTATGCTATTTCCAAAATGGATTATTTCCTATTTTCTTTAGAGATGCCACAATTTCTCACTGCTATGCTTTGGTTTATATTGTTTCCTATCTCCTTTCTGTCTTAGAAATTCTTATTGTTCTCTAAAGTCCATCTCCAATGCCATTTTCTCCACAGAGCCCTCCCTACTAACCCAGTTTATAATAATTTTTGTCCTCTCACATATGACGTATTTTTTCTTTGAATTTCTCTTCTAATCCATATAACATTCTTTCTTCTCTTATAGTAATACAGTTATCATGTGTTATATTGTATTATAGGTACTTTTGAATATGGTACATTTTCCTATTAGGCTCTAAGTTCTTTCAAAGAAGAGAGTCTATCTTCCCTTTTATTAACATATAATTATAACCTACCACTTAATATAGTATTTATCTACCACTTGATAAATATATATTGCATTGAATTGAGCAAAGTGCCAAAAGCAGCAGGAATCAAGAACACAACAACTAATTTTCCTAAGGCAGGAGGGAAGAAACAGAAATTTTGAAATAGAGAAAAACTGAGGCGGTTCAAATCTGTTATCCTCAAAAACCAGAAAAGGCAGTGCTGCGTAATGGAGGATTCATTTGTTTAGTGACAGGAAGACTTTAGTTGAAATCCTGCTTTAGGTATTTACCATTCTGTGACCCCTAAAGAGCCATTAGGTAGCACCATAGTAGACAGAGTGGGGTCTGGAGTCAGTAAGACTCATCTTCCCAAGTTGAAATCTGGCCTTCAACACTTACTGGCAGTCTGACTCTGGGCAAGTCACTTACCCCATTTACCTCAGTTTCATCATCTGTAAAATCAGCTGGAAAAGGGAATGGCAAACCACTTCATTATCTTCACCAAGAAAATTCCAGATAGAGTCACAAAGAGTCAGACGCAACTGAAAAAACTGAACAACAAAAGAGCCCCACAAAGCATTTAATCTTTTACAATCTCTGCTTTCTCATCTGTGAAATGGGAACAAAAAATAGTATGTATCTGAAATGTTGTGAGAATGAGGACCAAATGAAATAAATGTGAAAAGTGCTTTGCAAATGTTTGCCCTATAAATTTTAACTGTTGTTTCAATGAAGTTGGAGGTGGGGTCATCTGCCAAGTGAGGTGAGCAAGAGTGTGAGTGAGAACCTGAGAATATTGGGAAAGATTTTCAATAACGCCTGCTAAGAATTCAACAGGGCAAGCACCCCATTCTAGTGGACAGTGTCAGAAAGACCTGGGTCCTACTTCTGATATGCACTGCTTATACGACTATGGACAAATATCTTAGCCTCTCTGTGCCCCAGGTAACTTAACTATTTAAGATTATAATTTTCTAACTCAGTGGAGAGAGTTACCTACACCCATTAAGTTACAAGACCAGATCAAAACCATTATTATTGTCAAGAAATATTTATAGAGCACCCACCAAATGCAAATACAGAGATATAAATGTAATCCCTGATCTCAAAGAGCTTGCAAAATAGTTTGGGAGATAAGACTCCAATCTATGAAAAGTTAAATGATCACATAAACTTTAAAAAGTGAATAGAAGAGTTCTCATTAGTCAAATAACTTGCCCCAAAAGTAATTACTAGAGGAGCTGGGAAGACAAATGACATGCAATGGAGGGGATGCCTGTACCTGGTGATCTCTGTGCTCCCCACAAAAATTTTCTGTAAGTTTGAAACAGAAAATTCACTTGAGCCTGTACCCATAGATTTTGGTTAATAAGTTAGCTGGGTATATTTACAATCCAAAATTCACATGCTAATTTTCAGAGGGATGTTTGCATGCTTAAGAATGAAGAAAGCATGTTTTTTCATTTTAGCAGGCAGTCTCCTCAAAGGAGAATACAGAAATTTTGTCAATGTCAATGCTCTAGGGTGAACATTGAAAGAGAAACAAACCCATTTGTCTTACAACAGCAAGCATTTATCTAACACATTAACCTTTGCAAAGCACTTTTCACAGCTTATCTCTTTGGATCCTCATGATAGCCCTGTGAGGTAGGTGAGATTATTAATCTCCTTTTGCAGAAGAGTAAACTGAGGCTGAGAAAGGTTAAGCAAAATGTGAAGTAAGACTCACACACAGCTAGTAAGTGTTGGAGTGAGGATATGAACTTTTAATCAAGATTGATTCCAAGTGTTCTATTCAGTACACCATTTATCACATTTTATTTCAGGGTTTTTTGCCCCAGAATTTAACAAAAGGAAGAAACTAAGGAGGAGGGTAAAAGGAGGGAAAACTAAGATCATTAAGGGACCACCAAGATTTCTCCCAAATTTACTCTAGGATAGTAGGTCTAAAAGTGCAATTGGTAGAACATTGCTACTTAGATACATATTCAACCCCCTTATTTAGAAGATGAGGCATTTGAAACCCAGAGTAATTTGCTTATTCACACAGTACTCAAGCCTCTTCCAGATGGTTTACAAACTGGGCCAAAATGCACAGGTCATATCTGCTGGGTATCTGAGCTTTTTAGCTCATGGAGGGAAGAAAAAAAAAAGAGGTGGAAGGGGTGAGTACAAGACTTTGTTCCCGCAATATATATACATGCACACATTCACATATATACATATATGTATACATACATGCACACATACTTACACTGAGGCTAAAAAGCCTTGCACAGATTGGGCACGGTAAGTCTATCCATCATCCTTCCTTCTCCCCACCCAATCTGCTCAGACAACCCACACACTCAATCTCTGACATTTCTCTCTCCACCTCTTATCTCACTTCAGCACAAAATAATAAAGGTCAGGATGCCCAGAGGGGCGTGATTCAAAGGGCATTGAGTCCCAGGGAGGCTAATTTTGGGTGGTAGCAAACAAGAGGGGATAGGTTGCTTCTTTCCCCTTCAAGTGATCCATGTATGTGCTACAAAGTTCCCAAATCCCTGCTCAAGGGTAGCTTTATAGGGAAAGATGTAGGTCTACATTCTCAAAGTCAACATGTTCTCAGTATTCTCTCCTTCACCTCCCTTAGTAGACTCATCCAGACCATTTAGCTCCACCTGCTCCTCTCCTCAGTTAACCTCTCTTGAGAGAGGGACAAGGAACTCTTCTGTCCCATGCTTACCTACTTCGAGGAGATGGTGGCCTCCAAGTTCAGCCCAAGTTCAGTGATCTCTTCAGAGCAGGACACACTATAAACCCCTAGCGTAGTCATTCGACTTCTGGTGCCTTCTGAAGGAATCACGGGTGTCACTGAGACGCTACTGTTCATGTGCCAAGCCTGCAAGGACTGCCCTCTGATATGGAGCTGCACTGTCCTTCCAAACCCCCACCCCCCACCTCCCTCAAGCCCTGGGAAACTGCTGGCACCAAGGCAGTGGCATTTAAACCCGCTGTCACAGATCCCACTCTGATCCCTTCGTGCTGGGCCAATTTAGCATTTGTCAGAGTGACCTGGCCTGAACTGCATTTAGAAACTTCAGGGATGATGCTGTCTCCTGGCTCCTCTCAGAGTAAAAGGAGATTTCCTGAGCCCCTGGGGCTGATTCAAACAGTCCTCTTCCCCAGAAATGAGGGCCAAACTGGCTTTTCTCTAATGATCTGCTTCCTGCTCAGGTAGCATGGCCTGGGTTAGTGTCCTTCTGTTGGAGACCTCTCCCAAGGAGACCAGGGACACATCTCTGTAAAGTTGATGCTATTTATGAAGTCAGAGTTAAAGGGCAGAGGAAAGGAGGAATAAAGAGGTAATCAGTGGGAAAATTAATCTCTGGAAGCCAACTACAGTCTTTGTTTATGGCTATCGGCTTTGTTACCAAGATAGAGTTTACTGGAAAACACTCAGGAAACACCTGCTGGAAGAACTCAGACCCACCTGCTGTTCCTGAGTAGCCAGGAAGAGCCCATTTTTGCCCCCCCCCCACTCTCAGGGTGACCATGGGCAGCTCATTAAAATGCCTGATATCATTATACATCTCAGAAAGCTCCCCACCATCCCTGGAAATAGTCATGCACCTATTCTTTCCATATATACTTATTCTGTTTGTTCCTTTATTTGTACGAGTCATCCCCTCCTTTATATAATGTAAGCTCTTAGGGGGGAGAGATGGTTTCATCTTTCTCTTTGTATCCCCAGTGCCTAGAACAGAGTAGGTGCTTAATGAATGGCTTTAAAACTATCTTGGTATCATAGATTTAGAGCTGAAAGGAACCTTAGGGACAATCAAGTCCAAGCCTGCCATCTTGGAAACTGAAGCATGGAGTGGGCATGACTTGCCAAGGTTCACCCAGTTGTTGTGGCTGAGGCAACATATGAACCCTGAACTTCCTGACTCAAAGTCCAATGGACTATCCACTATATCATCCCAAATTCAATCATCTCTTGGCATCATCCTCACAGGGGCAAATTTAAAAAGTCATTGTATTTCAGAAGAACCGTGATTTTATCGTTGTGGGCATTCCTTTCACTTCAACAAAGAGCACAGTTCCTTCTATACCTTGGGATATAGTTTTTGTGAGTTACTCTGGTCAATTTTTTAAAATGCCCACCAAAGGTTCATCATTCAGGTGATGAACTTCCACACTTAGGTGAATACCTGGATGCAAACTCAAAGCATACTTTCAGGTTAAGAGAATGTGCCTGACTTTGTGGTCCATTAGTACAGTCATCAATAACCCACAGTATAATGGGTCATCATCACATAATTTAAGCTTAAAAATTAAAATAGCAGAATAATAAAGAAGAGAAAATGCTTATTAACAAGGAAGTTCTATATCAGAAGATCTTTTTGGACATGGAAACTTTTGGCAGTCTGGTGAAGTTTATAGAACCTTTCTCAGAATAAAGTTTTTAAATAATTAAAGGAAATGCTAAGTTTTAGTTCAAGATTATGAAAATAATGATGGGGTTTTTCCCATCCAAGATCATGGACCTCCTGAAGTCTATTCATGTACCTCTTAGGGGGTCTGTGGACCCCAAGTTAAGAACTATGTAATCTATAAGTTCAATTCCATTGACCCACAAGTGTAAGACAGTTCCCAAACATGACTTACCACCACCACTACCATCATCTTATTCCACTGTCTCTGATCAATCCAACAGACCTAGGACAGAGCCCAGGCTGAGTCCTTCAGAGACACCGTGTCTTTTAAAAGGCATTATTGTTTAGCTTTTCCCCATTTCTGGGCAAAAGCCCAACAGCTCAAAGAATGTGGTTTTAGGATCATGGCATCTAATCCATTCAAGGATTATTTTCCCCCCTACTGCTCAAATGGGTGTGTTAATCATCACCTCCCTTTGTTCTGTAATAAATTCAGCTCTGGCTAATTCCAGGCTTCTCTGCATCACTAGAGTTTAAAGATGGCGTTTTGACAGGTCAGATAAATGGAATCAATGGACCACCAACCAGTCAAAAATCTTAAGTGGTTTGGGGAGCATGTGGAAGTAATCTTTTCAAAGAATTCACAAGTCTGTAGGATGGGGACTTATTGATGGCGTATGTGCCATTGTATACATTACAGTACAACTCTATAGATTGTATTCTGCATATAATCAAAACTGATTCAACAACCAAACACATTTTAGTCATTAAGCCAAGTGTAAAGCAAGTACTATCAGTAACAAATTGAATTATAATAAAATCCACCACAACATTTTAAGAGGACCAAGAAAAAATAGTATAAAAAGAAAATTGTATTAAACTGTTTTTTAATGTATGTAATTGTCAATGAAATTGAAAATATAAATAAACAAATAAATAAACCACAATATCGCATGTGGTGTTCACTAAATGGGTAGAGATTGTTTAGTTATAAGGATAGTGATGATCTGTGATGTCATCAGTGTCAGGAACCCACAGATAAAGAAGCTCTTTCTACCAATACAAGTGAGTTTCCTACAGCACCAAGAAGTTAAATGACTTACCCTGGATCACACAGTCAGTACATGTGAGAGGCAGGACTCAAACCCAGGTTTTCCCAAAGTGTCTCTCTATCTACTAGTAATATACAAGGCATTTTTGGCTGGTTGTTCAGTCATTTTCAGTCATTTCTGACTCTTCATGTTCCTATTTGGGGTTTTCTTGACAAAGATACTAGAATGGTTTGCCATTTCTTTCTCCAGCTCATTTTACAGATGAGGAAACTGAGATAAACAGGGTGAAGTGCCTTGTCCAGGGTCACACAGCTAGTAAGTGTCTGAGACTGGATTTGAAATCAAGAAGATGAGTCTTCCTGATTCTAGGTCCAGCACTCTGTCCATGGTGCCTCCTAACATAGATAAAGATAAATGCTATATGTATATGTAAATACGCATCGACCATTAATATATGTATTGATCATTAATATATATATACACATATAGTGTAATGAGCAATTATATAGTGCCTACTATGTGCCAAGTACTGTGCTAGGTGCCTTTTATAATTAGTATTTCATCTGATCTGATTATAAAGTTATATGTGGGATTTTTTTATTTGATCCAGACCTGTGTTTCCATCAGTGTGGGAAATTCCCAGTATGGAAACTCTTCCTGCCCCTCGCCATCTAGATCAGCAATCCATCTGTAATTTACAGAAAATTACCTGGGATACTTTGAGGTTGTGAAGTGATTTGCCCATGGTCACCCAGCAAATATCAGAGGCAGATCATGATCTCAAGCCTTCCTAACTGCAACACCAACATTTAACTACTACATTTCACTGCCTTGTGGTTATATAAATAGTATCCATAACTTTGATACTATAAAAGCAACTACAGATAGAATAATCATTTGAACTCAAATAATGCTTATAGGTAGATAAAATGTTTATATACATTATGTCATTTGATAACTCAGGATCTATTTATGAACATCATAAGTAAATCAAATTATTTTCTATTTAATCATTTGAAATGCACTAAGTATATTGACTATTTAGAGGAAGCATTTAATGAGTGATATTTGGTTAGTGAAGGATATCTGAAAAATGAGTGTTCATTCACCCCTTAATGTATCTTTTATATAAGATCTAATCCTTGTATATCAAGTTTCTCAAAGTGAGACATGTTTGCATTTTCCACAGCTCATTTTACTATATTGCATGGACTGTTCAGCTGGTTAGCCAGAACATATTCAGGTAGACTTCAAAGGCCCCTCAGAGGCCATCTAATTCAACACTCTCCCCTAATTTACAGGTAAGGAAAATGATTTTCAGAGAATTTAAGTACTTGGCTCAAAATTGAACAGATAATAAATGACTGAGCCAAGATTTGAAGCCAGATGCTTTGACTTCAAATCCAGGGCTATCTCCATTGCACCAAGCTCAAGGTCCTCTTTCTAAATGTTCTATAAGTATAAATTTGTTTCTTTGTAGGAAGAAACATTAACTCTTTCCAAACACTAGGCTAACATGGTAACTGAAAATTACACCACTCCCCACCCTCCAAAGACATACTTTTTTATGTCTTTGGGTAGCTTGGTGTTTAATATTTAACTGAACTAGACAGTTGGCTCTACTGCTCTTAAAACGATCATCCTCGTGGAAAATGTCACTGGCATACAAACGTGTATCAACAAATTCACAGCAAAATCACTACAGTTTGTTTGAAGAGACACACAGCTTTGCTGCTTCTGTCCTGCACAAGGGACTCACCCTCAGTGGTGCTGGGACCACATAAGTCTTCTGCAAGGAATAATGCTACCTGGCTACTCGATCCCACCCCCAATTAGCTTTCTCCCCAGAGCACTACTATGGCTCCCATTCCTCTTTGCATCTCTTCTGGTCCTAGGATCATATTAATGGATCCTAAGCAGTGCTTAGAACAGTTTAACGGTGTTTTCCACTGTGAAAAGATCGCCAAAGTTTGCCACATAATGTTCAGTCCAGTAATACCATCTATAGAAAATAAAACATAAAATCACAGAACATTAGATCTGGCAGAATCCAGTGATTCTGATACCTGCCTGTGACAGATGGGAAAACTGAGACCCAGAGAGGGGAAGCTACTTATCCAAGGTCACACAGGAAATGGTGTGAAGAAGATGATCCATGTCTTTTGACAGCCTGCCCAATATTCTTTCCACTACAGTATTCCACTTCTCTATCCTGGTTGGTGTTCATAGATTTGTATACCACTGATAGTGTCCTCTCTCCCCACATCTATGGGGATTCATTCAAACACCATGCCTATATCACGACTTAGCGACTGAGTGCTCTTTACTAACATTCACATGAAGAAAATACAGAGTAAACTCCATTTTCTACCATCTGATAAATAGGAAATGTATGTGGTTATAGTGGATGCATTACGGTTTATTTGTTTGCTTAAATATTTACTTCCTATAAACGTCACATTTCTTTTTTTTTTTTTTAAACTGGTTATTTTACAAACATTTATCAGTGATTTTGTTCCTATTTTTGACATATATTTCAAAGCCAGGAAGACCTGAATATCGGTGCTGCTTCCAACACATTCTGACTATGTGAATCCCTTCACTTCCCACTGTCCAAGGGTCTAAGAAACTCTCTCAGATCCTAAGTTATAGAAACATGATGATCTGCATTGGTGGAGGGAGTTTCCTCACCCAATATTTCCTCATGGCAATGAAATAATAAATGTAGTCTCTTTGTATCTTATAAATAAGGGTACAATACCTTATGTTCAAATAAGATTTTCACGTACATTACATAATTTGATCTTCATACATTGTGTGGTAAATAAAGCAAGAATTATTATCCTAGTTTTTAGGATGAGGAAACAAGTTCAGAAAGGTATGATGGGAAAAAATCAGGACATTTGGTAGAAATCAGAAGGCCTTGGTACTTGCCCTCATGCCCTCCTTAAGCAAAAAGTAAGCTCCTTGAGGGGAGATATGGCTTCATTTTTATCTTTAGCACTTAGCATAAACCTGGGTACCCAGTAAACATTTGTTAAACTGAATCTCTCAGGGACCTCAATCACCTCATCCTTAAAATAGGAATACTATGCTATTTGCCTAAAAGAGAAACTAGAACTAATCATTGTTGGTTCCTGCCAAGTCTAGCCTGCTTTGAATCTTTCTCTTGAATGCTTCCCAGAAATAAGATCTTTAACTCTAAGACACTCAACCAAAGTGACCCGGCAAATGGATAGAGATGCTGGAACCAGCAGCCTTATTTGTTCCTTCTCAGTCTCAGGCTCTTTCCACAGCACACCCCCTGCTTTCATCATTAACTATGACTTCGGCATGTCTCTGGGGCACATCTAACTAGTGTTCATTGCAACAGCTCCACCCTACTACAAGATCCAGAAGTGATGGTGGCTGTATAGTCTCTTTCTACTAAAGACAATGCTTAATTATATAGACTATCCCATTCCCCCAAGCAATCCCAATAAGAGTTTCCCCATGCTAGAAATAAGCTGCTCATGCATTTATATGCCCCAATTTCCCCAGGTGGGGGTGAAGACTGCTAGAGTAAATATTTCTCAAAATTAATGAACCTTTTGGAGTAATGGTACACATTGCTTTGCCCACAATCAATGACCACAGACCTTGCTCCATCCCAATGCCATGATTGTGACTTTCACTATACAGACTCTAAACTTGATGATGTTTGATCATGGTACACATGCTATAGGTCAAGTTCAGATTTAAGTAAGACAAATGATCACCTCTCGAAGGGTTTGAACTTCCCTATATCCACAAAACAAAATATATTCATGAGAATATATATATTTTAGAACTGGAATGAAACTTGAAGATCCTCTCATTTCATCTCCTCCCATTTTCTATAGATAAGGAACCTGGAGCCCAGAAAAGAGAAGATCCTTCCAACTAATGAATCAATTCAATCGACCTGAAGAATGAATTAAAGATAAGCCACAATTTGAACCCAGGTTTCCAGCATTCTTCCCACCCTTTCAGGCTGCCTTTAGTTTTGTTTCCACTGAATATATAACCCTTCCTCTTCTGGAAATACCTCTTAAAGAGAAAATTATCAACATTCAACAAAACAGATGTTAAGGTTCCATTGTGTACAAAGCACTCTGAGAGGTATGGAGGTGCTTTGCTAAGACCTGGTCTCTGCCCTCATGAAACTAACAGTCTAGTGGAGAGATGAGATGCTAGCACAGAAAACTATGGAACAGTGTTGGCAGAGAGGAGGACCATTGTGGCCCCGGGTATGACTCAAGTTCAAATCTGACCTCTGTTACATACACAGGGCCTGTGTGACCTTAGACAAGTAACTTAACCTCTTGGTGTCCCACATAATCCTCCAAGGTTGTAATAGGCAGAGTAATTACTGATATGCATTGGTGGATAGAGTTTCCTTCCTGGGAGCCCCCTGTGCCAATAAAATCATTGATCTGATTATCATACAATAAATGCATTAGGAAACTGTTAGACATGCTATTGTATGATATACAGCCTGGACAGATTTACTGGCCAAGAGATTCTGGAAAGGCCTCAGGGAGGAGGTGGAATTTAAAGATGAAAACTGGTGTTCTCTCTCTTCACCTCCTTCCCCTGTACCATACAGAGATATTGCTTTGGGTTTGATTGGTCGTAAAATGAACCAGTCTCAGAGTCAGAGGACCCAGGTTCAAATTCCACCTCTGATGCTTTTGCCTTGTGTAACCCTATACAAGTCACTTAAACTCCTTATCCTGGTTCCAATTTCTTCATCAATGGAACTAGGGGCTTGGACTCACTGGCCTCTGAGATCCTTTCTACCTCTAAATGGATATCACATTCTTCAGGATTCCCAAATTCCTGGTAAGTCATTGTGAATTGACTCAGTTCTTAGGATAACTTTTAAAAATTATACTCCCCATTGTTGTGTGCCAATTGAAGAAAGTGGGGGAGGGAGGAGGTTCTCACTGGTTGGATTCAGCACAGTTCTGTGTGGGGATACGCACTTCTATTTCTCTCTGCCAATCACCCATACATCTGGCACCCCTAGACTACTTGCTAAAAATTTCCTCCTCCTCTTTCTTATTTAATTTCAATTCAATAAACATGTATTAAGTGCCTACTATGTGCCAGACCCTGCACTAAGCACGGAGACACAGCAGAGGCAAAAGACAGTCCCTGCCCTCCAGGAGCTTACAATCTAATGTGGGAGATGACAAATAAATAAAAAATATATACAAAACAAGATATATACAGGATAAATAGGAACTAAATAATTAACGGAGGGAAGGCACTGGAATGAAGAAGGGTTTGGAAGGGTCTCCTGTAGGTAGTGGGACTTTAGTTGGATCCAGGAAGGTCAGTGGCCAGAGGGGAGGAAGGAGAGCATTCCAGGCAAGAGGGATAGGAAGAGAAAATGCCCAGAGATGTAACATCTTGTTCATGGGACAGCCAGAAGGTCAGTGTCACTGAATTGAAGGCTATGTGTCATGAATTAAGGTAGAGGAAGGTTAAAAGGGAGCTAGGTTATAAAGGACTTTGAATGCCAAACAGAGCATTTTTGTATTTATAACTGCATGCAATAGGAAGCCACTGGAATTTACTGAAAGGGAGGTGACACAGTCTTACAGTCTGAATACATCACCACCACCCCAATTTTCCATCTCCACAAGAACTCAGCATAGAACACAGAACAACTCAATTCCTAAGGACTCCTCAGTAAGGCTACCATGATTACACCAATGGGATGCTCCCACTTACCTATTTTAAGGGAAGAAAAGTCAGATTGTCTGTGCATTCCTGGTTCCAAGTGGCCTAGATGGGCCAAAGCTGCCAGCTAGGCCACAAATCTCTCCCCTCCAGCAATAAGGTCACCATGTTAGCAGCCTTGCCCTACTCTGGAACAGTTGCTGTTGTACAGAAGAACTAATGTCTTCATCAGTATCTCCGCTATTTCACACTTCATTTCCTCCCCAACTCTTGGATGAAAATCATCCAGTCCTGGTGATTTGCTTTACGGCACTTTCTTTTAAGTTGCTTGGCTCCTCTGGGAATGCCACGCCAGCACTTTCAGGGATCCAGCTGAGGGGACACACGCAGTATCTAAATATCGGCTGATGGCTGAATCCCACACAAAAACCAAGAGTCTGGCAGAGCCGGATTTAAGACCCATGGGGTTGCACTGGCCATGTTGGCTGAGGCATGAGGAGGGAGGAATTTTGCCAGACACAGAAGCCTGAGACTAGGGTAAACAACGAAAGAGGCAGCTTGCTACAGAGGAAAGATAACTGACTTCAGAGTCAGAAGACATCGGCAAACTGAGATTGAAACCCAGCTCTGCTACTTGCTACCTGTAGGACTCAGAATAATCATGCCCACTCTTGGACCTCTCTTTCCTCATCTATTAAAAAGGGGAGTCTGGACTAGATAATAATAATTGATGTTTATATAACACTTTACATAGGGATAAGGATTTATATATTTCATATATTTATTTATATTTTTTATCTCAGGATACCATGATTGCGGTATAAACCTAACATCTACCAATTACCTTCTTTGCAATTTATTGGACAACATTGTTAACTTGAATACAATTAAATGAATTACCCAGAGCCATGTAGCCAGTGTAAGTAAGAGACAAGACTCGAACCAAGGTCTTCCTGACTTGGAGGCGAGCTCTGTCTGCCCATGAAGTCACTTGTTATCGTGTCATTTCCATCACGTTCAACTCTTCATGAACCTCTTTTGGAGTGTTCTGGGTAAAGATACTTGAAGGGTTTGCCATTTCCTTCTCCAGCTCATTTTTACACATTTTACAACTGAGGCAAACAGAATTAAGTGACTTACCCAGGGTCACATAGCTAATAAGTGCCTGAGGCTGGACACGAACTCAGGAAGCAGTCTTCTTGATTCCAAACCCAGCATTCTATCCATTGTGCTACCTAGCTGTCCTGCCACAAGATCACGCTGCCTCTCATTTCACTTAAGCCTCACAACAAATCTTCGAAGTACGTACTACAGACTTTACTATCCCCATTTTATAGATGAGAAAACTGAGATTTATAAATATTAAATGGTTTATGCAGAGTCAAACAGGGAGTGAGTGGGACTTAAACATAGGTCTTTTAATTCTAATTAGTATCCAAATCCAGAGCTCTTTCCATCATACCATGTTGATGTGATAGAAATATACTCCTGAAAATTTGGCAGGTCATGCCATATGGAATAAATTTTTTTTCTGGTTATTCTGAGGTCTATGTTTTCATTCACATCTGTAGCATCTCCTAGTAGGGACAGTTATGCAAATAGAACCCTAACAAAAGTAACCACAGTATTTTGTTCATCCATTGCTCAGATTATTTTGTTTTTCAAATCTCAATAACAAAATCAATTCTTCTCCCTCGGATCTAGAATTGGAGAGGAGGTTGTTAGCCCTATGTGCTTCTTTCCTCTTCCCTTTATCCTAGAATCACTTCTGGAGAAAGGAAAAGAGACTGAAGCATGGCTATAACCTCTCCTCTCAGATTGTCACTTCAAAGTGCATGATGGAAAAACACACTCAGAATCAGAAAGGCTTGGGTTTAAATCTTAGCTCATTCCTTTACCAGCTCCATGGCTGTAGACAAGTCACTAACCTCTGTGAGCCTCAATTGTTCCATCAGTAAAATGGAAATTATCACAGCACCTATCTCACTGGGACGTTGTGAGGATCAAATGAGATCATGTTTATAAAAAGCACTTGGCAAACTTTAAAATGGTATTTAAGCTATTACTAATTTTATTGTTATCATTAACTCCTGATAAATCACACATCAATAGCTAAATTTCTCTGTATCTTTCCTTCTGCAACCTAAGGCAGAGAGGATGCCACTGTCACCCAATTCTCTCCCAGGAGCCAATTCTGTTAAGTCTTTGTTGAACAATGTGAACCAATTATCAAGTTATTATAAATGGGGGTTAATTATCTTTAAGAGGGAAAAAAAGAGGAAAAAGAGAGAAATATTGAAAGTGAAACACCAGTACCTAGCACAATCAAGGACCAAAAAGAAAAAGACAAAGCTAGATGACAAGGGAATGTGGCCAGCTGGCTGCAAGGGCATTCCTCTCCACCCATCTGTAGCTTCTGTTGACAGAGGGGACTCATGGTCCTGAACATTGCTAGGTCACCAAGACACTGAAGCCAAAACATCCAGTGGCAAATTAAAAATGGCTTCTTCCGGCCTCCGGGGTATATCCCAGAATGCAAATATCCTTGCAGATGGTTCTGTCAAGAGTGACATGGAAAGGCACATCACCCATTTTTATACTGCATTAAATTTTAACATTAAAACAACAATACCATCATGAAACAACTTATGTGTCACAGTCTTAGTCCATCAAGCAAGGAACAGCAAAGCCACAATCCCCAGTTGCCAAACATGAAACAAATGATGAAACCACACATATTGTAGTGAGATCCATAAAAACACTCTCTTTACCCCACATCTGCTTTACAGCAGAGAAAATCCCCTCCCCTGCCATACCACCATTAAGGGGGAAAAAGCACAGCATCAATCCCAGCCAACTATGAATAAGGATTAGACATCCCATCAAGGGAGAAGGCATTCACAAATTTAGATCATCTCAATGATTAAAAGTCATAGTACTGTGTGTACCCACCTGTGACATCACTATCACTGCCCACATCACCACTACCAAAGATTGATCCAGGGTTTTCTGGGCAAGGCACTTTGCTAAGCCCTAGGGTATAAAAAGGCAAAACTAAAAACAGTCCCTGCTTTCAAGTCGTTTACTTTCTACAAGGAAGATACAGCATATAAACAGATATTGTATGTGTATACATATATACATATATATACCCACCCACATGTATGGAAGTGTGAATAAGTATGTATTGTACATCCATGTACATGTGTGAGGATATATATTACATATACACAAACATGTATGTGGGTGTGTCTACATATACACACATATAGACATGTATATGCATACACATGTACTTTGTATAGGTATATAACATGTATACTTATGTGCATTGTATACATATGCCTATGTTTTTATATATACACTGTGTTGTATACATGTGTGGGTAGATACATACACACCTGCATAATACATACATGACAATTTGACCCATCAACAAAAAACAGTAAACCAATGGGAAAACTAACTCTAGGCAATAGAAGAAAAAAAAACAAGTGAAAATCTGTACATATTTCAAGGTCCAACTCAGTCTAGTAGTAGTGGAAAGAACAGAGCACTACATTAGGTGTCAGAGGACGATGAGTTCAAACCCTACCTCTGCTAATTACTATCTCGGGCAAGACAAATGACCTGACTGGGCCTGGGTGTCCTCATCTGTCAAATGAAAAAGTCAGACCAGATGACCTCTGAGCTTCCTTCCAACTCTAAATGCCACCATCTTTCTTTGGTCGGATCCTCTCAAAAGCTGCTCTAGAGATGCCCCCAAGCCCACTTTATATGTCCCTTCTCTGAACGCTAATAGCACTGATGATCTCTGCCATTCAGTGGAACATTTTCTTAATCACATGTGACCTTCGATGGTTTGATGTGTATTGGACGACCAGTACCCGCGGAAACTAAAACCACCTCCATGAAGCCTGTAGGATTTGCAGGCAACTAGCTAAGAAAATTTCACGATGTACTTGAGAAAAGAAGGTAGGTGACTAGCCTCATCATGATACATTAGACATAACTGGGCCCCCAGCTATATGCTGATTGTGGCACCAAGATAGAAAGAAAACATTCAGGGGAATGGACTTATCTCCAGCTCATCTTCCTAATCAAGATGCAGAGAGTGAACCTAAAGGTACTGAGCCTAACCCAGTCTTGGCATAGAGACTTAGTTTCAAGTCAGCAGAGGAATTCAGGCCCATGCTTGCTTCCAATGTACTACGTAGATCTGGCCTATCCATAAAGACTCTGAGGTCTGGCAGAAAGGGCTTCAGTGCTTCACTGGAAGCAAGCTCCCCATAAACCAGAACAAGTTCAGTGATGACTGGCCATGATGGCGGTTCTGTGCATCATCCCTATCTCTTAGCTTCCTTCCTGGGTAAGAAAGAGATGGGTTTTGTATGTTTGTCCAGACTTTGATTTCATCAATATAGGGAACTCCCTTGATGTGACAACTTCTTCCACTGAGGCAGAGCAGCTTGTCAGCAAAAGACTATCTCAGAGAGGTGCCCGAGTAACTTTGGACACACATTTATTAAGCACCTATTATATGCCGGGCACTGGGTTAAGTACTGAGATTACAAAGAAAGGTAAAAAAACAGTTCCTGTCTTCAAAAAACTTACATCTAATGCCATGACTTGTTCAAGCTCTCAGTGTCAGATGCAACATTTGAACCCAGGCAGCCCAGTTCACCATCCACTACTCCATACTGCCTCTCAAAATGGGAACAAATTAAAATAAAATTGATTTCTCATTTTATCAGACTAGTTCAATGAATCATTGACCCATTCATATGAGAAGAGCATTCATTGATGTCAGGCCGACATAGATAAAAACATCCTTTTATTTATTTTTCTACAGTGTAATTCTGAGTCGGGGAAGAAAAATCAGCAAATTTTTTTTCCTTAAATGTTAAACTTATGGTTTTGCTTATGAGGTTTGTGAAATAAAAGGGTAATAAAGACTTTTGTAGTCTGATAGTGGGGAAACTGTCTCATGCTTCCTCTTTGTAAAGTAGATACTCAATAAATCTTGACTATCAAAGGCAAGGAAAATTGCTAAAGAATCACTGAGTAGGAGGAAAATGAGGATCAAGTTTATCTTGAGGTTACGAGAAAGCCTGGACCTTTCCAGTTTGCTAGTGAGAGGCGACCTATAAGAGAGAAAAATGACTATTCTGTGGCTGTAAGAGAAGCTAACCTAGAGTATTTCTTTGACCTTACAGGGGATCACAGTCTTCTTATTTATCTGAAACTCTGCTGTATCTGAGCAAAGAAAAACAAGGCCTAGGAAACCACCAGAAGAGGTCTAGCTTAGCCAAGAGCCTTCAGGCTTTGAAGAAAAGGAACATCCCAACCTTGATTTGAGCCAGACTTCAGTACTGGCTTTCAAAAGGAAAGAAGGAAGATGGCAGGTGGCCAAAGGAAAAGAAGGGCAGGAGTTGGGGCCGAGGAAGGTGGTTATATTTGGGTTTGTTTTCTTAAACATAGACCTAATCCTGACTTTTCTGTGTCTCCCAAACCAGGTCTTTGATTAGAGAAAGGCAAGTTGACAGGAACACTTTACAAGACTCAGAAGACATTTGTTATTGGCTGAATCATAAATGTCCTTAAGTCCTTCTCTCTCTCTCTCTCTCTCTCTCTCTCTCTCCCTCCCCCCCCCTCCACACCAATGGCAGATTCAAATTCTGCCTTTGCTTTCACTAATACCAGGGCAGGTAGAATATTCACCCTGACTGAAATATGTGCAGATAAAGTAATGATTCCTTCAGAACTGTAAACCAACATCAAGTTAGCATGCCATATTACAATACTCGAAGACCAAAAATCTGACTTTCTATCCCAGTGACCTTGAGTACATCACTATACTTCTCTCAGTCTCCATTTCCTTTTCTATAACTGAATCATCTCTAAGTTCCTTTACGGTTCTAATGTGATCCTATATGATATTATTCACTTCCTATAATTCAATGAGTCAACCAGGATAAGAAGGTAATAAGAAAAAAGAAAACAGAGGTGATGGATGACATTAGATTATGAACTCCTTGAGGGCAGAGATTACCTGTTGCTCCTGTATCCCCAACACTCATTGACTTGTGGTGTTTATTGACTGACCCACTTTCTGCCTCCATTCTGAGCCCTAGACCAGACTGGTCAAGACCCTTTAAAATACCTTACATTGGCAGACAGTCAGCCTGGCTAATTATTAATAATAATTATAACAACAATGATAGTATCTTTTATTTATATAGCACTTTCACAAATGTTGTCTCATTTGGTCCTCATAACAACCTCATGAAAGAAGCAGTACAAATATTATTATTCCAATTTTATAGATGAAAAATTGAGCTCAGAGAACCCTGGTAAATGACCTGCTCAAGGTCACACAGCAAGTAAGGGGTTAAGCCAGGACTAAAAGGCAGGCTTAGATTTAAGATACACCATTGGGAATGAGGAAAAGCTAAGGAGTTCTCCAGTTTGACTTTCTTAACCAAAGAAATCAAACGAAGATAAGAAGCAGCCATAATATCACAGAACAAAATGAAGGGTCAGGTATGCAACCTTTCTTTCATTTCCAATGATGGTAAATTCAAAAGATAAATTAAGACCAAGGCATGAGGCAGCTCTGATAGCCCCAGGAGAGTGGAGGAAATTAGAGGCCATCAATAATGGGTCACATCTTGTCCTCTTGTGGACAAAAGTCTGTTAACAAGGGAACTGATTGGACACAAGAATATCCAGTCATCCTGTCCAGCAGCATGATTATGGAAAGGTGTAACAGCAATCACCCTAGCATACCCAGGATGGCTACAAGCACAGATACAGGTTCTTTGATCCACTTTACTAAAGGAAAGTAACCTTAAAGGGATTAACAATCTTTAATTTTACATAGGTAAGATAGGTAAGATAGATAGAAAGATTCATATAGTTCAGGGAGAAAAATCACCACCCTGAACTTCAGAAAATACACACAGAAATTACAAGCAGACAAAAAATATAGACAGAGAAAATACAGTTCAACAGACCAACAGACAGGGCTTCTACCTGTCTGACCATTACATCTATAGTTAGTCAGTTACCAGAGAGAGAAGCACTAACATTTGAGTTTTCAAAGCCAGGGGGCTCAACAGCTTCCCAGAGTCTCAACAGCTTCCCAGAGTCTCATCTGGCCAATCTCACCTCAAGGTATATAAACCCCTCTTCACGATCAGAGGACAACACAAACTTCATGACCCACTGCCTAATTACAAAGTAACAAAAGGTGTGGGTCTTCCTGAAAAACAAGCCTCCCCCCAATCAAGCCCCTCCTGTTGGGTTCCACTTGAGGCCCATTAAGGGGCAGGGAAGATCTTCAAATTCTCTAGGCTTATTAAAGGGCAGGGATGATCTTCAAATTTCCTTACCATTACAAAAGGAGAAAACTAACCAAGGAAATCCATTCGCACTAGATAATAGATGTTCTAATGTAGTCACTCGAAAAAGCCAACCAATCCACTACATGCTGACTCCCAACGAACACATATTTGTGCCGAGAAAAAATTACCAAAAATAGAGTGCTGAAGCTCTTACAGAAAGACCTGGCATTGAAACTCAAGGCAGGTGTGGCTGGCCTATCGGCAAACTTCAGGGAAAGGAAATATTGCTGGGATTAATAGCCCCGTTCTAATTCAGCCGGCCTAAGGAAGGGGATTTCTCCCAGTCACAATGCTGTTTCCCTAACCCCAAGGACACAAATGGTACAAGGCTAGAGATGATGCATAATATTTTTAACGGCCCTCACTCAGCAGGACTCCAAAATCTACAAAGCACACTAGTAGCTATGAAAGTGGATTTGGTTCCAAAGACATCGCCCCCTTGACACAACCCATAGCGGGGCTCTTCAGGCCTGAAAGTGGGAGGAGCTGCTCTAGGTCTTTAAAAGTAGAAAGGAGATTTAAAGGATGGCACCCATGCTTTTGTCCAAGGGCAGAACTAACTTTTTTCTATCATAAGCAAAATAAGCTGACCATCATGGTCTGCCTTACCCTCAGGCAGAATAGAGAGTCACTCATATGGTATAATTTGAGGATCTCCAGGAAGATACCCTTACTCTGTAAAATATCCTCTACAATCCTGTTAAAGAACTTGAAATGTCATCTTTTTTGGATGTAATAGGGGTTAAGTGACTTGCTTAGGGTCACACAGTTAATAAGAGTCTGAGGTCACCTTTGAACTCAGATCCTCCTGACTCCAAGGCTAGTGTTCTATCCACTGAGTCACCTAGTTGCCCTTCCTGAAATGCCATCTTTAAAGAATCATTCTTTGACAGTTTACTTTGATTGGAGGACTCTGGGTAAAAGTTATAACAAGGTAGATTTTTGGAGGTTCCATATGAAAAATATTAGAGAGAGAGCATAACATAGTGGAAAGAGAGCTGACCTTGGAGTCAGGAAAACTGAGTTCAAGATCTGCCTCTGACACATACTGGCTGTGTGATCCTGGGCAAGTCATTTAGCCTCTTAGTGCTCTCAGAAATTCTATGATGGTCATTCTCATATTTTTTGGTTTCAGTAACCCCTTTACAATCTTGCCTGGCACATAGCAGGTGCTTAATAAATGTTTATCAACTAAGTGAAAAATTATTGGGGATGCCAAAGAGCTTTTATATATATAGGTTATATCCATTAGTATTTACCTTATCAGAAATTAAAATGTCTTAATATTATTATGAAAATAATTTTGTCCCTGTGAACCTGCTAGGGTCTCAGGAACCCCAAGGGGTTCCCAGATCACTGGGAGCCGAGAATCTACCAACCCACCCTGGTAAAAGAAGTTGCTCACTGGGAACTCCCTATCCTATAAGGAAGACCATCCTAACAAATACAGTTCCCTAATAATAGGTTACTTTGGGCATTTCCTGTCGCTGGAGTTAATTCCTTCATCTCTGGCTCTTAAAATCCCAGACTTCCTTCAAAGCTCAGTGGTAGGGCACCAAAATGCAAAAACCCAGGACAGCTTAATAAATGCCAAAGAGGAACTATATCTACTTTACAACTGAGGTGTAGTGGCCCTTCTGTAACATTGCCCTCGATATGACAATTAACCCAAAGACCCAAGGCAAGAAAGAAATTAAACTAGGTCTAAAAGAAAACAGCTGAGAAAACCTTACTAAAATGGATGTTTTACTTCATCTCACCAGAATTGCACTCCTTAAGACCTATCATTCAAGTTGTATCACAGAATTGGAGAGTTGAAAGGAGTCTTAATGGCCATTAAGTCAACCCATGTACAAAAGGAATCCCCATTGTAACATTCCTGACAAGTAATTGCCAGCCTCTACTTGAAAACTTCCAAGGCAGGGAAAGTCACCACCTATTGAGGCTTGCTTTAGCCAGTTTTACTGATTGCCAATGACCTGATTGGGGATAGGAAGGAAATTCAGGTGTGAGACAAGACATCCACAGGGCAAGTTATCTGGACACCAAGCAGAATTAAGCAAAAGGAATACTGGTATAACCAGGTTCCCAGGTTCACGAATTCAGTTAGTCCAACCGCTCTCACTAGCCAAGCGAGACATCTGAGGTCCAGAATAATGAAGCCTTGCCCAATGGCCTGGAGAAAAGAGGCTGGAAGAGCAGTAGCTATGAATAGGCAGCAAGGTAACTGTCAGTTGTTCAAATGAGGAGACCTGGTTTCAAAACCCAGCTTCACTACTTATGGTGTGACACACTTATGGACTACTTTCCCCGTCTCTCCCTACTGACATCTGACCCATCCTTTTAAGAGCCACCTTTTTGTTGAACCCCTCAACTAGGACCACAGAACCTCTGAGTTGGAAGGGACCTCAGACAAATGATCTTTGCCTCCTCTTTGAATGGCAATTTGTGCCATGCATACTCTCACAAGGTTGTCCTTCCTATCATGTTTGTTTTTTTATATGAGAGCCACCCCTCCCCCATTAGAGGAGTGGAAGGACTGTATCTTCTTTGATCCTAGACTTTGAGTTAGGAAGACCTGGGATCAAATCCTGCATCTGACATTTACTAGCTGTGTTATATGAAAAGTCGCTTAATTTGTCTCAGCCTCAGTTTTCTCATCTGTGAAATGGAGATAACAATACCACCATTACCTACCTTCACAGCTATTGGTAGACAATAACAAGGATATTAATAATAATAAAATATCTAACATGTATATAGACTTAAAAGTTTTCAAAGCACTTTACATACACTGTAACATTTCATTCTCACAACAACCCTGGGAGGTACTCTTATTATGCCCACTTTACAGATGGGGAAACTGAGACTAAGAGAGGTTAACTGACTAGTCCAGGATCACACAGCTAGTAAGTTTCTAAGGGGGAGGATGTGAACACATCTCCTTGACATCAAGTCCCATGCTCCATTTATTAGACTACCCCCTAAAGTATTTTACAAGCTTTTAGGCACTATATATTAATGGTCTTTATTTTTATCTCCTTGAAAGTAGGAAGTGTTTCATTTTTTGTATCTGCGTCCCTCATGCACAGTGCACAGTGATTGGCATATACTAAATGAATGCTTGTTGATTGACTGATCTGGTTACCACTGCATCCCTAATATATCACCTTGACCAAAGAAGGCAACTAACAAATATCTATAGAATTGAATTGAAAGTTAGGCAAACAAAACATAATCACACACACACACACACAACAATACAAGGATGAAATAATATTGGGTGCTGAATAAATGATTTCTGAATCAGACAAACTTGAATTGAATTTGATAAAAGGCTGCTATTACTCTTTCCAACAGTGTTCCAGACCCAAAAGGGGAGAGCTAAGAACAAGGCAGCATAAACAACTTTACTATAGAAATTTTTCCCCTGTTCTGAGATTACAGAGGAGACCAATGGAAACCTATGGAGAAGTAAGTGAGGGAAGGTTTATCTGCAGATGCTACCACAGACTCCTCCTCCCACACCTGAGATGTATATAATAATACTTGTTTGAATGGTAGTGGAGGGGGCAGCAATGCAGGCACTGCTTACAATAGCCTGGTCCTCTAGGTACAATAGAGACTGTCAGTTTGCCAGTCAATGATGGCTGGATGAACCCAGTGAAGATGTATTGCTCAGCTATAAAAGGTCACCTTTCAGTCAGAGTGATTTGTCACAGATCCCAGCCCAGGATTTACAGAATTACATTCCTAATAGAAAAGCCATCTGAAGTCTTATCACACTATTCCATCCTTCTTTGGTGCAGAGGCAGTTATCATGTACCTTTAATCTTCATTCTACCAGGTTAAATATTGAGATAGCAGTGTGGTGTAGCAGATGGAGAGCTCACAACAACCCTGAGAGGTAGGTTCTCTTATTGCTTACACTTTATAGACAAGGAAACTGAGGCAGATATAGGTTAAGTGATTTGCCTTGGGTCACACATCTAATATCTGAGATCACATTTGAACTCAGGTCTTCCTGACTCTAGATCTAGGGCTCTATCCATGTCACCACCTATTTGCCTAGATTAAGCTAATGTAACTCGACTGCCTAAGCAATTGTATACTTTACTGCACCCATGCCAGCTCCATCGGCCCCTTAAGCCCAAATCAGGAAGCTGACAGTGGAGCCAAAGTGGGTTGAGTGACCACACTTTCTCAGCAAAACTGCTTAAGTCATAATATGATCACCAGGCCATGAAGTTAGAACAACTTCGTGCCAATCTGACTGAAATCCTTGTTTAACTTGTTGACTTTGTGTTCATTATTCTTGGCCAGCTTTTTGGCACCCATGGTCTTGATTTTAAAACCCCAAAACATTCAAAATACTTTAAGAGGAGCATGCACAAATCCCATCCTGACATTCAGCCTGTCACTGGAACCCAAACCCCATCCTCAATTGCTATAAATTCCTATGGAAATAAGCAATTTGATCTGGAAAACAAGACAGAAAACAATTCCTCTCCTTCCTCCATCAGTTGAAACTGAACAGCTAAAAGAAACCAAAGGCATTACAAAGCCAACAAGTCTGAATGCGTCTTGAGTCCAACTGGCTCCTTCCTTCCGGTGAGGAAGGATCATCTCTCCAGCATCTAAAATTTTGAGGTTCTGTTTTTGTTTTCTGGGGAGACAACAGCCAGACTAGTGCCTGTGTTTGGGGTAGGAATGTAACTCTACCACCAGCACCGCAGCCTCCCTTCAATGAGATGTTAAGCAGGCTAGCTGAAGCTTGGTGTCATCGTGTGGGCAGAGAGCAAGCCATCATTCTTGAGGTCTCCTCATGGCTAAGATGAGCCTGTTAGGATTAAAGTTGGCACTCATTGAAAATATCAGGAAGTAAACAGTTTCTAGAGCTCAGGGCTTTAGAGCTGGTTGCTGTCAGCAAGAAAATTTTCGTGATTGGAAGAGCTCTGGACAGGGAACATTCAGTAAGCCTTTATCTTTTCAGATGGTCTATTTTGCAAGATCTAGTTGGTCTGGTTGAAATGGCTTCTAGGGTTTTTCTTTGGAGATGAAACCATAAACAGAGAAGAGAAATAACAGAAAAATAATGTGACCTTGACCTTGGACAGAATGCTAAATGGTTTGATGTGATCTAATGCTTCTTTCCAACAGATAATAATAGTAACAACTCATATTCATATAGCAGTTTCCTCACTACAAATTAAGTTCAATAATTATCACGTGTATTATTATCCCACTTTCATGTGGTAAGGAAGCTAAGGCTTTGACAGTTTAAGTCAGAGGTGTCAAACATGCAGCCCACTCCTAAGGACTGTTGAACCAGATGAAAATGTAATTGGAAAAATATTTAACAAAATAAATGAAAGTATAACAAAACATGGATAAGACTACATTTAAAACGAAGTCAGTATGCAACCCACAGGGATCCTTACTTATGGACAGAGAATCTTCTGTTTCTGCTTGAGTTGGACACCCTGGTTTAAGTGACTTGCTTATATTAATACGACTAGTAGCTATATGAATTAGAATTTGAACTCAGGTCTCCTGAGTCCAATATCAGTGGAGTCTATCCACTCCACCACAATTCCTCAAAGCAATTCAATGCATAGAATCATGGGAACTCAGATTTGGGAAAGACCTCAAAGGCTCATCCAACCCTCCCTTATTTAATAGGTTTTTCCTCCAATAGAATTGCTGATAAGTAATTATCCAATCTCTGCTTGGAGCTCTTTAATAAGGGGAAACTAGTGACCTCTTATAGCAGCCTATTGACCCCCTGGATGATTCAAATTGTTAGAAAGTTTTCCCTCAGTTGAATGAACATCACTGAATGCCTACAATATGCTTTTACTGGGGCAGGCACTTAAGGATACAAATTTGGAAGAGAAAAAAGTACAATCCCTGACCTCAAAATACTTATAATCTAATTATATATAAATTTAGATACGCAAATAATGGTGACCCAAGTTGGACTGCAATAAAGGCAAAGAAGAGATACCGACAAAAGGCTTTAAACATTTTGACTTTAAGCTTCAGGTGTCTCATCTGTAAAAAGGGATTAATAATATCGCCTACTTCTCAGGTTTGTTGTGAGAATTAAGTCAAATACGACAACATATGCGAAACATTTTGCAAATGTTAAAATGCTATATGAATGTTAGCTGTTATTATTAGTGACTATATGATGGAGAGGTCACTTTTTCCTGGGGCATAGGAGAAGAATCATAGGAGACTTTAGAAAAGAGGTAGATTTCCTTGTCTCCCTTTCAGCTTTAAAAAAAAAAAAAGATCCTATGATCCTATAGGAATCTAAAATAGGCTTTAAGAGTAAAGCAGAGAAGCAGGGGAGATACATTCCAGGTATGGCAGAGGCGAGCCTATGCAAGCCCATGGCAGGCAAGTAGCCAGAACTCATAAGTTCTAGTATAGAAGGTATCCCACCCAAAAGAGATCACTTAATAAAACTCAGACTTAGTCATAGAAAGACCTTTTGTGGGAGGCTAGGAATTGAAGGGGATTCAGGTTCATTAATAGTCCTTTGCTTCTCAGCTTGTTTGAACCCAACATGCCTTATTAGCTTACGTTCTGATTTCTCCGGCTGCCATGCCTTGGCACAGGCTATCCTCCATGCCTAGAGCACACTCCCTCCTCTGCCTCTTAGAAATAAACCCTAGCTTCCTCAAGGATTAGATCATGTGCTATCTATCATGGAAAAGGCTTTCCTCATGTCCTTGGATGTTTGTGCTCTCTCCCTGCTCCTCAGATGATCCTCTGTATATTTGTCCAATCATATGTTGTATCCCTCCAGTAAAATGTAAATTTCTTAGGGAAGGGGCTTTTTTGTTGTTTTATTTTTGTACCCCTTAGAACCAGGCATAGTGTTTTGTTCATAGTAAGTGCTCAATAAAAGCATGTTGAATTGGAGTCGATCCTTCATTCCAGGGAACATCAGAATACTTAATGGTTTACTGGAGATCTTTCTAGATGCCAACGTTAGTCTCAATCTAAGACCTTAGAGTTCTCCCAGAAATCTCTCTGATGTCATCTTACAAGTCAACATACAGACCAAGGGCCCCTAAAGAGGCTGCTCATATATTGATTTGAGATGCTGAAATATTCATCTAGCTCCCAAAATGACTCCCACTGGCCACCCATATCCTATCTTTCCCATCATCCAGACCTGATATTTCTACTATTTAAGCTATTGCTAGACCAGATGAGGTAGGTGGGCACCAAAATCCACAGTAAAATATACAATTAACTAAGCTTGTTCCTCTAGCTTTATCACATTTCTGCATCAACCAATTTTCATCTGATGATGTAGGAAATTAAAATACACAATGGCCAAATTTAATTATGTATCCAGGGAAGATGGAAAAGGAAAAGTTTAAGTGATGTGTCAGGAGACCACCAAGCCAGGGGCATAAGGATGGGGAGACCAAAGATAAAGTTGGCCCACATCACAATTGTCTTTGGTTGACCCTGTATCAGAGTGCCATGAAGCACTAACTAGGTTTGCACATATCTGCAGAACAAGGTCAACTTCTTTATCTGTCTTTTATTTTTTCACCATAGCATTTAGATGTAGCACCTCTAAAGGCAAAGTATAAAAGCTCAGACAATTTCATAGATAATTCAGACAAAGAAAAAACAGACATTGAAGGAACAATGGGAGTTGGTCCTGTGCTTCTGGTATGCATAATGCATTCAATCAATCTGAATTATTTTGAGGGCTTTGATGCAATGGAAAAAGCATTGGCCTAGAAGTCTTGAATTCTGGTCTGAGTCTTTCTTCCATTTTGAGACTACATATGGGCAATAAATAAAAGCCAGACATTCAATTGGGAAGTAAATATACAGACACTGGGGTATAGAAATCCATCTTGCCCTACTAGAAAGTTGGGGGGGGATGGTGGAAGATATAAGAGAGAGCAGATTGAGGGAAGGGGTATTCAGTAGGTTCAGTATCTTGGGGTGAGGGTAGGGGAAAGATGGGGAGAAAATTTGTAACTCAAAATCTTGTAGAAATGAATGTTGAAAACTAAAAATAAATAAATAAAAGCCATGAGATTCTAGGAATCTGTTGTCTTCCTAAACTGCCCTCTGCATCATGGCTGGAGCTTGTAAGGCTCTGTTAAAAGAAATCAAAACAATGGTGTCCAATCTAACTATGTGATTCTGGGCAAGTCACTTAACCCTTATTTGCCTAAGTATCTTTATCTGTAAAATTAACTAGGGAAGGAGATGGCAAACCATGTCAGTATTTTTTCAAAGGAAACCCTAAAAGGGGTTATGAAGAATCAGACACAGCTGTAAACAACCAAAGATCAACAAACAACAGCCCATGGAAAAGCAGTGTCACTCTGGGGAGTGTGGTTACATGGAAGACTGTTCTAAATGTCTCTGTTTCTCTTTTGTAGAACGGTGTGTTCCTGGGCATAATGGGACATATTTGGGCCAAAAAGCAACAATAAGCATCTCACAGTGTGCTCTATAAATTAACAAATAATCTAAGAAAGTACTTTTTCAATTATAAGAGCTTTTATCCATGGGAAAGGTATCTCTAAATAATGCCTGGAGGTTGTACCTGACCTGGGTTTGAATCCTGCCCATGACACTTATCAACTGTGTAGCCACGGGCACAACGTAGGATCACAGAATTAGAAGGAACCTTACAGGCCATATCGTCCAATCTTCTCATTTCACAGATCAGAAAACTGAGGCCCAGAGAGTGAAAGTAATTTGTTCACAGTCATTCAAGTATTTAAGTAGGGACAATAATAAGATTAACAAGATTAATGTAATAACAAGATTATTATAAGGATCAAACGAGATTCTTCTCTACAAAGTGCTAGGCAAACTTGAAAGTGATACCCAAACTTCAGCTGCTATTATTATGTAAGGGATCTGAAAATTGATCCAAGTTACTGGATGATTGCTTCACTTTCAACCTCATTTCCAAACGTTATCTTTCGCACCTGTGGTTAGTGGGAGACAACAATTAAACAAGATACCGAGTGATCATAGGAGAAAAAAACTAGAAAATTTTGTTTTCATTAAATCAAAAGGTTCTGGCAGGAACAAAATTGAAGCATCTAGAATTAGAAGAGATGCAGTTAATTGTGAAAAATCTTCCCAGCAAATATCTCTGGTAATGGTTTCATTTTAAGACATATAGGAAATTGACACAAATATACAAATATTTAAAAATGACAACTATTCTTCAACATATATGGAATCAAAGGATATGATCAGAGTTTTCAAAAGAAGAAATTCAAGCTATCAACAACTGTCAGAAAGAATCATCAAATTCACTAACTGGAGAAATCCAAATTAAAACAACTCTAAGATTTGGCCTCTCACCCATCAGATTAGGAAGGATGGCATACACAAAAGCAATCAAAGTGGCATGGGCTTTAGGAAGGCAAATACACCTTATTGTGAGTTGTGAATTGGTATTTTCTAGAAGAAAATTCAGAATTAAACTTTAGAAGTCACTAACCTGATGCAACCTTTGCTCCAGAAATAGCATTACCATATATTCTCGAGGAAGTCAAAGACAAAGGAAAGTTCACCGATATCCAAAAACATTTGAAGCAGCACTTTTTGTTGTAGCAAAGAACTGAAAGGAAATCAGGTGCTTCTCAGTTGGAAGAATGGTTAACCAAATGGTGGTACATGGATGTAGGGTGCTGTTACTAGGCCATAAAAGTGACAAATATGAAGAATTCAGAGAAACTTGGGAAGATCCATAAGAATTGGTGCTAAGCAGTTAAGTAAAACCAGGAGGACAATTCATACAACTGACCCCAATAATCTAAAGGAAAACAACACTCAAAAACTTTAAAACTCTTAGCATTCATTTTCAAATATTTGTTTTGCTTGACATCATTCTCAGGATATGTTCCACCTTGTTAATGCTCTACTTAAAATATGAACTAAATAAAATATTTTAGATGTGGTCTTAATAAGCTAGACTATAAAATGCCACCTTCCTCAATATCAACACTGCTTCTCTTAATGAAGCCTAGGAATCCATTAGTTTTTATTGGCTGGCATTTCACATGCCTCATTTCATTGTGATCTTCTTGACACCTGGCACATAGTAGGTAGTTAATAAATGTTTATTGACTGATGGACTTATTAAGCTTGCAGTCTACCTAATCACACCTCTAGTTCCTTTTTACACTAACTGCTGTCCAGTCACACTTCCTCCATTCATCACTCATACTATTGAACCTTTGACCTTGTATTATACTTACTTTAATTCCTAGTCACCATTATCTTATTAGGTTTGTCCTATCATGGTAACCTACTGAGATCTTCTGAGTTACTTATTTACATCCAATATGTTAACTATCCCTCCTAACATTGTCACCTACTGATGTGATAAGCATGTCATCTATAGTCTAATTAAACTCATTGATAAAAATATTAAACAGGAGAGCAGAGCCAAGATGGCAGAGTAAAAGCAGGAACTTACTGAGCTCCCACTCCAACCACCTCCAATACCTGTAAAATATAACTCTAAACAAATTTTAGATCTACAGAACCCACAAAGTGACAGAGAGAAACAAATCTCCCACTGAAGACAGCCTGGCAGGCCAAGAGGAAGGGTCTATCACACCAGGCTGGGGGCTGAGCATTCCCACATGAGCTGCACAGGCCCAGACCCAGGACAGCCCTGACCAGAGGTCCAGACCAGACAGAGCAGACTTTAGGAGAGTGAATCACCAACAACTGTGGTGGGTTTCCAGACTTCTCAACCCATAAACCCCAAAGAGAAAGTAAAAGGTCAGTAGGGAACTCTGTTGGAACAGGGTGATGGAAAAGTGTGGTCTGGACACTGCCCCTAGGGCAAGAGGTGGTGACAGTACATCAGCTGCATCATGGCTGCCTCTAGAGCTCCTGGCCTTCAGATCATAGGGGGACCAAGCAACCATTTATCCTTCTTGCTTTGACCTGCTTGGATGTGGGTCACTGTCTTGGGTGGTGGTCCTGGAGTGAGAAACACCAGTGTGCCAGAGCTTGTAGTGGCTGTAGAGAAGGTGCCATCCTCATAGCTCTAGCAACTGTGAAAACCCCAGCAATTTTGGACACAGCTCTCTCTACTATGGAAGCAAAGTTCTACCATGGCAAAGAGCTCAAAGTCAAGTAATTGGCTGGCAAGATGACCAAGCAGAGGAAGCACAATCAGAACATAGAATGCTTTTTTGGGGACCAAAAGGATCAAAAAATGGAACCAGAAGAAGACAACAAAGACAAAACTCCTGCATCAAAAGCTTCCAAGAAAAATATGAATTGGTTACAGGCTATGGAAGAGCTCAAGAAGGATTTTGAAAATCAAGTAAGAGATGTGGAGGAAAAATTTGGAAGAGAAACGAGAATGATGCAAGAAAATCATGAAAAGTGAGTCAACAGTCTGCTAAAGGAGACCCAAAAAAATGCTGAAGAAAATAACACCTTAAAAAATAGACTAACTCAAATGGCAAAAGAGGCCCAAAGAGCCAGTGAGGAGAAGAATGTCTTAAAAAGACGAATTGTCCAGACAGAAAAGGAATTTCACTAAAGAGAATAATTCCTTCAAAATTAGATTGGAGCAAATGGAAGCTAGTGACTTTATGGGAAATCAAGATACTATAAAACAGATTCAAACAAATGAAAGAATAGAAGGCAATGTGAAATATCTCATTGGAAAAACCACTGACCTGGAAAATAGATGCAGGAGAGATAATTTTAAAATTATCGGACTATCTGAAAGCCATGATCCAAAAAAGAGCCTAGAAATCATCCTTCAAGAAATTCTAAGGGAAAATTGCCCTGATATTCTAGAACCAGATGGCAAAATAGAAATTAAAAGAATTCAACTATCACCTCTTGAAAAAGATTCCCAAAAGAAAACTCCTAGGAATATCATAGCCAAATTCCAGAGTTCCCAGGTCAAGGAGAAAATATTGCAAGCTGTCAGAAAGAAACAATTTGAGTATTGTGGAAACATAATCAGGATAACACAAGATCTAGCAGCTTCCACATTAAGGGATAGAAGGGCTTGTAATATGATATTTAGGAGGTCAGAGGAGCTAGGATTAAAAACAAGAATCACCTACCCAGAAAAACTGAGTATAATGCTTCAGGGGAAAATATGGTTATTCAATGAAATAGAGGACTTTCAAGCATTCTTGATGATAAAAACAGAGCTGAACAGAAAATTTGACTCTCAAATACAAGAAGCAAGAAAAGCATGAGAAGGTAAACAGGAAATAGAAATCATAAGAAACTTAATAAAGTTGAACTACTTACATTTCTACATGGAAAAAATGGTAATTGTAATTCATGAGACTTTTCTCAGTATGAGGATAGTTGAAGGGAATATATGTGTGTGTGTGTGTGTGTATATATATATGTGTGTGTGTATGTATATGTATACATACATATAGGAGGGTATACGTGTGTATACATACATATATATATGTAAGTATAGGAGGGCATACGTGTATATAAATATATATGTGAGTGTGTGTATATGTGTGTGCATGTATACATAGACAGAGGGCACAGGATCAGTTGAATAGGAAGGGATGATATCTAAAAAATAAAAGCAAGAGGTGAGAGAGGAATATAATGGGAGAAGGAGAAAGGGAGAGATAGAATAGGATAAATTATCTATAATTTATAACTATGATAGGGTAAATTATCTATCATAAATTAAAATAAAAGAGCTAAGAGAAAACTGGTACAATGGAGGGGAAGAGCAGGAAGGTGAAAGAGAATGGGTCAACTTTACTCACATCAGATTTGGCTTAAGGAGGAAATAGCAATTGGGTTTCTTACCCTACAGGAAAGTAGGGGGGGAAGGGGATAAGAGGGGAGATGATAGAAGGGAGGGCAGATTGGGGGAGAGGTTAGTTAGAAGCAATCACTTTTGAAGAGGGACAGGGTCAAAGTAGAAAATAGAATAAGTGGGGGTGGGATAAGATAGAGGGAAATATAGTTAGTGTTCCATAATATAACTATTATGGAAACATTTTGCATAACTATACATGTACAACCTATATTGAATTGCTTGTCTTCCCAGTGGGGGTGGGTGAGGGAAGAAGGGAAAAAATCTAGAAATCAAAATTTTAAAGACAAACGTTGAAAAAAATTGTTTTTTTACATGCAACTGGAAAATGATATACAGGCACTGGGGTACAGAAATCCATCTTGCCCTACTAGAAAGTTGAGGGGGGGGGGGATGGGGATGATATGAGAGAGCAGATTGGGGGAAGGGGTATTGAGTAGGCTCACTATCTTGGGGTGGGGGATAGGGGAAAGACGGGAAGAAAATTTGTAACTCAAAATCTTGTGGAAATGAATGTTGAAAACTAAAAATAAATAAATAAAATATTAATTTTAAAAATATCAAAAAGCACAATTAAACAGGGAGAAGAGAAGGAAAAAGGAAGGGGAGAATAGATCCCTATGATACCCCACAAGAGATCTCCTTTCACATTTATATTGATTCATTAATGAATACTATTTGGATCTGGTCATTCAACCAGTTACAATTCTACCCAATGGTACTGTCTTCTGGCCCATATCTCTTCATCTTGTCCAAAATGGCAAACAAATGCTTTGCTGAAATTCAAGTATACTTTATCATGACATTCAGCCTAATAGACCTCTAAAAACAAAAGAAAGTGAATTTATTCATCTGTAAAATGCTAAGATGGGACCAGATGACCTCTAAGTTTGTTTCAAGGTCTAAGAGTCTATGGAATATATTGCCTAGCTCCTTCTCTGTTCCCTAAAACTACAAGCTATAAACAGATTTTCTGTTCCAATTTTCCACCATCGCATTGCTGTCAAAGGACCTAACTCTGATTCTCCATACAGCTGGTCTGGTTCTAGAGAAAGAAGATATAAAAAAGCAATGTATAACATAGAGTGACAATGATAGACAACAGGTATGGATACTGGAAGATGAGATAGGGCGATCAAGGGTCTGTAGGGGAAGACACTCCCAATTTTCAGCATCTAAGATCTCTTGAGGAAGATTTGACCATCAAAGAAAGTCTCCACAAAGAATACGCACACATGATAACTTGCCATATATAGCAGTATTAAAGGGAATGTGTACCTTTCTATCTGAGGGGATATAGTAGAGAGCATAGTACACAAAAAATTAGAATGCCTAGGTTCTAGCCCTAGTTCCATCCTATGTGACCATGAGCATCACTTTGCCTCTCTGTCCTCAATTTCTTTATCAGTTAAATAAAATGTTGGATTTGATGAAGTCTCTTCCAGCAAAATAAATGACCAATGTGATTCATAGAACCATTAACATTGCTCCAATAATTTAACCATTCAGTTCAGTTCAACAAACGTGAATTAAGCATCAACTTTTTTACAAAGATGAAAAAAATGGCAGTCCCTCATGCAAGGAGTTTATAATATATATAGATGATAACTTACAAAACAATTCCATTTACATCATCCCATTTCATCTTAAAAACAACCAGAAAGAATAAGTGGTATGCTACTATACCCATTTCACAGATTTAAAAAAAAAACTGAGGTATATTTATATATAAGCCTGAAATTATTTTCCCAACATTGTCAATTCCTAGTAAATAGAAGAGTCAAGAGAATTCAAAAGTAGGTCTTCTGATTTCAAATTGAGTATTTCTTTCCCTTTCCCCACAATTATCAGAAAACACTATTCATGAATTATTTACTTCAGATGTTTACACACAAATACACAAAGTATGGGGAACACACAAAAATGAACTAGAGCTCCTAATGTAAGGAGAAAAAAATGACTTCATAGCTATCATTGAGTCTTGGTCAAATGGAACCTGTGACTGGAATATGGCTAGATAAGTATTATTGGGGGTAAGAGGGAAATGGAAAGTTTCCAGTAGACTACAAGCTCTATATTGTTCAGAAGTATTATGTGGCAGCCATAAAAAAGCTATTGTGATTTTAGACTGTACCGAGAGAGGTCATCCAAGGCTAGGGAGGCATCAACACCAGCATGCTCCAACTTAGTCAGACAATATCTGGAGTCTTGTATTCAGTTCTGGATGCCATAATTTAAAGAAATTGATAACCTGGAAAGCATCCAAAGGATAACTATCAGGATGGTAAATGGCCTTTAGACCATGATATACAGGTATTGATTGAATGACAAGCAGTGTGGCTATAATCATCCTGCCCTATTAAAAATTTGTGGAGGGGCAGTTAGGTGGCACAGGGGCAGCTAGGTGGTGCAGTGAATAGAGCACCAGCCCTGGAGTCAGGAGGATCTGAGTTCAAATGTGGCCTCAGACACTTGATATTTATTAGCTGTGTGCCTTTGAGGAAGTCATTTAACCTCAATTGCCCTGCCTTTTCCCCTGCAAAAAAAAAAAAATCATGAAGTGGTTTGAGAGACTTAATGATCCCCAAGGTACTTAACTCATCTATCTATTGGAGAATAGTCTGGGCACTGGGAGAATATAGCCCATTTTCCCTTTCAATATTCACCTTGTCTATTTAAGGCAAATGGAGAAAATCACCTTGCCTATTTTTATATACACATACATATACATATACACATACATGTATATGTATGTGTGTGTGTATGAGAGGATAATAGATTTAGATTTGGAAGGGGCTTAGAAGTCATTGGACCAGCTAGCTCAAACTACAAGAGACCTCAGAGGTCATTGTATCATAGGTTTAGAGCTTGAAGGGATATTAGAGATTACTAACATGACCTTCTCATTTTACAGAGGATACAACCACCCAGAAAAAGGGAGTGACTCTCCCAAGGTGACCCAGGTAGGAAGTGGCAGAGCTAGGGTTCAAACCCCCTGATCTGCTCTTTCCACTTCCTGTATTGCACCCCAGCAGAAAGTTCCTCCAGTTCCAGCAGAAAGCAGAGCAATTTACAGCCTGGTAATTTGACACTACCCGTGGATTTCTTCTGTGACTGGTGTGGACGTCTCTGCCTTGAAGGATCCCTCCTGCCAGGAGAAATGTGTAATGGAGGAATGGGAGTAAGCAGGAGAGTAGAATAGGGGATGAGGGAGGAAATCCAGGGATTGGGGAAAAGGGAGAGGGCAGGAGAACAGGAATCCACTCAACTATTTCTGCCTCTTCATTTGGCAGCCTTGCATCCTGCCGTGTTTATGGGCCTGCTGTGACTATTGAACCAAGTGTTCTCGTTGGCCTTGCACTGACAGGCTTGCCACATTCCCTTCTGGTTCAGATTTCAGCTGAATCACAACTCTGATTTGAATAACCCAATGCATTCATGCAAACTGATGTCAATAAACTTATGTTAGTCAAACCTATGGAAAGTATATGACATTTTCCTCACTTACCCCTATCATCCTCAGCTTATCCCCATCTGGTTTTCTTCTTCAATGCTGATGACTCTATTCAATACCACTTAACTTGAGTGGACCAAGGAATCTGTGTTTCTCTGGATTTAAGTTACCAACTACTTCTAATTTCTTAGCCAACAGAAAGAAGCAGCTTCTGTGGTTGGGTTTTGGAATACTAGTTTTGTCATGATATAAAGTCATAAAATAATTTAATATTAGAACCAGAGGAAAAGCAACATGGCATAATGCAGTGGTTCTCAACCTGTGGGTTATGTTCAATTTAAATACATCCTGCATATCAGATATTTGCATTATGATTCATAACAGCAGCAAAATTACACTTATGAAGTAGCAACAAAAATAATTTTATGGTTGGGGGTCACCACAACATGAGGAATTGTATTAAAGGGTCGCGGCATTAGGAAGGTTGAGAACCACTGGCATAATGTATATAAAGTTGGTCCTTCAGAAATACCTGAGCTCTAGTTCCACTTCTGATATATGCTGGTTTTATGATCCTGGGCCAATCACTTCACCTCTCAGGTCCCTCTGGCAACTCTCTAATACTAATTGTAGAATAGGTAGTATTCTGCATTGGTAGAAGTTCTTACGCCAAAAAAATTACAGATCTAGGGGAATAAAAAAGCTAAAAAGGACCTTGGCTATCATCCTAGTCCATCCCTCTTGTTGTCTTATAAATGTAGAAATGCAGTCCTCTGAAGTAAAATGATTTGCCCAAAGATAAAATGAGAATTAGCCACAGAACTGGAAACAGTTTCCCCACTCCCAGTTCAGGGTTCTTATGGACATACACATACACACATCAACAATCAAGTAGAACGGTTATTTCCCTTTGCTTTGAAGGGAAGGCTGGAACTAAGTTCTGGCCACCACTATGATGGTGGTTATAGGTACAATTTAGTCATCCTGAACACCACCCAAGCTGTCATCACAGTATGAAAGAGAATGTAATTTGTTGTTACTGCCATCAACACATAAACCCTAAAAGAGACTTGGAGAGAGCAGAAGCAGCAGCCATAGGGTGGCAACAGCAACAAGCTATCCATGTAACTGAGGATCATTTGGGTAGCTGTGGCAAATGGAAGTCATGGTAATTGGGTGGCCATGGCATTTGGGAAGGAGTAGTGGGTGGGTAGTGGTGGGCAAGGGGAAGTAGAGGTATCTGGGAATCAATGGTAGCTGGAGAGTTGCAGAGTGGGGAGAACACATGCAAAAGACTTGCTTAGGCTCTGTCTGATGGCATACAGGGGGCTGCTTTGGATAAACCAAGGGGAACTATCTCCAAAAATGAGTCAAGATACACCCACTGAAGAGTGGTCAGAAAAAAGGTTTTATCGCACAAGAGGAAATCATCTGTGAAGGACACCTCACTATTTATACAAACTGAAGTGGCTATGTGTCCTGGGCAGTACCCTAAGGTCAATCTATCAATGAACAAACATTTATTAAGGGCCAACCTGTGACAGGCACTATGCTAAGCACTAAGAAAGTGCTTTTAAAAAAATTAAGGATTTAAGGATTCCTGTGTTACTTGCTTTAGTGAATACAGGTCCAAAGACCATAAAATTTGTCTTTCTTGGGGAAATAGGGAAGAGGGGACCAACTAATCTCAATTTCTCCAAAAATGTAATTGGGAACATATCCCACTTGACAAAGCAGACATTATTGGGAAGCGATTATGGTTAGGAAAGCGCTTTCATACTTCTAACTATACCTACCATCTCCCACATACCTTTCTTGTCTCATTTCTACATTTCAGTTTCTATCTTTAAAAAAACCCACCTTATAAAACTGATGAGCTACCTGGCTCTTACTGCTACAACTTATCCCTTTGAAAAAACAGAAATTAACAACTATTATTAACAACTAAAAACAGAAAGTAACAACAATTATTATCATTCATCTCATCCTAACACTGACACTTTTTTTAAAGACTGAATCTATCTCCCCCAAGCTGGAAGTGCAGCACCCACAGATGGGCTGATCCCACTATAGATCAGCTCAGAAGGTTTGACCTAATTCATTTCAATCTGCGTCAGTTCTACTCTCCTTAGGTATCCTGGCTTCTCTCTGGTCCCAGGGAGCTGATCAGACTGGTGCCAGATTTCAAGCAGACTACCTACCTGCTTTAGCCCTACTGAAGCTCAGGGCTCCCAAACTCAATTGATCCACCAGCCTCAGTCCCACCAACAACAGGGATTACAGGCATATTCCATCTTGCAGAGCCATCCACACCTTTTAAATAGTAATTTTCTTTATGGCAGTTCATAGAGCCTCTGACAAATTACTTTCTTAGTAGCTACATCCTTGTAACATCTGATTAAAATCAATGGGTGGTATCTTACGAAAACAACAGAAGTAAAGTGAGTTATTCACAGACACACAGTGAGCAACACAGAGATAGTGAGGATAAAGGAAACTATTTCTAAAACATAGATTCTTAAAGATCCGGTGTTTGATTTTTTTTTTAAGTTATTCCGTTTTTGATTATTCTCAGATCTATTCATGATTCTCTGAATCTGTCAGATCATTCTCTACTGTTAAAGGGAGGAAATCCACATTTGAGTTTTATTTGAAAAAGCAAAGGAACTGGTAGGCAGCCTTTTCTTTAAAGGCATTGAGGTTCTGAAACAGATACTTGGGTCAATGTTTCAGGACAGCTTTATTTTGAAATGCAACAAACTCCAAGTGATAAAAACTGGAAAAGACTTTTGCCTTTATGCACAGAGCTTTCCACAGTTGTGAAGTTCTTTCACTTATTTATTGTTCTTCACAATACAATATTATACAATACTATACTATGAGATGAATAGAGAAGAGAAGATACTGCTCTCTTCTTTGTAACAGCTGAGAAACCTGAGGTTCAAAGAAGTTAGCAAACCACCATCACTGGAAGTCTTCAAAGCTAGATGACCACTTGTCAAGGATGGTGTGGAGGAGATCCCTGCTTTGGGCATGATTTGGATTCAGTGACCTCTAGGATACCTTCCCATCTGAAACTTTGTGATTTTCCATGCCCAAAGTCACACAGCCAGTAAGGAGTGGAACCAAGATATAAACTCAGATCTTCTGATTCTAAATCTGGTGCTTTTTCCCATTTATGCTATGTGGGCGATTTACTAATTTTTTTAAAAATGTAGAATGCACAGAATATTGACACTCAAAGTCTATGAAATATAATAATTTTTCCAAGGTGTTTAAGGAATCAAAAGCCTTTTATGGTCTCATCTCAGACTGTCTCAGAGGCATCAGTATGAACCTTAATTATCAATGGATAACACTACTGAAAAAATATTCTAATGGGTTGAGTTTGGGGCTTGCTGAGATTCCAGATGAGCAATTCACTAGGTCTTCAGTTAAATAAGAGATGAAGATATTCCTGAGCTTCCTGTCACTTCAAATACTGCCTGCAACTGAGGCAGAATGCTAGAGATGATGAAAACCCAGGTAGAACACAAATGGAGAAGAACAGGTGGAGGAAGTATCACAATTATTAACACCAAAGAGAACCGATGATTGTGCTCAGTTTACTCTTGTCTCTGCAGCCAAAAGCAGCCACAAGTCCTTGCCCTTCACAGGCTTTGTATGGTTGATGGCAGCTGGATAGTTAAATCTGGACCCCAGTTGTCAATGAGAAATCCACTTCAATATGGATATTAAAAGATGATCATAATAATAACATTTATCTAAATGCCTATGACACTTTTGTCCAAGGTCTTCAAAACCCCACAGATGTCCCAAAAGATGAGAGGACTCTGAATCTGGGAAGCCATTTCTAGAAGAAATACCAGTAAACTAAGGCATTGAGCAGAAAAATACATTGGTATTCTGATGAATCCATGATTTCACTGGCATAATCAATCAGTCAGTCAATAAGCATTTATTAAGAGCTTACTATGTGTTAGTCACTGTGATAAGTGCAAGGGACACAAAGAGAAAGCAAAAATAGTCCCTGCCCTCCTGATGGTGAAACTCATAAACCCTCCATGCCTTCTTAGTCACGTCTTCCCATAAAGCTTTCTTAGGAAATCCACATAATACAGAGGTCTCCCTGTGTTTCTTTTACAGTTCTGGGTCGAGGGTACCAATGTAGCCCCCAAGCTGTTTATCTGTTCTGTTGTGTCTCTTTCTCTCCACATGACATTCCCACCTCATTTTCTAGTCCTGCATGTCCTCAATGATGCTATGATGACACTTTACAAGCATAAATTTAGAATCTTCATTAAGGCAGAACACCCGAGAAAAAAACGTTCAGCATTCTATTTAAAAAGGAAATGTGGTCTGATGAATCCCACAAAAAGAGGCTGGGGTTCTATTTCTGGCCCCATGACTAACACTCAGAGTTGCTGCCCTATAGCCAGATGGCACCATCCCCTAATCAGTTCACTCAATCATATAACAACTATCCATTAATTCTGAATGGTCCCCAAAAGTTAAGCCAACAGTAGGACGGTCACATGTAAACACAACTTTTGTGGGTAATGGGTAATTCATTTTAATGGGTAATTAATTTTAATTCTCTGTAGATAGGTCTCTAATCTTGAGACATCAAAGCCCTCACCTGTTGTTCAGTCATTTTTCAGTCATGTCTGACTCTTAGTGACCCTATTTGGGGTTTTCTTGGCAGAAATACTGGAGTGGTTTGCTAGTTCCTTCTCTAGATCATTTTACAGATGAGGAAACTGAGGCAAACAGGGTGAAGTGACTTGCCCAGGGTCCCACAGCTAGTAAGTGCCTGAGGCCAAATTTGAACTTGCAAAGATGAGTCTTCCTGACTTCAGATCTTGCACTATATTCAGTGAGGCACCTAGTTTTCCTTCATCTGGTCTGCCCTTACCTATAAAGCATATTTTAGAGGTAGTGCATTGTGGTGGGGAAAGCATTAACCTTGGAGTCGGGAGACTTGGATTGCAATCCCAATTCTGATATTCATTTCCCATGTGACTCAAGGTAAATCATTTAACTTCTCTGAGCCTCAGTTTTCCAATCTATAAAATAGGGGTAATTATATTTGTACCATCTACTTCGCAGGGTTGTTTTGAGTAAGCCTTTTTTTTTTTTTTTTACCTTAAAGGGCTATACAAATCTGAATTGATTCTTATTACAAGAGTATAACAATATCTACTCTCTACCTCATTCAAAAGGAAATTCCAGATCACTAAAGAAATAGAATCTATAACTAAAAGCGCTATCCTAATTAAATGTCTACAGGTTGATCATCATTGCAACACAGCTTGTCAGGGATGATAAGAAGACGTCTAAACCACATACTCATAGGAATTAACAAATGCACACTATGCCCAGAAGGAAAATAAAACTTCTGAAGAGTTCCCTTGGGAACCACATTCACATTTCTTTGCAGTAGGAAAGAATTGGAAGCAAAGTGGATGCCCACTGACTGGAGAATGGCTCTAACATTTCTGGTACCTGGATGTAACTGAATTTTACTGCACTGGACAGGATGATACATTGAATGTGAAGAAGCATTGTATGAGCCAATGCAAAGTGCAGTAACCAGCTTTGGGAAAAATATCTATATCTCTATATCTAGAAATAGAGATAGAGATAGGTATAGAGATAGAGATGAGATAGAGATAGACATAGAGATAGGGATAGAGATAGAGATAGAGATAGAGATAGAGATAGAGATAGAGATAGAGATAGAGATAGAGATAGAGATAGAGATAGAGATAGCAGGTAAATGCAAAGGACAATACCCAAAATAAAATAAAATTTAAATGCTGTGTACTGATGGTGAGCCAGCTTGGTCCCAAAGAAGAGAGATCAGCAAGCTTGTTCCCTTCTTTGTAGTCGTGGGGAGGAGAGAGGGTGTCTAAGGGTATGGAACACTGCAGACTTACCAGACTTGGTTGATGGGTTGTTTAATTTAACATAACTTTTTTTGGGGGGGGGGGGCGGAATGTTTTATTTTGTTCTTTACTAGAAGAATTTGTGAATTATGTCTTTCTGAGAAGGAAGGGGGAGTTGGGAAATAAGGTTATATAAAAGTAAAAACTGTGAATAAAACTACTGAGCTGACTAAAGGGTCTCACAAAGGGAAAGCTCAACCCTAGTGTTTTATTTGGTTAAAACCAGAAAGAGTGATACAGGAAATATGCTTACTATTAGAACATGAGAATGGGGATTCAGTCCTCTTAACAAAATACACTGTTAGCAGCTGGGGTCTCTACAGATGGTTTAAGTTTATATCTCTACTGTGAAGAAGATCTGAGGGTTCTGAGTTGTGCATCCTGAACTTCTGCTCCTATAATGGTCATTGGTCAGCCCACTACCCTTTTGTGGGAAGGTTTGTGTTTGCTTTCCACTGGGTCGCAGTATTTTGGGCACTGGTGAAAGGGAGAATGGTCCCAACTTTTGCATGCCTGGGAAAACAGGGACCTCTTGGGGGAGGGAAGAGGCAGTGTTACGGGCATTGGTTTATGTCTTTGGGGTCCAAGGGAGGACTAGAGGCTAGTGGTCAGAGTTGATCAAGTTACCTAGGGTGACCCTCACTGAGAAGACCTGGCCCTGGGCCAGTCTGATTTAAGTCATGATTGATAACATGGTTCTGAGTCACCCTTCCACCCTGGATACTGAATGAAAGCTACAAGGAAAAAGACAACACTCTCATACCTACTCAGCAGGCTCAACTGTAACTTTACTCCTTTCCCACACTTCTTCAAATCATTAGTCTATGATATATCACAACCCTGAAGAAAAGCTCCAATTTATAGAGAATAATGACAAGAATAATGCTGGTGATATTAATAATAACTGGCATTTGTATAGCATGCTAAGGCCTGCATTATACACACATTATTTCATTTTTTCCAACAGATAACTAATGTAAGTATTATGACCCCCATTTTATAGATCTGCCAAATAGAGCTGGATCTCTTCTTGAAAAAAAGGGGGGGTGTCATTCATTGACTTGATCAGGGAGGATGGGAGGAAGGGGAGAATCCCGGGCCATTCTCAACATCTCTGTTTTCTGGCTTCTGCAGGAAGTGATAAACATCCCTCCCACCTTCACCCCAACTGCAGGCAAAAGAGTTACACTAATGAGTTGTAACACAGCATTCATTTCACACAGGACCCAGCAGACAGCTCCATTCAGTCCTTTGAAATGGTCTGGAAATTGCCTTGATTTTGAACATCTGAGGATAATTGAATCCAAAGTTGCATCCAGAAACAGTGAGTGAGATGCCTTTTATGCTCTCCCACACTAACAAGAAGTATTTGCAGCCGGTTTTTATTTACTCTACACCTTGAAAGCTGTGGGCACCGCAGGGTCCTAGAAGAGTAAGGCAAACTCATGTTTGGGAATGCCAGGAAAACAGGAGGCTCAGAGGAGGCTGAGAAAGATCCTATGTTTTAAAAGGTGAAAGAAAGAATGCTGGAAGGTACAGACCAATAAACTTGGTGGACACGGAAGAAAAGTGAGGGGGATGGTAGGAAGTCAAGGGGGGAGGGGTGGGAATTAACCACAGAATTCTATTTGTAATCTGTCTTTAAAGGGATACCAGGTACCTCACACCCCTCAGATTGCCAAAGATTACAAAAGACAATAACAAGTGTTGGAGAGGCTGTGGGAAAACAGGCACACTATTCCGCTGTTGGTGGAAAAGCCATTGAGAACGATAGCCCCAAAGTCTCTAAATTAGGCATGCTCTTTTATCCAGCCGTAACACCAGTAAGCTTATATCCCAAAGAAATCAAAGAGACAGAGAGAGTTAAAAACAGAGTCAGAATCTGAACACAGGGCTTCTAACTTTTTTTCCAATATGCCTAGAATACAATAACTCCCTCAAAGCTTTTATGGAGCTTTTTTCAGGAAGGTCAATGGATTTAAATAACATTGTCTCCCTTCTCTTTCCTCTACTGAGAGATAAAATAGGTGACAAGCATTATAGTATCCTACTTAAATGCGAGAAAATAGGTATGGAGAGGGGCACTGATTTTTTAAAAAGATGACTCAGAACATATTAGTGATGGGGCATTTGGAATTTTTCCCTTCTAGTATAACAATTACCTTGGAACTATCAACTGTGAAAATGGAAAAGGGTTCACTTTGTCAAATGCAGTTTAAAAAAATTTAAGTAGAAATTTTCAAAATATGATGAATGCTTTCTTGGAAAATTATCTGAAATAAGCTAGAAAACTCATTTACACATGAAAAGGGAGAAACATTGTTTCTCCAGCCCAGATACAACTGTACTAGATTTAAAACCAAAATACTATTTGTGTATTTCCTTCCTCCCAGGGGAAGGTAAGCCCCTTGTAGGCAGGGACTTCTTTTCTTGTCTTTATCTGCCTTGGGTCTACCACAATTCCTGGCACATTGTTGGGGTTTAATGAATACTTGCATAATAGAATGGAATGAAGTAGAGAATAGGATGGGAGAGGAGAGGAGATGAGAGGAGGAGAGAGGAGAGGAGAGGAGGGGAGAGGAAGGGAGGGGAGGGCAGAGAAGGGGAGAGGAGGAGAAGAATGTGGCTTAGGATGGGAACCACTGCACTATACTATTACGTCTTACTACATATATGTTCTAGGACAAGTCACTTAATCTCTCGATGCTTCAGTTTCTTCATCCATAAAATAAGAGGATTGAACTAGGTAGAAAATCCTGTTTAATTCTGTTTATATTCCTATTGCATAAAGTGAGATGTGTCGGAGTCAGCTCAAACTGGCTCAAGAGAGCCAATTGTTAAACTTTCAGTGAGAGCATCTCCACCTTGGAAATTGACAAACACTAAAAATATGGGCTTGATATATGGTTTTGTTTATTTCCATACTTTAAAAAGTGATAGACAAAGTGTTAATATTGCAAATTAAACTCAAGAGCATGTCATTTTTTTCCAGAGAGCTGGTTGTTAAACACTGACCAGCATGCTCCCTGCCTATACCTTTATACAAATCCCATTATTTAAAAAACAGCAACCTAAGTAAAGTGTCTTGCACATTATAGTCACTTTGGGAATATTTGTACCATTGCAACTAAATTGAATTTTTTTAGACTGTTCACAAAACCAATGAGATGTTTTCAGCGGCTAACTTCTAAGTCCCCAATAACTTTTCTCACTATAAGGAAACTATATACTATTATCTAGTCACAAGTAATTTGACCACCAGTTCGCAAAGAAATAATAATAGATAATATTTATATAGCACTTGCCAAGGGTTTTACATATATTATCTTGTTTGAGTTTATCCTTAAAACAATCTTGTGAGGTCAGTGCTAATATTGTCTTCATTTTGTAGATGGAGAAACTGAGACTAAAGGAGGTGAAGTAGTAACTTGCCCAGAATGACACAGTAAGTGTCTGATGCAGGATCTGAATTCATGTCTTCTTGGCTCAAAGGACCATGTTCTAACCCATCACTACACTGAGGTATGGTACCATACTCAACAGTGAAATTAGGTAAGCTTACATTCAGCGTGCCCAGGCTGTTTAACTCTCCCTAACGTGTATGGCAACATATTTGGTGCCACATTGTCTGGTGACTAGTGATTAACAACAAAACCTCACACTTAGGAAGTATTCAATAATCCTTCATTCAACTGAATTGAATACTGGCGTTACCAATAATGGCGATAACACATGGAAATGCCTCTAAATGTTTCTACTTTGGCCTGATCCCAAATGTCTCTATTTTTAAACTTAGGCCTTTTTTGGAGCTCCAAACCTGGGAACAGCTCAGACAACATGAGAAAAATATAAGCACAAAATCACTGGCCCCATCAAAGGCAGTATCCCATCCATAGACTTCTGAGGACCCTAAACATTGGAGACTCAGTAAAAAAAAAAAAAAAAAAAAATACATTCATGCTGACAAAGAAACACCAGCACCTTCTACCTTCTCTTTAATTTAATCTCAGAGTGCTAAAATGTTAGGTGACTTGTCCAGGGTCATATAGCCAATATGTGTCAGTTGGTGGGGTGAGGAGAAGCTTCATGTAGGTGGTGCTTGAGATGAATCTTGATGGCAACCAGGGATTCTAGGAAGTGAAGATTAGGAAGGCTTGTAGTCTAGGTATAGGGAGCCAATATTAGGAAAGGAGAGAGGTTACCATATATGAGATACAGTAAGAAGTTAAGTTGCATGTGAGGAATCATCAGTCAGTAAATGTTTATTAAGTGCCTAATACCAACTATCAAATTCTCCTGCAGAGAGGACAACTCTGACAGCCTGGCTGTGAAGCCCGAATGCCAAACAGACATTTACTTAAAAGACTATTTTATGAAGAACTTGTATAAGGCAAGTGCTCACATGAGGTCAGAATAAGAGGTACAAGGACACTCTCAAGGTCTCTCTGATGAACTTTGTTATGAATTTCGAGACACAGGAAATGCTGGGATGGGACTACCCACTCCTTGTGCTTGCATCAAAGAAGGCACAGCAGCACGAAGGAAGTGTGAGATGCACGAATCTGGAACTATCTCTATCCCAAATTCTCAAGGGGACTATTTGTTCCTAACCTGTGGTAGAGCCTTGGAAACTTGTAC
>CM053586.1:40011405-40045941 GCA_028646515.1 Pseudochirops corinnae | reverse complement strand
GGAGAGAGAGAGAGAGAGAGAGAGAGAGAGAGAGAGAGAGAGAGAGAGAGAGAATGATAAGAATCAAGCTCTTCTCAATTCTAGTACGTTCCTTCTGATCACCTACTCCAAACCCCACCCACCACCATATAGCAATCTCTTCAATAGCATTCCTGACAGATGGATGGTCATTTATACCCTGCTAACATTTGTTAACCAGCTCTAATTGTTGGAGATTTCCTTCTTATCTTGAGACAAATTTTTCTCTTCATAGCAAATCTCTAACAATTCTTTTCTGCTCTCTAGAGAACATGATTCTCTATGTGGCAAGACAGCCTTTGAAAAATATCCAAAAACACCTATATCATGTTTCTCCTTCACCTTCTCTCTACATCCCTAATTTCTTCTGTTCTTATATAATGCAGGTTTTGAACCCATCAACATTCTGATTGCCCTTCTCTAGACATTTTTTGGTTTGCCAGTGACACTTTTAAATTGTGATGCCAGAAATAAATACAATCTACCAGATAAGGTCTTAGATTGTAAAACTCACCTCCAGCCCTTAGCACTACCTCTGAAAGAGCTTCTAGCTTCTAAATGGAACCTATGGTCTCAGGACCTGGCCTAGACCACCGGCTATGGCTTCTCTTTCTTAACCCAATAACCTTTAGTAAAGAAAAAATAAGGTTTCCTCCTGAAGGCAGGAAATTATACCTAACTCTCTCACTGTCAAACACACCAACAGCCAATCTACAATCCTATTCTCATCATTTAAGAGGACATACTAGCATACAGTAGAGGTCTTTATGTATTGTTTACGATGAGGTTATTTTAAAAAGAAAAGAAAATGTCCTCTTGCCCAATGCCTGGGTAAGGTATAAAGCAGTGGTTTTCAACCTTCCTAATGCCACGACCCTTTAATACCATTCCTCATGTTGTGGTGACCCCCAACCATAAAATTATTTTCGTTGCTACTTCATAACTGTAATCTTGCTACTGTTATGAATCGTAATGTAAATATCTGATGCGCAGGATGTATTTTCATTGTTACAAATTGAACATAACCCACAGGTTGAGAACCTCTGGTATAAAGTATCAGAAATTAACAACAGAAAAATGTGCTAACTATATTATCATAAGATGAGTGTCAAGGTCCAGTTGAGTTACAGTTGCAGTAGATCTCAAGAAGATCAAACAGGTCTCCACCTGCCTCCACATGAAATCCTGACTATAAGGCATCCAAAGGATAATCTTATATGAAGAATGTCTTTTTGTGGAGAGATGATTATTCATCTACTTCTCACCAGCTCTTCAAGGAGCTGAGCCCTATGATTAAGAACCTAGGGGATTTCTAAGTACACCATATGGATGTTGGACACTTATTGCTAATTCCTAGTCAAAAACTATTGCCTACACATGCCATAGGAGAAGACAATGGGCAGTATTGTTCCACCATGATGGAATCACACTGTGGAATCATGTGTTCACAATAGTAAGTTTCCATTTCTCTTTCTACCTTAAAAGATTCTACTTGCTCTTTTCTAGTTTTGTTTTTTTTCACTTTTGTCAAATAACTATATTAGGTACATTCAAAACTCAGGAATATTCAGCTAGAAGAAGGTAAGACTAGAATATGCTGCTGTGTTCATCTACAAAGCCCTGGGTGACATCAAAAAGTCACTTACAACTTCAGAATTTAAGTCACTCAACCAGGAGAACTGATAGGTTTCTGGGTATGTGGCATGCTTTCACAAAGCATACCTCCTCTGTCTTTATATACCTTTGGGATCAAAGGGTCATGCAATTAGAGCCAAAAGGGATCTTAGGTGCTCTCCCCATTTTATAGACAAGTAAACTGAAGCCTGGAGAGGTGAAACTGTCTTGGCCCAAGGTTACACAAATAGTCAGTGTGAGAACTGGGATTTGAGTCCAAGTGACCCCACTCCAAATCTGGTCCTTCTTTCCACTGCATAAGGATAAGGTTTGGGAAATCATTAAGAGTCTGCCTTAGACATGGGCATAGATGGTCTAGGACCCAAGGCTCAGGGCTTAAACCAGAGGTTCTTAACCCTTTTTATGTATGTCATAGACCATGTTAGTGGTCGAGTGAAATTCAGAATAGTGTTTATAAAGGCATAAAATAAAATATGTAGGATTACAAAGGAAACCAAAGCTTAGTGAAAATAAAAATCTAATTTCTTTTCTTCTTATATAAGTTAACAGACTCCCTAAAAACTACCCACAGACCCCTTGGGGGAATCTGTAGGACCTCAAGGTTAAGAACTTGTGGCTTAAACAAATACAAAGATGGAGACCCCCAGCTTCAAATTAGATTCTGAGAATGGTTAGAAATTTAACAGAGGAAATAACAAGATAGAATAAGGGAGCACCAGACTCTTCATGTCCTCTCTCTCTCTCTCTCTTCTTCTTCTTCTTCTTCTTCTTCTTCTTCTTCTTCTTCTTCTTCTTCTTCTTCTTCTTCTTCTTCTTCTTCTTCTTCTTCTCTCTTTCTGTCTTTCACTCTGTATATGTGTCTTTGTCTCCATTTGTCTCCCTGTCTCTCATCTGTCTGTTTGTGTCTCTGTTTCTGTCCATGTGTCCCTCTGCTTGTCTCTGAAATCTGTTTCTCTTTTTGTCTGTTTCTGTTTGTGTCTATGCCTCTATCTCTGTCTCTCTCTTTATCTGCTTATCTGTGTCTCTGTGTGTCTCTTTCTCTCTCTTCCCCTTCCTCTCATCCTTCCCTACCTCCCTCTTGCTCAAAGATTACTTGAGTGTTTCCAAGTCTCTGGTCTGTTTGTTTTTTTCCTTCTGACATTCTTTGTGCCCCTTTGTCAGCTGGGTCTGAGTGGTGCCCCAGGCTTCTTTCTCTCAGCTCCACCCTCTCTCTCTCTTTCTCTCTCTCTCTCTCTCTCTCTCACACACACACACACACACACACACACACACACACACACACACACACACACAGAGGAATTTCTCATCCCCTGCTTCTGCCTAGCACAACAGTGCTTTCTCGGGCAAACACATGCAATCTGTCTTTCATTTCGGGATATTTTTTGCCCTCCTGTCTAACACTAGGGATTTTCAGATTGCCTTTTTATTCCATTTATTTTTTCCCTTGCTGGGCAGGAAGCAGAGGCTGCCAGGGAAGTAAGGCCCAATAGGAAAGGCTAGAGTAGCTCTTTTCTGAGACATTTCCTTCACTAACTAATGACACTTTCTAAAAATGGGGGACCTCCTCAGAAGGAGGCTCCTAGAAAGCAAAATTGAAGTCCTACTGCACACTACAGAAAGTGCTTTCTCTTTGCAAAAACATTTTTCCCCCATTATTGCTGAACATTTCTTTGCAATAGCACCAGGGAAGTCAATGGTTTTAACCCTCCTTACAGATGGGAAAGAAACACAGATGGGCCAAGTGATTCATCTGAGTTTACACAGCAAATTGCCCATGAGACTGAAGGTCATGAGAGTTCGGGGTGTCTGGTACCAAAGCACCACCAACCCACATGGAGTCTTCACCTTAGATACTCCATCTCCCAAGTCCTCACCTTTACACTTGTCCTCCAGGACTGGAATGCTCCCCCTCCTCAGCTATGCCTCCTGGTTTCTTTTCAGGTTCCACTCAGATCCCACCTTCCATAAGAAACCTTTCCTATCCTCCCTCCCCTCCCCATGCCCAGGGCCTGCCCTCAGACATAATCTCCCACTTATATTACATGTATCATACAGTATTATTATATTGCATGTAATATATATATATGAAGTTGCATGTATTATTGTATGTACATGTTATTGATATATTATATGCACATATAATAGAATTATTATATTAATATAATATATATTGCTTTATCTATGTTGTATTGTGTGTACATTTACACACGTTATATATTGTGTATATATTATATTACATATATGGGGCTGTGTGTGCGGTATGTGTAGAGATTGCTGAAAGCTGTCTGTGTCTGTGTCTGTGTGTGCCGTATGCGTGTAGCTGTAGGTGTACAGTTAGGTAGCACAGTAGGTAGAGTACTAGTCATGGATTCAGAATGACCTGAGTTCAAATCTGACCTCAGACACTTACTAACTGTGCATTTCTGACCAAGCTCCTTAATTTTGACTGCCTCATTTTCTTCAACTGTAAATTGAGGATCATAATAGCACCTGCCTCCCAGGGTTGTTGTGAGAATCAAATGAGAAAATACCTGTGAAGGACCTGCCACATAGTATGTGATTAATAAAGGCTTCCTTTCTTCCTTCCTTCCCTTCTTCCTTCCTTTCTTCACTCCCTCCTTCCTTCCTTCCCTCCTTCTTTCCTTCCTCTCCTCTTTCCTTCCTTTCCTCCTTCCTTCTTTTCTTCTTTCCCTCCTTCTTTCTTCATATACTTTCTCTCCAATTAGAATGTAAGCCTCTTGAGGACTATTTTTGCCTTTCTTGATAACATTCAGTGCTTGGCATACAGTAACTGCTAAATAGTTGCTTTTTAGCTAATTAGCCAGGTCCAGTGCCTAAAGGCGGTGCTTGTTCTGGGTCCTGGACCTTTGGACCCAGGCCAGCTATCACATGGATAGACTTGCAAAGGGCATCCTGGATTAGGGGAGGGGATGTGGAAAAGGTATGTTATAATTGTTCAGGCCCAAACAATGACTTGGAGATATCTGAGGTGCTGGAAACTTCTAAGCCCTTATCAGAGTCTAAAAACAACAAACCGACATTAATCCTGAAAAAAAAAAAGAGACCTATACTGCAGGAACCCATCAAGACTTCCAGGTTCGTTTTGTGCAAAGACACCAGATCATAAGCCCTGAGTCTGAATGAACACCAACTTCTGGTATCTGCCCAAGCCATATGGATCAGGAAGAGGAGGTTGTTCTAACTGTACTCTCTCCCCAATGAACACACTTAGATCTCTAAGTTTCATTCAGCCCCCTGGGTACTTTGAATTTACTAACATTCTAACTACAGACTAAATAAGTATTCTGGGTATTGTCACAGTAAAATGAAGTCAGTAACCAGAAAAACCAAAGGGAAGGATTACAAGTTACTTTTACCCCCAAACTCTCCAAAGGACCTCTGAAAAGAACATGAAAATCTCAAGCCTTTTGGGTCCTCTGAATTTAGCAACTTCCAAATCGTAGAACAAGTGAGCTAAGTCCCACACTTTGACAGTAACTGATATTTTCTGGGTCTAAAGTGTGGACAAAACTAAAACTTCTATGCATAAGAGTTCTTCACTACATGTTCATGAACTTCAGGTCACCATCCTGTTGAAAAGGCTACGGACAAAATATTCTTCTAAAGTCCAGGGGAGTACTTACATTTATTGATGCCTAAGAAAAATTCCCTTACAGAAAGACAAGCCACATCACTCCCAACACATACCCGAAATGAACTACACAGCTGTGTGGCTCCTAACAACTCAGCCAGGAAACCAGACAAGCAGAGAAAAAGGAGAATGCAGTCAAGTCCTGGGGAAGAAAAAAAACAAACGTTAACACCCGAAACCAATTCACCCACGCAGGCTGGCAAGCCTTTCTTCCATACAACACACTACCTCCCCAGCCCTCCCTGAGCTCTGCTTCCTACGTGTGAATTGGTACAGTACCCAGAACTGGCCTGTCTCAGGAGAAACAGTCTCCTGATCTCTTTGTCACCAGCATGCCACCCAGACAGAATATCATAGAGATTCTTCAAATTGCTGTGATGTCACAGTCTAATCTGCGTAATATGCAGTTGTACCAGGCTGTAGATAATGTTCCCAGGATGAGGGTGGTTTTGCAGCTGGAGATTTCTCTGGTGTACTGGAAGCACTTGGACTATCTCAAGATGCTGTAGAAAAAAGTCATATGACCAAGACTCCATTTGTTTTCCATTATTTATATACAGTCGTAGCCTGAGTTGTTAATTCTACCACTTACATCAGCAACATTTTCAGTAATTTATTTATAGTCAATTTCATTTGACAAATAGTCCCCAAATTTTTTTTAGAATTTTTCCTTTGGTTCCAATCCTACCTCACACTGGAAATTTAAAGTTGTGTTAATGTTATCTGAGTTTCATGGGTAAATATGACCAAAAAACCATTTGTTGCTGTTCTGATTGCATATTGTCAAGTCACAAAAATCCTCCACTTGGCAACTTGGTTGTGATGTCAGCAAGGAGAGCAAATCTAGCTTTACAATAGAGACATACTCAAATATTCCCATTTAGGATCTTCCAAACACCACTTTTCAAGTCCTGAAATAGAGCTAGTCTTTGGTCTGTGATTTGACAGACCTGACAATAGCCACAATGGAACAAAGATACAGAAGGTTGAATGGTTCCACCCAAAGAAACTTTCACAAATACATGGACTGGATCCTTTTTCAAGTCCCTGTTATAGAAATATGACTTTGAGTTAGAGAATAAATCCTAAGTACATCAAGGGAGAATGAGGTAAAAGCACAAATGGATACACTAATCTTGAAAATTATATTTTTAATAAGTTTCCCCAAGATCCCTACTACTAAAGTCACCTATGCTTTAGAAGAATAATATAGACTGATAGTTGGAGCTAGGGAGAGGAGAAAAAATTCAATTAATAAATATTTATTGAATGCCTACTATGTAGAGATGCATTCTCTGCCCTCATGGAATTTACAGTCTAGAAAATATGAGTCTAAGAGTTACCATTAAAAAAGATTTGGGGCAATGAATAATTGTACTGCTGCTTGTCAACAAACATGATAGCTGATGAACCAATTTACTTCAATTCCTCAAGCATCAAACATTAATAGATATTTGATGTATGAAAGATACCACACTAGGGACTGGGGGTGGAGGAAATGTCCTGCCCTCAAGAAGCATACAATCTACTAGGAGAATATGAGAGGTAACTGAATAAGTATGACACCAGAGAGAATATAAAAAAGCAGAAAAATCCAGTTAGAGTATTCTTGCAAATTTTGAGGAAGGAAAAATCACTTTCAGTTGAGGAAATCAGAACAGACTTCATCAGGGATGGGGTTCAACAAGCAGAGATGAGGACAGAATTCAAGTACAAATAACAGCTGGTGATTACCTGGTTTGCAAAGCACTTTACATACATTATCAACACTATGACGCTGATAGTGTTAGCCTTATTTTATAGATGATGAGACATGCTCAGGAAGGAAAGTTGACAACAGTTAAGTATTAGAGAAGGGATTCCCACTTAGATCTTCACCCCCAATACCCAATCCAAGTCCAAAATTCTGTATACTGCATCACACCCATACATAGAAGCAATGGAGTGAAGAGGGAGACTGGGGAAGAGCTAACCATCCAGTTTGGCTAGAGAGCTATGAAAAAGAATAGAAGAGAATCAAAGCAACTATCTCAACATTGAAAGTTGTGGCTCTGCTAGCCATACTCGTCTGTCACTCTTCAAGGCTGTTTCCTAATCCTTATGCATTAGAGAGAAGCCACTGTGTAAATCAGGAACTCTTCCCGTGTAAATTCAATCCATGGAAAAGAGATTTCAGCTGTGATTCCAGAGTTTCCAAAAATCAACCATACTTATAATGCATGAATTGCCTGTCACTGCAACTGATACGTTTTTAAGCCATTCCATTTTGAACCAATTACGCATCAGAAGCAATCTCTGTTGTGAATGAAGAAGAAAATGGGTACAACAGAGCCATTTAATGTTCCCCTGAATTTCAAAATGACTATGAAATATTTTAAATCAAATTCAATAAGTAGCCCAATCCTATCATATGGAAGACCTGCAGAAGAGATTTGGAAAAATATAGGCACCCCAAGTTCAAGAATATCTTTTCTAAAATTCAGACTTCTCAAATTCTTTTCATCCTAGAGCCTTTCCTTAATAAGTATAATAGGCATAACAAAATTAGGTCATTTAAGGGCACTGTCCTTCTCTTGGGATGTCCAGATCTTGGACATCCCTACTCTTCCTACCTCCCAATTATTTACACAGTAGCAAAGAACTAGCTAAATAGCAGGCCAAGGGCCCCGTGGTGTGTACCATTAGTCCAGTATTTATTGTATCAGGAAATACTCTGCCTCCTCACACCACTTATCTAGAATCTTCTTCTTTTTTATTGTCAGGTGAGGAGAAAATAAGGTGGATGAAGAACTCCATATTCTTCTAGCATTACTGTGCCCCTGTCATTGGCTGGTTGTGCTGTCAATCATTAGCAAGATAGAAGTGATTCTATTAATACATTATTCTATTAAAACATTTTAAAAGTAATTCTCGGGGTGGCTATGTGGTGCAGTGAATAGAGCACTGGCCCTGGAGTCAGGAGGACCTCAATTCAAATCTGGCCTCAGACACTTAACACTTACTAGCCATGTGACCTTGGGCAAGTCACTTAACCCCAATTGCCCTGCCTTCTCCATCCAAAAAGCAAAGAAAAAAAAAAGTGGTTCTAGTAAAACAAAATATTCTATTAAAACAATTATGGAGGAAGCTTGATGCTGAATGACAGCTTAGTTTTACCAGTAACACTGGTAAGAGGTGGGGAGAGGTCTCATGCTTCCCCACATTACTATGTGCCCCATGGAAGGATGGAAAGGGGACATTAAATATAGTTTTACTTTCTTCTATAGTACTGCCAAGTGAGAATGATTAAACTTCTCATATATAGATTCTCTAGCATTATGAGACAACAAATGAAGGCCCTCTATCTTCCTAAGTTCGAAATTTATAGAATTGGAAAAGTATAGAAACAGAAAGGGTCACTAGGGACACTGCCCTTCTCTGGGAATTCCCAGGTACTGGGGTGAAGCTTCCCCTACTCTCCCTACCTTCCAATTACAAATACAATCTCCCCATTTTATAGATAAGAACATTAAAATCCAATGAAATTAAAAGACATATTTTCCCAAGATTACACAGAGCCAAGTTTAGAACCCAGGTGTCTGAGTCCTGGTCCAGGACTTTTCACTTCAGCATACTGCCTGTCAATCTCAGGCCCCTCTAAGTCTGAATATCAGAGAAAAGTCATTCACAGAAAAGAGGAGAGATTAGGTCTTGGGAAAATGAGGAGAGGCTTAAAGGGTGTGTGGCCAAGCCATAAAATCACAGGATCATTCATTTAGAACATATGAGGTCATCTAGTCCTTATTTAACAGTTGGGAAAACTGAGGCCCAGAGAAATGAAGAGGCCTTCCCAGGTACACACAGCTTTGAAGCAACAGAGCCCAGATTTAAATACAAGTCTTCTAACTAATAAACTGAGTACTCCTTGCACAACACCTCAAGTCCAGAAATATGTGACTTGAAGATCTAGGAGATATAAGGTACCACATCATAGTGTATGAAAGGAAGAGGATCAAGAACTCAGTAGCTGGGTCTGGGTGGCCAAGGGACAGCCCTCCGCATTTAGACTGGTTTGTCCTGTGTGGGAGATGGGCACCTGGCTCGGCTCCAACAAGAAACTGTGGCTTCTCTCCTCCCCAGAGAAGCCACCTTCCCCGCCTTGCTGCCAGGAAATGACATAAATCCAATGTGGAGCATGAGAACCAAAGAAAATCTTAAGCAATTTCGCTTATTTTGGGAAGCTCTCTGTTTCCTGAAGAAAATGATTTCAGAAAGGGAAGGCCTGCAAACCGGAGGCAGTTAGAACTCAATCAAACACAATCTGTTATCTCTCTGTCATTTTCTGAGTTTCTGCTATTTCTCTCAAAAGCTTTTCCCATGTGGCTTTTTCTCTGACATCCCATTTTAGATCCATCTTCACTTCACTTGGTCCTTTTACTCTTTCTCCTTTATGTCAAGCTGTTGTGTTTACTCTTCATTACCAAAGCCTACCTATTAACACCATCTGCTGCCTGGTTCATCATCTGCCCCAAGACACTTGAGTTCAGGTCTAAGTCATGGTTTTGTCACTTAAAAAAAAAAGACTTAGAGGTGAAACTTTCATAACACCTGATCATCGAAGTATCTGGGACTTTCCTAAGAACCTGTCATCTCTCTCATCATGTGCAAACTTCTTGGATACTTATTGAGAACCTTAAAAACAGAGCATAAGAGATATTGGTTATTTCAGTTCAGAAATGATTCAGCCAAAATACTTCATGTCTGCATGTGTTGCAGTTGAACACTAAGTAGGATCTGAAGCCCCACAAAGCCACAGAGGATGTTTTTTCAGTTCCCCCAAACTCTTCTAAAGTCTCTGTGGAAAAAGGCATTATTATCCCTCTTCTGTAAATGATTAACCTGAGTCTCAGAGAAGCTAAGTGATTTGCGCAAGATCACATAGCAAATACACCTCAGAGAAGGTAATTGATGCCACCATGATAACTCTGGCCGTGGATATTCCAATGGATCAGGAGTTCTTAAGCTGGAATTCCAGGGGCTCTGTACTCTTGTAATAGTTTCTTACTTGTATTCCAATATAATGTGTTTCCTTTGTAATCTTATGTATTTCATTTTATCCATTTAAAAGCATTTTCCCTGTTGACTTGGGATGGGATCCATAGTCTCCAGGGGTGTACTGGAACCAGCTTGTACAGGCACCATTATGAAATAACTCAGTGTGAATGTTTACTCCTTCAGAAACCAACAAGCTCTACAAATCAAGGCTGGATTTTTTTTGTGAATTGTCTGGACTGAAGAAAGTGATTGAGAAAATGTTAAAATACAAATATATTTAAAAGTGTTTCAGGGACATTTTCCCTTACACTTGTCAAAATGCTACATGGCTAAATCCTATACCTTATTCCTGATTTTAATCTCTGAGCAGTTATCTTGATCATGAGACTAATAACTCACATTTACATAGTACTTATTCCATAAAACCCTGCTCTAACATCTCATCATGACATGGATTGAACCTAGAGTCTCTAAAATAAGTCTCTTCTAGAAAAGTATAACTTTTGACAGGTGAAAGACTGGAAGTGCATCAAACAGAATCCCAGAAACATAAAGTGTGTTTTTCAAGAACCGTCATACAAGGAGGTTTATCACCAGTAGTTTAGCCACTGTATGATGAACTCTTTGGCAATGACATCCTACATAGGATTGAGGATTATAATTTCATATGATTTAGACCTGGAAGAAATTTGGGTAGACATAGCAGTTTACTGTTACAAAGCACATCATATACATCATAGTTACCCACATAAAAATCCCAAGAAATAAATAGTTCAAAAAGACTTTGGTGGGTTAGAACATTCAAGTCAAATGTAAAAAAGATGAAAATTAACAGAAATAACTGTAAACCTTTCCATGTGGGTCCAAAAAGATCAACTTGAAATGATAAGATTGGGCAGGGGGTGAATGGTACCACAGACATAGAGGTATAGGGAATGTATCTTAAAGGACTTTAAAAGTCAAAATTCCTCTTTTTGCAGATGAGAAAATTGAGATCCAGAGAAGTTAAATGATTAGCCCAGAGTTTCATAGGTAGCAAGAAGTAGATCCAAGATTTTAACTCAAATTGTTGCTTTCTTCTGCACCATACTGACGCCTATCTAGATGGAAGTTATGAGGAAGAATTGGGAGGGAGGGCAATTAGTTGCTTTCAAGTTTATTGATATATCAACAGTGTGATATAGAAGCAAAAATTAATGCAGAATGAGTTTTCATTGAAAGAAGTATAGCATAAAGGACTAGGGAAATAATGATCCCACTGAGTTCTGTCCTGGTGAGGCTACAATTCCTAAAATATTGTGTTCAGTTCTAGATGTAACATTTTAGGGAAGATACTGATAAAACAGAGTGCATTCCTAGGAGGATATCCAGGATGATGTAGTGACTTGAGATCATTCTAAATGAGAATCAGTTGAAGGGACTAAGGAGTTTACCCCGGAGAAGAAACATTTTCAGCATGATAGATCTCTTAGTATTTTAAGTATTCTCACAGGAAAGATGGGTCAGACTTGTTCTGCTTATCCCCAGAGAGCAAAACTAGACACAAGGAATGGAGGCATAAAGAGGCCAATTTTGGCTTGATATAAGGGGAAACTTCCTAACAATTAGAACTATGCCAAAATGAAATGAGCTAAGGAGATAGGTAGTGAGCTTCCCTGCCATAGACTTCTCCAAGAAAAGACTTGAATAACCACATGTCACGGATGTTGCTGGGGGGGAAAATGATTCTTGTTCAGAAATAGGTTGTATAGATGGCCACTAGGGTTGCCTCACACTTTGATATTCTTTTACATATTATTAACTGGATTTTGCAGCTGAGGAGACTGAAGTTTTGAAAGATGAATGACTTGCCCAAGGTCCCACAGATGGGGCTCAAGTCTAGGTCTCTTGATTCCAAAATCAATGTTCTTTACATTACACCATGATGCCAGCAAGTCCAGTGTGTTGTAATAGATCTCACTGAATATATTATAAAATGTTACCATTTGGCTGCATACCAATAAAGATATGCATTGCTACTCGTATGTAAGTATTCTGTTGTTTGTACATAAAACCAAGTAAATATGGCAAGGGCTTAAGAATAAGGGCAATATTGGGTTTCAGATTTAGCTGCAGTAGTCCATAAGGAATTAGACTCTCACAAGATAGAAACATGAGGAATCACTCCTACATGCTGGTTGGACACATCTTCCTTTGTGGTGATTGGCTCTGATACCACCCCAAGTTCAGCAGCTATGAATAGTGGGCTTGAATGCTATGTAGACTTCTGATCTATCTTGTTGACAAGCATTTTGCCTGTTCCCAAGTCATGCTTTTAGCATTCTAACAACATTGCCAAATCAAGATCTCAGCTTAACAAGCTTGACATGAAAAATAGGAACTAATACTTTTTGTCATGTTACAGTCCGATTTTGTGACAATTAATGTTTGTCTGCAAGAGGCAGGATAAAGAACTGAGAGGCAGGAAGTCCCAAGTACAATTCTGCTTCTCACATAGTTTATCTGTAAAGGAAGGAGTTAGGGTTTGATGCAGACAGGTATTGAAGTAGATAAAGCACTGGGTTTGAAGTCAGGAAGACTTCTCTTCCTGAGTTCCAATCTGGCCTCAGATACTAACTGTGTGACCCTGGACCAGTCACTTAACCTTGTTTGCCTCAGTTTCTTCATCTGTAAAATGAGATGGAGAAGGAAATGCCAAACCCCTCCAGTATCTTTGCCAAGAAAACCCTAAATGGGGTCATGAGAATCAGACACAACTGAAATGACTCAACAACAATGGGAGGGACTAAAGGACCTTATAAATAAATGCCACACCAGAGACACAGCTGTAGGCAAGTCATTCAAACTCTCAGTGGCCCAAACAATCCTCTAAGATTGTAAGATACAGAGTCTTTGCTCATTTGCATTGATAGAAGGGAGTTTCTGGACAGGGAGTTCTCTCTACCTAAGGGAAAAAAAACAACAGCTCGGTCCCACTGATTCCATCCACTAGGGATAAGGTGACAATTTTTTGAAAATACCAAAGGGCATCTATATTCTAAGTCATGTCTCTTCTAGTCACAGAGTAGATGCATGGTATAATGAAAAGAACAAATTCCACCATTTACTAACTCAGTGCCCTCAGGCAAATCAATTTAGTTCTCTGAGCTTTTGTTTCTTCATCCGTAAAATGGGCACATCCTGAGCTGTTTAGTGGTATAGATGGGATCCAAATGCATGTTTATTTAATTCCAAAGTAACGTTCTTTTCCACTAAGTTCTGCCATCCCTCCGAGAGCTTATTTTCTGTGGAAAACATTTCTGTTTTTTGGAATATGCTCCATAAACATTTATAATTACTCTTGTTTATAACTCCCGGTATTGAAGAAAATTCACATTGCTATATTTATTTTTTTCTAAGGCAGAAACAGAGGCCCTGAGAAGTCAAACCATTGGACCTGGGGCACCAAGAAATGCAAAGCTTAGTCAGAATTAAGGGCTCAGTTTAGGATCTAAGTGATACTTAATTCTTTAAACTCAGTGTCCTTGCCTTTCTTGAATTGCTCTGTAAGTCAGAGACTGAAATGGATTAATTACTAGAGTGATAATCATTCCAGAGCTATCTGGGGCTGGACACTGAGGCACTGGGAGATCATAGAACCAGCTGTCATTTGACACTGTCTTGCTTTTTTGTTCTGTTTTCAAAATATACTCAATACTTCAAAGATCCCTGATTTCATGGGCACAGACAATCCTTGGACCAGTCCAAGTGGCAGCTACTGACAAGTCACTCATCTCATCAATGAGCCTCTCCTAATTTAGCTAGGTTTGTCCTCTGATAAAAGATGACTTGTCATCCCTGAGCCCATGCTCAAAGCCTATATACCTTGGTAGGGCCTGCTAGAGATTGATCTCTCGGCATAACCTGACATAGCTAAAGTCAATTCAACGCCCTGATGATGCACCAGAATGGGAAATCCAGAAAGGAAAATATATTCATTTATTTTCAATGATTAACATCCTGGATCAAGCTTTTCTGGAACAGTGTTTACTATTTACTCAAGTGTACTATCACACCAAGCTCAAGGACTGAGTTGTATATTACACAGCGCCCAATATGACTCTTATTCTATTGTCATTTAAATGTTGGCTCATATTACTACAAAGTTACATCTAAGCAAGCAAAGATATTAACTACACTAGCAAAACTATTAAGTTTAAATGACATTTTGCTTTTTGAGCAGACTGAATTATTACTATCCTCTATAATAAGGTTGCTAAGATATCTCCTAACCCTAGATTTACCCATTTGGAAATGTTTAGGGATAAAAAGTTCAGCAAGCAGAGAGATTCCTGGTTTCTAATTGCTCCTAATGTTTGAAGTCAGTTTGATTCTTCTGAAATTTGCTGGGCCTGATGAAAGCAAAATTCAAATCCCCCTCAGGGCGTGAGGTGTAAGATCCTTGGGCCCCTTCTTAGCTGCATTTTTGGTGGAATTTTTTTTTTGTTTTCTTTTATGCCCCCCCCCAACCTCCACCCCCAAAACCCCACCCCTTTACCTCATAGTCAACAGGCCACAGTAACTGGAGCTTATGAGAGGAATCAGCCATCGTGCAGTACTACAGTGTCCTTGGTTATTTAAAATGCCACAATCAAGGTTTCTGAACATATGGAATCTGCCTTGAGTTGAAGGGTGCAGGAAGACCTCCTCAGCTCAAGACATATTGCCTGAAGCTGGAGTAGGGAGAGCTGAGAGGAGTTAGTTAAGGGATGAAGAGGGAAACTTGAAGCTGTAGCTAAAATATGCCACAGAAACTAGGTTTCTGTGGGTAACCATTCCACCAAGGCCCTCTCTTGCTCTCTGTCATCTGAGGAAAAAGAAAAATATTCCATGTTCTCTGAAATCAGCTAGCCCAGGACAGGATGAGGAACTGCTGGAAAGGAGAGCTTAGGAAACACAGGATGCCCAGCCAAAGGCAAACGGATGAAAGGGAGGTGTAATCTGTGATTCAGACACAATTAATTGGCTTCTGAAGGTAACTGAAGCTGTCTAATTTTTCCAAGGAACCATTCACAGGAAGGGAGCAAAATCAGAATTCCTTCCACAGTGAAACCCCATCTGAAATTTGCTGGAAGAATTGGCTTTCTGATCCTTATATGGGAGGGGGGCAGGTCGGGGGTCAAGTAAGCCACAGGAGGAGGTAAGAGTGAAAACAGGGCTTTATGAGCCCCAGTCTAGGACTTTAAAAACAAACATTGTATTGTGGGACGGTGTTAAACAGGAAACAAAGGGGATAGTGAAGAGAATAATATCATAGCATTCACTTGAGTTCTATAAGTTTAAACCCCATGGTCTCTGCTAGCTACATTATAATAATCCCTTAATGATTCATACTTCTCAAAGTGTTCTCATGCACACCATTTCATCCAATCCTCCGAAAAGCGTAATATGGTCAAGGCAAGCAGAGAAGATGAGAAGGAGAAATACTTCTGCTTTTTTAAAATAAGATTTCTATGTTCCATTTATCTTAACAAATAAATCAAAAAGTTCAATGGTTTTCACATTATCTCTACTATTTACTCTGAGTTTCCTCAGACCCTAATAATTGTACAATTTTCTCATTGAATGAAAAATGTGAGATTAGTATTCACAGTAAAACTAATCTGTACTTTTCAAAATGAATATGATCATCAAATAAATTAAAGAAATTTCCCACCATAGAACTGACCCTTCCCCCAATCTGTGTTTTCCTTTATCCTTTATTCTATAACATCAGGATTCAATCCAAAGGCTAAACTAGGGGCATGGCTTCAGCCTTGGGGATTTTCTACAACTATCAAACAAAACCTGGAGGTGACATCCCTGAAGGCCTCCCAAAATTCAAATGCTCTGTTTGTAAATAAATTTGCTCAGCAAAAAAGTACAGTGAAACTATCATTCTGTTTCTCTCTCCACCATTATCTATACTACAGTACTCTATACCATATAGAGAATTACTAGAATGCCCTTGGAGAGTTTCATGTCTTATTTAAAGTTTGTATCTACCCTGCCCCAGCACCCAGCATACAGTATGAATTTAATAAATACATGGTAAATTCATGAACAAATCGATTAATGAAAAAATATCATAATGGACATAACAGATTTATAACTCCATACATTATGTTGTATATACATAGAGTACTTCGACCAAACACTGGGTGTGTCAGCAATAAAGAATGAGAATTTACAGGGCTTGTTTACAAGTCTAAGTTTGTTTTAATTGAAAACTTCTACTTTGATTAGAATGAAAATGTAATTGAATTTTACAAGTATGTTTGAATTCCCCACCTCTTACATTTCCTTCGAGGGACTAAGGCTGAGACATCACTGCTAATAGCTATAACCAAGGCATAAGGTCTTACTTAAATTAACAAATAATTATCCTTCTTAATAGAAGTGTAAACAGAATCCCATTCACGAATTTGCTAATTGCTCTTCCCTGCTGGGACTTTAGCTAGGGTTCAGTCTTTAACCATCTGATCTCAGACAGGCACACATAAAATTCTGAACTTAAACTCACTAGGAATCCTGGGGAGGGGGGGAGGGAAAAAAGTAAAAATGATCCGTATAGAGGAAAGATAAAAAAGAAAGAAAATCAGTCTTGCTTGTTTCAAACTGAACCCAAATTCTCTGAGTTACCTGCCACTATGGGGAATTATCCACCACAAATCAAAATGAAAACTTCTGATGAACAAATCCACTAAAAAATTTTCCCTTCTGCTAGGCTGCTTTGTTCCTTTTAGAAGTCAGAAAAGGATAACCACATACAGCCCAGAATCATTATTCAATAGCTTACTTCACTGCCTTTCCAGAATTGAAAAGCAAATACCAATCTGTTCATCCTCCCATTTTCCATGAAATATACAGATTTTAACACTGACTTTTGTCATCTGGCCCTGCCTAGGAAGGAGCTAACAGATTTAGGAAGAAATTCTTTTACACTCCAGTGTAAAATGTGCCAGATTCCAGAATCAGTGTTTCATTTAATTCTACTAGGTACTTTTTGAAACAGATAATAAACTACAGTAATCATGGAACATCTCTACCATTAATGCTTTTGTTATTTGTTTTTTAAGAGACCTTCAGTTATCTTGGATTTTTTTTAAAAAGCTTTTTAAGTACAATATTTCGCTCCTATCTGATAAAACATTTTGTCCTTAGTTGTTTCTGGGTTAGTTTTTCTATTAATCTTGTGCTCACACAGGCAAAGTAAATTGAAGAGTGCAGGAAATTATGCAGATAATTAGAGGGAGTCAGGGAGAGCAGCACCTACAATTGAGGGGATAAGGGAGAGATTTAGGAACTCACCTCAGTTTTGGAGACTGTCGATTTACTTGCTTAATTTTGATTTGTTGGTAGATGCAATATTCTCTAACCCAGCTGTCCCCTTTGGAGACCTAACTGATCATCTCTCTAACACTCCTCAGAATGACTTCCATATTTTCTTTAATTAAAATAAATTTAAATTAATTTAGTTTTTATCAATTTTTACAGAATTTCATAACATTCTTTAAGATCATTGAAAAGATTTTTCAAGGACATCTAGATATTTTAATTAATTTCCATGTAACTTTAAAGTACGGAATTCCCCCTATGTTCATCTCAGTGATTTCTACTTAATAGGAACTTGACATGTGAGGTTAGAAAAACCAAAGTATACTGTTATGCAGCTCTGTGGGTGCTTGGTGGGGCCATCGTGCAAGGATCTGTGCCCACATCATCTGGGGACCCTCTGCTGAAGAGTTTGGGGGAAAAAAAATCTCCATTTCTGGGAACAGTGGGAGCTCCTTATCTGAACTCTTCCAAATAAACAACCTGAGGATCACGTGGACATTCGGTCTGTGGAACCCTAGTGAGTTCTCTTTTAACCTCTAGTGATGATCTGCTCGGAGGAGGCAGAGAAGAGAGTCCAGGCTTGCACCCAGGAAGAGATTGGAGGGAGGCAACGGTATATTTATCTGCCCTGGGGCTTTGCTGAAATGGAAAACCTTCTGCTAAGCATGTGTGCACCCTTGCCCTTTATACAAGAAGTCTGGGTGGGGGAAGGGGAGGAAAGATCACATTTGAGGAGATCTAACTGGACACTATCACTTAAAAAAAACCAAAAACCTGATCACATCCTTCTTTAGAAATGTTATCAGGCAAATATAAAAATATAGAGATTCTACAAAGTCTCCCTATCTCTCCCATAGCCTTTAAACCACCCCTGAAATGTAAAAGGTATTTCAGTTGGTGGAATTGCCATTGCAATTATTGCAGCGGCGCTTGTTTGTAAGACTTTAATTTGACGAGCTCAGCACTCTTTACTTAACAATAATCTTTCCAAAATTCGTATGGCATAATGCAACTATTATTCCTTCCAAGACATACTCACCGCAGTTACTACATAGAGCACCACACCACCATACGATTTTTTGCATTTATAAATTCGTCTGACCGTCCCCAGAGAAAGTATCTCACCACTATGAACAAGGGAACTAACCCTCTTAGACAGTCAAGATCAGTCGATGACAATTTCAGACCTCCCTCTAGAAGACCAGGCTATCCCCTTCACGTAGAAGCACTTACAAAGGACCTGACATAGGGAACCATATATCAAAATAGCAAGGAAGCCTTATGCATGTCTTGCTCTGTGTTGGGGCAGGACACACACGTAAAAACTTTCACCCAAGTATACTCTCTCACAAGCTCTCTTTCCCCCGAAGGATTTCATCTGAGAGACTAAGCCAAAACTAAACACCCAACTCTGGATTGACTGGCGCAGTCAAGTTTGCAGAGACCATCCAATATTCTAACATTCACATGGGGTCGTTCACATCTGGAAAACTCGGGTAATCGTATCTCTCGGGAAAGAAGGAGAATCGTAAAGAGATCCCTGAGCCTCTTTGAGCTCTTCAGGCTGAGCCACAGAATTACAAGGAAGAAATTTACTGTACTCAGCAATATTGGTCTCTCTCGTTGCGGCTGATATTATTAGTTGTACACTTTCTAGCCCAGTTTCAAGCGCTTGGGCGCACAAACAATCCACAGATTTATTACCACATAGAAACCTAGTCAATCATTCCTCCATTACCCAAACATCACCAAAAACAAAAAACGAACTCCCTTTGATATCTCCCCGAGTTGCCCTTAGTTGAGAGGAATTGATTTCGCTAAGGAGATGGTATTAAAAGCCTGGTTAAAGTGACTTCCTCAATCAGAGAGCATCAAGTTTGGCGTCAAGATTCACCTCGCGGGCGGATGTAACCCCAGACAGTTCAGCCAGCTCTTTAGCATGTCCTGGGGGTCCCTGCACTTTCCCGCCCTCCTTTTGGCGTTTAAGTAACCCCGCAGACCAGCGACATTTCCCAAGCCAGTCCAAAGAAGCAGGCTTTTGCGTCGCGTGAGAGAGAACCCCAAAGCGCTCTGGAAGGCCTTTAGTCCTCTGAGCTTTAAACCTCAAAGTGCTCTCTGCCAGTGGCTACAAGCCCGAGCCGTGAACATTTGAGTTATTTAAATTCGGCTTTCGACGGGAAGATCCCGAATGTTTGCTGAGGGGAAACCTGATGGAATCTGGTTAGAACATAATAGACAGGGCTAGAAAGCAGTGAGACTGTCAGGCTATGTGAAGGTCTTTTCAAGGCCGCAACAGGAGAGGCCCTGGGCGCTTTGGGGCCAGGGAATGGAGAGAGACTCAAGAAAGCCCGGCGGGTGGCACAGTTGGGACAACAGTACTTGACCCTTCTCTTTCAGAGCCCTAGCTTCTGGTTCTCCCGAATCCCGGGGAACTTAGCTTCTTGAACTGGGACACACACGTGCGTGCGCCCTGAATCTGAGAAATGCCTTCTTGCCTCATCGAAGTTCACTGAAAGGTTCAAGGTCCAAGGTTGTGACCCTGAGCTTTTTTCTTTATTTCCACTCCGATTAGTCGGAAACTTGACAGAATAGGTTGGTAGGTGCCTTGACGGCTTTCTGTCCTTTTCCTTCCACTGCCCGCCCACCCCTCTGGATTTTGCTTCTCTATGATAGAACGTTCCCGTTATGCGGGCCAGGGATAAGGAAATTAGTAGTATTGTCGTTGTCTCTGGGCTTTCGCCTTGCTTGCATTAAATAAAATCAAGCTGTGATTGAAACCAAAGAGAAAAGGGGGGGGGGGGGAGGGAGAAGATTAGAAGGGAAGGAAACAGAAAAGAAGAAAACTAAACTCTGGGGCTCTTCTCAGCACTCAGGCTTCGTGGATCTCGTCCGAAGGCTAGAACACGGCTATGGCCGTTTACTAAAGCCAAACCAAATATAAACACAAACCCCAATTGTTCTTCTAAATAACCATCATCACGCTCCTGGAATCCTGTCCGCCCTCAATTTTATTCTCTGGGAAGGATCTGATATAGCTTTTGGCAGTGTTTCTCCTCTAAGTGCGGGAAGGAAAGAGTTGGAAATTAGTGTTGGGCCAGGGACCCGACGGGCTCAAAGAGTCGCCCGCTCCTGTCTTTCCGAATCATAGTTCAGTTGTTTAATTTAGTTATCTTTATTTCCCTCCCTTTAAACCTGGTCATAATTTCTGCTGTTGCCGCTATGGAGCGTTGGGACGAGGAAAGAGAAAATTAAAAAGAAAGACCCCAGTCCTTCAAATCCAGCAAAGTGCCAGCTCGGGTGTTCACCCCAGGATCTCCTTTCCTGGGTGCCTCAGCTCCCGGACTGCGTTATTTGCCCGGATCGCTCACCTCCCTGGAGCTATCAACGAACCTCGGGGCCCTTTCTGGCAAAGTCTGCTCTCCCCTTCAAGAGAATGGCTCCCTTTTCTGTCAGGCTCCACGCACAAAAGCGGATGGAACTGTCTTTCCGCGGGTACTTATTCCTTCTTATGAAGAAGTCTCGGGAAAAGTAGGAGCTTCGCAGAAGGAAGAAAGAGATACTACTGATTTTTTTTTTTAATGCTGCCCCCTTCCCATTTTTTCCTAAAAGGAATAATTTCTTGCTTCCTTTAAGTGACATTTAAAAAAAAATAGTAAGTTGAGAAAATGAGAGAACTCTACAAAAGTTGCCTTCTTTTTGTGAAAGGAGAAGAAATGAAGGGGTAAAGGTTTTCATGAATAAATATATATTTGCTACTATTCTTATTATTTTCAAATGTTTACGTTTTCCCCAAAGAATGCTTCCACTTTCCCTTTCTTAGCTCTATTTCCCTCCAGGTTGCCAAACACTCAGACCTTGATCTTCCAGCTGAGAAGCAGAGAAAGAAAAATCCAAGAACGTGACTGATTAGGAGAACTTGTGTTACCCCATTTTAATAGCGAAACCACAGAGGAGCTAAACCGAGGAGGATCGGCCGGCAGAGCGTAGCCTTTGAGAAGAATCAAAAGGAAATATGGTTGGGGGAGGGGGAGATTAAATAGGAAATAGATTCCCAATTTTGCTGTCGAAGCTACTCCCTTAGTAATTTTAACTCGGATCTCAAGAATATCGAAAGGGAAATGAAGCAGGCAGAAACCCCAGACACGGCCTGTTGGAAACCCTTTCCAGGGCTCTGGTTACTCGGGGCCAAAAGTACTAAAATAGCGCCACAGAAACGGTTCTACTAGAAGTGTTAAGAAGCAAGATGAAGCGACACTTGGAGCCAGAAGACACGGATTCCAGGCCCAGCTCTCTCCTACAAGATGTGTTTGACCTTGGGCAAGTCGTTTTACCTCCTTTGTTGTTCATTTATCCTCATCAGTAAAAATGAAGGAGTTATACAATATGATTTCCAGAGCTTAACATTCTCTGAGACTTTGAGCACTTGCCCAGGGAGAGAAGCAATACTTAAATCACATTACCAGTGTTCCAAATTCCTGTGCCCGTGAATGCGTAGACGTATTCCGCTGATATAAATCTCCTTTTAATTTTCTTTTCACCGTCTAATAAAAATAATTCTCCAACACTAAAGCCAAATACCGTAACTTGACACAAAAACACGAAGAATTCATAAAATCCTGTCTCCGAAGTCCACCCGTTAATCGCATTATTATTAGCCTTGTGGCCATGGAAATTGAACTGTCACTGCTTAAAAAAAAATGTAGCAGACAGCTGCCCCCTTCTCCGAATCTTCCCTGGGCCAGCCTGTTACACGAAACAAGATTTTCTATTTCTTCCCGCTGCTCTTGCCCTCTGTAAGTTAACTATCTGGGATCTCTCTAGCTCTCCTCTCCCTCTTTCCAATTTCTCTGAGTGTCATCTCCTCCCCCCCTCCCCGGCCCCAGATCGCTTCCAGAAATGCTTTAGAATCTCTGGAGTGGATATGTATCGAAACAACCAAAAGAGGCTGCATGTGTTATATATGTGCGTGTGTCTAAGTTTCTTCTGATAACAGCTGTTCGACCTAGGCTGGTTTTTCACAGGCGAAATCTTGGCACTTAGCACAAGAAACATGGAAGCTTTTTTTCTTCTACAATTCTGTTCAAAAACATATCAAGAGAGTAACTTTGTAACGTTTTTGCAGATATAGATGTTTTATATAAATTAATCGTATGCCTCTGTTTACTCAGATGATAGATGTGAATGTCCAGCGGATATATCCAAAAGATAGAATAAGGGTATATGAAAAGAATTCCCATATAAATATGAACTTACACACAAATACAGTGATAATGCAATTTTGATCTCTTATCGCCAAGCACGTATACACAAGTTCAACCTCAGGAAGATAGGAAAGGACGAAGGGGTTGAGCAAGGGGTAAAGCAAGTTTGGGGATCCTAAGTGAAGTGGGTTTTCTTTCTGAGGAAGAAATGGCTCACTAGGTCGCTTAAGAGAAGAACTGGTCCCAAAAATTAAAAGAGAGAGAGAGAGAGAGAGAAACTGCTCATTCTCAGCTGCCCAGGTGCTCACACATTTATCGCGGGATCGAACTGCCCAGAATTTGGAGTGCTTTCTCCAGAAAGGACACCACTTCGCAACTTAATTAACAAGCTTCTGCAGGTTAGTTTTATAATAGAATAGCAGCAACTACACCATACCTTCCGTCAAAAGAAAAAAAAGTTTTCAAGAGTCGACTGGGAAGAATGGAGTTAGTGGTGCAGAAGAAAGCAAAATCTTTTCTTTTTAAAGAACTACAGAAGAAGAAGAAAAGAAAGAACAAAATGACGAGCGAAGGAAATAAAAAATAAAGAAAGGAAGAAAAACAAAGTAGAAGAGAAAAAGGGAAAGACCAGCCCCCCACCTTCCCGGGTTTACATTCTGCTCCCCGTCCCGGCGCCGCCTGCTACGCACGCCGTACTCACCGGGGTGGGGCTCCAGGCAGTGAGCCGCGTCCTCGCCGTCTCCGAGCGGTCCCGCGGGGCTCAGGGACTCCATGGACAGATCCAAACCCTTTTCCTCCCAGTCTCGGAGTTTGCGTTTTTTATTTGTCCCAATCAGGGCTTCTACGGAGAAAGCATGTGCTCGGGAGCTCAAGGCGACTGCAGATCTTCTCCTTTCACTCATCTTAGCCGCCCTGAGCCCTGGATCGCCAGCCCACCCGTAGCCGGCTCCAAATAGTGCGCTGAGACGGAGCGGCCGGAGGACCCTCAGCCAGGAAGAGGCGGCAGCGACGGCGGGTGGCTAGAGCAGCAGCGGCTACGGCAGTCGGTGTCGGCGCTGGCGGAGATGGTGGCTTCTCAGAGTCCTCTCTACCCCTCCCCCCACCCCCCTACAACCCAGCACTGCCACCCCACTCACTCGGCCTTGGTCTCCGGAAAGCGTCCCCCGCCGCCCCTGGCAATTAGGAATCTGGGCCCGTAGCGGGGACAGTATTGCTACATGAGCTTGGGGAAGAGGTTGTAGCGCTGGACCCCGGCGGAGCGGAGGCGGCGGCAGCGGCTGCAGTGGCGGAGGCTCCGGGACAGCTGAGCGGTGCTGGCTGGTGTCCCCACCCCTGCCTCGCTCACCCCCCCTCCCGGGCAGGCTCAAAGGCTGTTCGGACTGGATTTCATCTTTTTTTAAATTCTCTCTCTCTCTCTCTCTCTCTCTCTCTCTCTCTCTCTCTCTCTCTCTCCTCCTTCTCCCTTTGCTCTCTCCTCCCCCTCTTTCCCTCCCTCTCTTTCTCTCCTCCCCTCTCTCCCTCCCTCTTTCTCCCTCTTTCTTTTTTTTCTCTCTCCCCCTCTCTTCGTCTTTCCGCTGATCCAAACTTCTGGGAAACTTTTTTTTCAATTCCTCCCTTTCCCGAAGAGCTGGGGCCAGGCTGTGTGTGCCAGTCAAAGGCGCGAGAGAGAGGGAGGGGGAAGGGAGAGAGAAAGGGGGAGAAAAAAAAGCAAGCCCCCAACCAATAGGGGAAGACGGAACAAGAGAAACCCCAAAGCTGTTATCCAATGAGAAACTAGGAGAGACTGAGGCTAGGGGGCAAGAAATTGGGTCTATTTGTCTCTCCTTAGTTAGCCTTGACATTAACCCTTGTTACCCCGAATCTCACTTAAATTGGGGGGAGGGTGAGATGGGAAGGGGAAACCTAAACTTAGTGCCACATTACGGTCGAAAAATGAAGTTTCCTCAAACCCCAAGTTCAAAACCTTTTCTTTCTAATTCAGTTTAAGTGTCTTAGATGCCTCCCAGGTAGTCAATAAAGACCTTGGAACTTGGGACTCAAAGAATGTTGTGGGATTTGCAGCGTCTTTAAATGATGAACATTGGGCTTCACCTCCACTTGCCCTCTCTATTCGAAAGAATCACCTAAATTCAGCATTTAGAACTGTCAGCCCGTGTTTCATTTGTTATTTTGTTTGAAGTCTCCTTTTGATTTAATCCTCGCTGTCCCACAACACCTTCTCCATTAAACATCTTCAAAAATTTAATTAAAATCCCTTCCTTACCCCCTCCTCCAGTGTACCTGTCTCAACCAGAGGCCAAACACGTTTTACGATGAAGGAAACAAATTCGGAAGTGTTCTCAAGCCCACAGCTTGTGCTTTCCGAATGGGCCCTGGGGGGCTTGTGGGAAGGGGGAGCCTCAGAGGTCAAGCTGAAGCACTTGGAGAGTTCTGGATCACAGTTCCCCAGCACTTCCCGCACAAGCTTGCGCTTCTTCGATGTGTTGAGGGACCAGCTAGGGAGCCCTCCACGCTTTGCCCGGGAGCTTCTCCTCTGGGAGAGAACAAGAAAATGGGATGTGGGAGGAGGTTAGGCCGTCATCTAATTCTTCAGGGAGGGTGCTTCTTTTTTCTTCCTTTTTTTCCCCTTTTCTTCTCTTCCCTTCCTTTCCTTTCCCTTTAGCAGAGAAAGCCTTTTTGGAGATCCCTCCCTACTTCACACTCGCTTAATTTCTTAAAGCAGTTTTAAGTTACAACATGTTAAGTTTAACGACCCCCCCCCAAATAAAAAGAATGACCATCTATCTTCCTTAAATATGGTTTTACCTTTTTATGCCCTGCTGTCTGAGATGAAAGACAGACAGTGAATCCCTTAGAGATGGTGTCAGAAATCCCCAACACTTAACATTTGCTAACTGAACCCAAGGAACAGAGAAACCTCAAATTGCTCTAGTGAGAAGAAAGAATCATAAGAATCTGATTCCTCAGGCACAAATCAATTACAACAGGAGAGGATTATTAGTACGATTTCATAATCTTCGACAGGCCTAGTTCTCAAAGGTAGACAGACCGACTTACAGACAGACAGATGGCTGAAAAGGTGTATAGGATAGACATACTGAATGACAGACCAACGTAGACCAATAGAGACAGAAGAAATATATGCAGGAAAAGACAATGTGTATGCAAACTCACTGTCAAATAGGGAAAGACAAATAAACCCGGGTCTATCTGACCATAGCATTTCACAGAAACAAAAGGAATTCGCATTGTCCTCCAGTATTATGGCATGCTGTACAGCCTTACAAAGAGACTCTAATTTTTACCGAGCCGTTTCTGCAGAAGAATTGGAAACCATAAGGCGATAAACCTCTTCTCCCAAACTGCAGCTGCATTTGGAAGATCGCAGACTACAGGAACCGAAGGCTGAACTGGCAGGGAAGACCGGACCGGACTAGGCCTAGTTCAGTTCATATGTGTAAGTGCTGGGTGTCACAGATGCCATTTCCTGAAGCCCCATCCCTTCCCCCCTCCTCCCCCAAGACTGCAGACTTGGGGGCCTGAGGTCTGGGCTGGTGGAAATTGCAACGGAGGCGTTGTCTGTGTCTTGGGCCTCAGGCCTCTCACTACCTTTCCCAGAGTTGCTATGTCCTGGATAAGGTCACTCGGGGAGTCTTGGGGATCGTGATGCTGAGGTGCAAAGAACTGGCCAGCCACAATCAACTTTCCCATCCCTCCCTCCTTTGTCAGTACTTTTCTATCCTGATAACTCCAAAGTACTGCACTGGATAGATATCGTTAGTAATACTGGACCTCTTTATCTTCACTAGCCCTTCTTTCGATAATTCTAGGTATTTGCCAAGACGCATCACGACCTACCCAAAATAGTGTAGGGAAATTCGAAAGCTAATTTCTCGGGCTGTCTAGGTGGTTCCCTCTGCCTCAATGAGCCCTCCGGGAGTTTTTTACTTCCTCATCCCTTGGCCCCAGACACACAAACCCTGCAGGAAAATTCCAACGCCCTTTCACTCGCCCTGAAGGTGAATAAAACAACCAAGCTTTGGAACCGGGAAGCCCCAGCCCCTGGAGGGGGGCGGGGAAAGCCTGGGAGCTGAGTTAGACTCCAGACACTCCCGCACCTAGCTAGTTCCTTCCTCTAGACTCTCTGGTTCGGCCGAAAGGAAAGGGGTGGAGGGAGGGGAACGGGAAGCGACTCTTTCCCAAGTGCAATCTTGTTCAGCATTCCGACCGGCCTTTGCTCCACATTTCATTAGAGGCACATGAAGGTTGTACACTCAGGGCTGCAGGCAGACAACCTAGACGAGCAAGAAGGACAGCTATGTACACTTACCTGCAACACCAGTCTGGAGGCCAACACAATGCAGGCACGTGTGTGTATGTCCAATACATACAATGCAGATCATCTCTGCACATGTTCGGATACTTGAGTGAGCCGTGCCACGTGGAAATGCGTGTCTGCACACACACACACACACACTCCCTATTCTCTGGGCCCTGGGCCCACGAAGAGAGGGACTCTTTCCATTCCTTTTTATGATTACATTATGATATATCTAGACCGACATAGGTGCCCAGGCATTCGCAAAACCATGGGATACTCTCACCTGGGATAGTCTTATTAGACATAAGTGAGAAGTGGGGACTGAGAGGTGGATAGGAGTTATTTTCTCCCTCTAAACTGATGGCGTATATATATAACTATGTGATACCTTTGTGAGTGATGTGTTGTTGGGGCTAGGCAGTGATATATAGTAGAAGGGGTACTTTTATTTGTGTATAGATCTGAGTGAAATGTGTGTGCCTGTGGATATAGCTTATTTTGACATTTTTCTTTCTTTGCAGACTGGAGGGGGCTTTTCTGTTTCTATCTTTGTTTCTGCCTTTTTATTCGGTCCATCTCTGTTTCTGCCTCTTTCTCCATCTCTAACTCCCTCCTCCCTTACTCCCCCATCCCCACGGTGGGGGAAGAGGCAAGGGACACAATTCAAAACTATTCTAAATCCCAGAACTGATTAATCGATGCCCTCAGATACACTCCAGTCACTGTTGGGACATTAGCACTGCCCCTGGGGCTGATATTGAAACTGTCCATTTCATCTCAGAAGGTAATTGAATAGGACAAGTCTGGGAATGAGAGCCTGGACTAAATGTAGGAGTCAGTAGTTTGGGGTTGGATTTGTTTTGGATCTTGGAGTAAGGGGATGTAAAAGTGGCGACCTGTTCCGCAAAGGGAATGAGAAGTAGCAATGAGAGGAGGAAAGAGCTGGGAAGCATCAGAATGAGATAGGGAGGTCAAAGTAATTAGAGCTTATCCGGACAAGTTATTGACTAAAGAAAAGGAAGTGACTTTTCTCCTACCCAGGACTGAAATCACAAGCATAAACACTCTCAGAAATATCCCGGCCCTCGTATACACTCACTCACCACCCCACCCCCGAGCAATAATTGGAATATAACAACATCAAGGTGATCTGACCCCGTCCGGATTTGATTTCGGGTTTTTGAGCCAATAATTGAAAACAAAGTTTAAAATAGTGGCGAGAGGTTGCCCCTTAAACACGTGGTAATCATATATTGGGGGAGAGGCCGCAACTTATTGTGTTTTCTGTTGACTGGAAGATATTAAATATTATTGATGAAATCACCTGAGGAAAGGAGACAAAATTCTCTCTTTGGAAGCCCTTCCTACTAGGGGGACAGAGCAGCCCTAAGGCAAATTCCGAAGCAAAAAATTAGGGAGAGGACTGGCTAACGTATCGCCACAAAGGAGAACGAAGACCTGCCCCGGGTCTAGGATAGGAATTGGGATATGAGAACAGAGCAGCCAATTTCTCAGGACGTCTTCAAACCTTGCTTGGCCTTAATTTAGCCCTCCAGCCCACACTTTCGCAGATGCCCTTCAGAAACTTTCACTCAACAGTAAGCGGTGTGGTGAGAACTAGTCACGCGTTGCTGCCAGTTCACGACCCACTCCTGCTTTTCTTTAACTGCAGGACCGCTCCTAGGGAGGTTTCTTTAATTATTATTTTTTGTTGTTGTGCGAAATAAAATCTTTTGTTTTTATTTTAAACTAGCAGCGTGCCAGTCTTGCAGTTCTTCCAGATGTTTGCAATAAAATGTCAGGTTTCGCCTTTGGGACTCGAAATAAAATTTAACTACCTTCACCCTGTAATTATTCTCTTAGCTCTCCCTTCATAAATTTATCTGCTTTCTTCCTGGCAAGGTGGGGAGTGGAGAGGAGGGAGTGGGATGTAAGGGGGAACGCGATTATGCACTTGGACTATAAAAACGAGCCACCCGGTTTCCTAGCCTTCCCTGACTGTAGCCACTCAGTGAGAGGGCCGGGTGGGGGGTGCGGGGGTTAGGAAGGGGATCAGTCCTTCAGCATTGACAGAACTCTGGTTCGTGGTTGGTTCTCAATCTTCAGGTTTTGCCCCTTAACAAAGAGGACCTTTGTAAGAACAACGCCAGGGCTCAGTTGGACCCAGGTAAAGAAAGGAAATTTCGTTCCCTGAATCCCGAAACCACAAAACCTTCTCTCGGCCTCAAACTTCAAAGCATCATCTCTCCCACCCCACCCCCCAATCCACTTCTCTACACTAACCCCACCCCAAGCCTCGGCGGAGACAGTGAGCCTACTCCAACCCCCAGCCTCTGGCCCTGAGTTCTGGAGCTGAACTGGCAGAAGGCTCGGCTTTCTGGCTGAACCTCTTCGCAGGAAACGAAAAAATGGAACCCGTTTTGAAAGATACGTAGAGCTCGCCTTTACTTCTACGCGAGGCTCGAGAAGGCCGCTGAGGAGGCAGAGGGGCAACAGAGCAGGGAGGGCGGTCCCCAGGCAGACACAAAGCGCAAAGCACTCACTTCTACCTCCATCCGGACACACACACTCCTCTGTAGGAGCGCCGGGGATAAACAGAGTACAAAGTAGTGGACACTCAGTGCTTTCCGCTGTTAAGAGCTACAGACCAGCCCAGCTTGCAGAACATCTGCATTTTCCCTAAACCTGCTTAAACTCACTAGGAGTTTCCGAAAAGTTTTTAACTGCAGCCTGATTCATAATGCCATTTGGGAAAACGCTCCTGCTCCAAGAAACACAGAGACACGCACTCACCTCCACGTATTCATACAAATGTGAGAGCTCAAGGGCCCACACGCATATACACATCTACATATGTGCTGTATAAGCACAAACATATTATGAGTGGGAGTAAAATTATATTCTCTTTCGCTCTCACATGTACACACACTCAGGACAGAAGGAAACACGTTCACACCCATCCTGCCACACACTCGCCCTGCCCCCAACTTTCTTGAACTCTCCCCTTTCCTCCAAGAGATGATGGAGACCAGATTCCTCAAGCTGAGTCCATTTGCAAGAAGAGCTACCTGTGGAGAATCGAAGTGTCTTCGAAGAAGACCAGGGACTTGAATAATCCTACCTGCGGCCTAGGGCCTCCAGTAAAGTCCGAGTCTGGGCATAACTAAAGAGGACGACAGGCTGGCGGGCTGAAGAGATACCCAGTCCGTAGCGGGAGTTGGTCAACACGGGCAATGAATGTGGAAATGGAAGCAGCCATCAAGGCCAGCGCAACCCTGGAGCTTTCCCCAAAACCCAAGGGAACTGGGAATCCGGGATAGAAAGGAAGGAGGCGCCCAGCAAGGCAACCGCAAAACCCTTTCTTCCTCCCCTCCCACCCCACGGGCAGTGTGAGGAAAGGGTAGTAAAGAAAAAGGGGAAATTGAGGTCGCCGCTGAGAGTTCCTGGGAGGAATGGGAGAGGATCCAGGGCGTTAAAGAGGCTTCGGATTTTCTTTGCTTTCTACATACATACACCCTCCTTCCCCCCCCCCCCCCCCCATCCACTGCCAAGGAAAAGCAAGTCTTTCTCTCCCTGTTTGCAGGTGTTTTGCTAAAGTTAATCATCTGTATTTGTTTTTCCATGTAGAGGAAGTATTACATAAAATCGTTACTTCAGGAAGAAAAAAAGCAAAGAGCTGATTTCTGAATGACTGAGGTGGGGGGATGGTAGAGAGAGAGGCAGAAACAGAGACAGAGAGAGGAGACAGAATTCTGAAAGAGAAAGTGGAAGGAAGAGTGCTGAATTGAAGATGAATGACAAATTCTAAGAGGTGCAAAGAGCTGTACCTACTTACTCATCATCGACCTGAAGTATTGCAACCTTACTATGATGGTTCTTGCCAGGTGTTGTATTTTACTTGCCTCTAATAAAACAACATTACAGAAGCAAAACGTACCGATAGGTCCGCCTGTGCCCCCGCGATGGCATGCTGGGCACACCTGAGTTTTTGCAACAAACGGTGATCCAGAGCCGTACACTTCTGAGCTAAAGACACAATTATTTTAATTGCATTCATTTTAGGAGGAAGAAATCAGCATGCTTTTGCTTTTGAACACCTTTTGCATCCTAATGATCCTTGCCTTCCAGAGAAGACCCCATCAAAATCGGGCAGGTAGGGAGAGTCCCTGGATCCCCAATAAGTGGCCTTATCAAAGAGCTTGGGGCCTGTATCAGTATGGGTAATCGTGGCAGCGCAGATGTGCACACACATCTGCACTGCACACTGAGTCTGAATACTTCTAAATCGGAGCATAGGATCTAAAAAGCTAAAAGACGTTTTCAGATCACTCTGTAGTTACAAAACCGCCATCTTCCACTACCACTTCCACTTTTTTTCTGCTGCTCCCACACGCCATTCCTCCTTGGTATGTTAGAAAACCTATGAAGGCAGAGCAAATCTGAAATTCCTGGGCAAAAACACACACCGAGAATAGTGTTTCTTCACTTTTCTGTGTCCCATGGACCCCTCTATCAGTTTCCTGGATCCCTTCTCAGAATATAGTGTGTATGCATGCATTCATGGGTGATATAAAATTCAAAGGAAACCAATTACCAAGGAGACCAATTATAAAGAATTGTTTTCCCATCCAAATTCAGATACCTTCCAAAATCTAACTACAAGGACCCATGGATCTCAAGTTAAAAATTCCTGTTCTAGAGATTACCTATTAGTGCCTTATACAGCTGGTGGGCATGGAAAATGGGAAGCTTTTCCCAGGCCAGATGAGTCCCAGGGGCTCTCAAGTCCAGCCAGTTAGACTTCAAGTAGAGAGAAATCAAACCACTTCTTAGAGCATTAATAGAAGCTCCACTGTTTGTTTTCAGTATTTATTTCCAGTATCAGAGGCCCCAAAAAGCTGCTGGAGGAGATAGAGGTGTTGGCCTAAACAGTAATTGAGGCATGAAAAGCTAATAGGAAATGAATGGTTCCTGATGACAGACAGAAATTAGTGAGATGACTCGTTGGATCAAGTGCTAGGCCTAGAATCAGGAAGACTTGAGTTCAAATGTGGTCTCAGTTACTAGCTGTGTGACCCTGGGCAAGTCATTTAACCTCTGTTTGCTTTAATCCACTGGAGAAGGAAATGGCAAACAACTCCAGTATCTCTGCCAAGAAAACCTCATATACAGTACGGTCTACAGGGTAAAGAAGAATCAGACACGGCTAAAACAACAACGGAGATGGATAGAACGAGAGGCAGTTAGGTGCATAATCCTGGAGACAAGAAGTCCAGAGTTTGAATCTTGTCATAGGCACTAGCTGTATGACCTTGGATAAGTAAATTAACCCCTCTAAATCTCCGTTTATTCAGCTGTAAAATGAAGTTAATAATAGTGCCCCAACACAGGATTGTGGTGGGGATAAAATAAGATCTTATACAAACACCACACACACACACACAATGTTTTGCAGCCTTGGAGCATCATATAAATGTTACTTATTGTTATAGATTCGACTCAGAAATTTTCCAGCGTCTTTCAGAAAGATAAACACATGCAAGAGAAAGGAATTTCCTTCAAATATAGGTCGATTCCCTTCCAGTGCCCATTCTAATTTGTTTCACACACACCCCCCCCACCCCTCCACCCCCAGAAAGTTCATCAATGGCTAGTCACCGCTTAGAAGTGATCTTGATATTCCGTAGACTTGGGTGGGGTGGTGGGGAGGAATGGCGATGTGTCAGATCCTGCCAATTTCGAAAGGGAGGCTTCGATGTCGAAGGACTAGCAGTCTGTGCTGCAAGAACCAGATCAGTTAAGTATGGGCAAACTCACCACCATCGGACATTTTGCTACCAGGTCAAGACATTTTCGGCCAAAGTAGAGTCCCAAAGCCTTATGCTAAGGGCTTGCAATCTGCACCTGGTCGGCAGGTGCCCGCCATGAGGATATTGTAGGGATTTTGAACCACGGAAGTTAAATTATTTGTTAAAAGATTTATCCCAGCCCCGACAACTTCATCGGTTCCAATGTGCATTGTTCTCGATTTGGTGAGAAGAGTCGATAATCTCATGCGACAAAGGAAGCGGAGCTGGAGAGTCACGTATTAGATTTGCTTTTCCATCCAGATCATTGAAAAAAGATAACGAGATATGACCTAGCTCTGATAATGCGGGAACAGAAGTAACAGCCCTTCCCCAAACGTTGGTTTCCGATCTTAACAGTTTCTTTCCTGGGCATCTAGAAGTATATTTGTCTGCCTGCCTACTTGCTTGTCTCTGTCTCACATACATTTGCGCCAATCCAAGGGCAAGTATCTCCCCAACAAATACATAAATAAATAAATGTCCATTGACAAATTCAGACAGACGCCATTTTCTTTCTAGCTGGGTCTCTATGTGACAAGTGACCATTGGAGAAATGGTCCGGTACTTCAGGTCCTAGCACAGACATTGGTCTGGAATATTATGGTAAATAAGGACTAGGTAGGGGCATGGGAGGGAGAAGACACATATAATGATTGCTGGAAACTTGCCCCTGAAAACAAACAAGCTCCTTGGCTCTCTAAACTCCCGATAACCTAGGGAAGTGTGCACTGCTTAATCCCCAACCTTATTCTTACCCTAGACAAAAATGAGAACAACAGAGATTACCGCAGAGATGACCTTCCTTCTCCTAAAATTCAGAAGAGAGGCCCATGGGAGAAAAGCGGCGATTGGGGGGGGGGGGGGGCAGTGTGAAGAGATGAGTCTTTTTTACTTGACAGGGAAGGTAGCAAGGTTGATCCTAGCTAAAATGGGAATGGAGTACTTGAATTTCAACTCAAGACAAAATGTCATCTTTGTTGCAGAAGATCACCAAGTATAACAAAATGGTCATTTTCAGTTGGGGAGGCTATCATCCCCTAGTGCACGGAACTTCCACCACATTTGGGGCTGATTTTGGAGGCAGGCAGACCTTAGACGTGGGTGGAGGAGGCTACTGATTACTTGGTGAGTTTTTAAGGAAAACAAGAAAATCTCCAGACTTTTTCGTTTCCTCTGACTAACAGCACAGGAAATCCTGCTGATAGACCTTCATTTAGAATAAGCTCCCTTATGTGCCCTCATCTTCACCTCAGCCTATTACTATTCGGACAGCTATCATCTCTCTCCCAGCCCTTCCAGATAAAAGTGTCTTGGTACTGTGGAAAGATGCTGACTCCAGAATATGAAGACCTGCTTTCAAATCCCTACTCTTAAATGAATCCCTTTACAATCTAGAGTCTTCAGTCTCTTCCATTCCATATGGTATTTTTATTCAGCTTTGGAATATATGCTATCTTAAAAACAAACTAT
>CM053586.1:39990079-40010905 GCA_028646515.1 Pseudochirops corinnae | reverse complement strand
TAGATGTAAATTATATTATTATCTCTATTATCCTGACTCTTACACTGTGTGACCATGGGCAAGCTTCATTTAACCTCAGTTTATTCATCTGTAAGGTGGGGATAATGATACCCATAGGACCCACCTCACAGAGTTGTTGGGAGCAGCAAATAAACTCTCACATGTGAAGCGCTTTATAAATTTTTAAATGCTAAAGAAACTACAGCTAAAGCGCTGTCACTGATGTATTTCCTAGTTACCTTCTAGTGTCTCTAATTTCTTTTACCTTCAAACTGTGAGAAACTCCCAGAGTTGTGTCTTCTCTCTCTACATTCATTTCCTTGGCTAATTCACTTACTACCATGGCTCCAAATATAACCTCCATGTGGAAGATACCCAAATCTGCTTCTCTATCTCTAATCCTTTTCACCTTCATTATAACCCCACATTTAAAACTAACCTCAAGACAACTCTATTCTGAAGTCTAAAAGTCAACACATGCAAAATTGAATTCATTACCTTTCTCCTAACTCCTTAACACTCTCCCCTTCCCAACTAGCCTATTTTTGTCAATGGCACCACTATTTCTTCTGTCTACCAGGCTATAAATCTTGGTCTCCCTCTCTCTTTTACTTGATATATTAAAATTGTTACCAATGCCTGTGGTTTCAAATTTCTCCAGGATTCTCACTTTTCTCTCAATTCTCCCACCACTATTCTAGTACAGACCCCTAGCATCTAATAGTTAGATTACTGGAGTAGTATTTGAGTTGCTCCCCACTTGCAATATGTAACATAAACTTTTCCAACAACCCATCTGTAATGCAAACGATAGATTTATCTCATGATAAAAAAAAAAAAACCTACAACTTTAGGCAATTTCTTTCTCCTCTACTCAGTAACAATAGCTCCTATTTAATAACCACTTCAATTCTAACCTGAGTTTTGGAAAAACTAAATTACTTGCCTCTGCTCATACTAGAGGTAAATATCAGAGGCAGGATTTGAATGGAAGTCTCCCTACCTTAAAGTCTAACACCCCTGTGACAAAAGATTTCCTCTGTGGCAGATAATCAGTACCACAGCAATTCACTCTTCTTTTATTATAGTTCCATATGTCTTTGTTTTGTCTATCCAATCCAACTGTAAGCTTCCCAACAGAAGAGACCATATGGAGATTATTCAAATGACTATGAATTCAGCTCCTTATCTTCTCCAAAACTTTAGTAAACTTGGAAAATCATTACTACATTTAAGACCATGAGCAAGTCATTTAACCTCTTTAGGCTTCAGTTCCTCATCTGTACAATCTAGGACCTGGACTAAATATCCTCTAAGGTCACTTTCATTTCTAGGTCTATCAGCCTATCTATGATTGTGGTCTAGAGATAAGAGGGCTGGACTAGGGAGTCTGCAAGATTCAGATTCAAATTGTGTTGCTTCAGACAATAACTCTGTGGCTAAAGGCAAATCTCTTAAGCTCAGTCTTCCCACCTGTAAAATGGTGATCATAATGGACACATACATAGTCCAATAAGGTTTGCAGAAAAATTTACAGAGATTTTCATTCAAGCTTCACAGTGACCCTATAAGAGGGATACTAAAGGCATTATTTGAATTTTATAGATGACGAAATTGAAATTCAGAATGCTAAGTGACTTGTCCATAGTCATGACACTGACAAATAATTGGAATTAAAATCTGAACTTCAGTCTTCCCCACTAGGCTTGTACCTACTAGGCCATTCACCTTCTCAAAAGTAGTATCTGTAGTTAGTATCTGCTTTAGGAAACTATTGTCAGAATTCAACAAGAGAATGTATATAAAATATTTCATAAATGTTAAAATGACATTCTTAGCTCTTATTTCCACATGTGTTTATATCTAAAAATCCTTCTGTAGCTTAAGCTTAAGGTCAAAAGAAGTCAAGGCAAATTTATCTTCAACCTCTCCTTTCCCAAACAAACTCCATCTTCTGTTTTTTCCTCTTTGAGTCAATAAAGCTGGAAACATCATATCCATCTTCCTTTGACTTTTTGTTCAGGTATCGTTTGGACTAGATCACCTTAAAATTCTGACATTCTGAGGTTCTGTGAATTGTCCTGTTTCTTAATCTCCATGCCATGAAAGTTCTATCCAATATTCCTCCCTAAGATTTTGCATCTATTTTCTCTCCATGCCTACTGTCACCAACCTAAGTTCAGATCTCATTAGCTTTTTTGTTTGTTTGATTTTTTAATCTGGCCTTTAAAAATACATCTTACTTTATTTCCCACTCATCTATCTCTTCTCCAGTCCATTAGAGGCACACTGGTTTTGTTTTTGGTTTTGTTTTTTTTTTTACTTTTTTTGAAGGGGGGGCAGGGCAAATGAGGTTAAGTGACTTGCCCAAGGTCACATGGCTAGGATAAACTCAGGTCCTCCTGAATCCAAGGCCGGTGCTCTATTCACTGTAACACCTAGCCGCCCCAACACACTGGTTTTCTTAATGCACAGCTGTGATCATGTAACTCTTCTTCACTGGCTCTCTATTACCTATAGAATCAAGTTCAAAATCTGAACCTGGTATTTAATGTCTTCTGTAATCTGAGACTAGTCAACCTGCTTACTACTTATCCCATTAAACTTTAACTAACTGCATCCTTCAAATGTCCTGCCTTTTTTTTTTTTACCTTTTTTGTGCCTTTATTTATACCAGTTCCTCAGCTTCAAATGACATTTCCAGCCTCTTTCTATCTTTTAAGGTCTAGTTCAAACACAACCTTTTCAGGAAGCTTTATCCAATCTTTCATTCTGCTGAAATCCTGTAGCACTTGCTTCCTAACTTCCTTATGAATTTATCACACTCTGCCTTTTATTATAGCTTTGGTGTGTTTTTGGTGTGTCTCCTCTACTACCCTGAAAGCTCTTTCAGGGCTACATAAAAGTTATCATTGTCTGATTGTTTGTATCTTCCTCAGCTCCTAGCAGAGTGCATAGTAAGAATTCCATAAATGTATATTGAATGAATTAATACATATATTTCTTTCATTTCCCCCTACAATTCATTCACAATACATAGTATTATTCCTTTAGTTTAGAGCTCTGATCCATTTAAAAATTAATATACACACACACACCCCAAGAGGTAATCATATAAATCATACACTATCAATCACTTACACTTCTGTATGAATAAAGGATTCCAAGAAAGTGTTTATGAGGAGGAGGTAAGGGTGGGGAATAAAAGCTTACCATGTTATTGGCTACCTCAGGAAAAGGGACACAAAATTCAAAGGCCTAAAGATAAGCTTTATTGGCTTAAAATTTTTGCCAGAATTGAAGAAATCAACTTATCTAGTTCAGCTACTTCATTTTACAGATAAGGAAATATAAAGAAGGGATAAGTGATTCTCCAAGATTACATAATGAGTTAGTGTTGAAATCAGAGCTAGAACCCAGATATTTTTCACTTATGGTCTGGTGCCAGGGCAAGGAAGAAAAGGCATAGAAAAATACAGAAACAAATTGAGAGAGAAAACCAAGATCTATACACACACACACACACACACACACACACACACACACACACACATTTTCCCCCTCTTTTCCTGACTGGGTTTCACAGTGGAATGTTGGCACCATTTGCTTTTCTGCTTTTTTTTTTCTTTTGCTCTGATGGCAAATCCAGCATTACTTGCAGGCTTACTCAGTGCAAACATTACATTAAAATGCTTTTCAAGACATTTTCTTGCTGTGCAGAATTTCTTTAATATGTTCTATGGGTACCCAAACCCTTATTTTCTCAAAGACCTTTCAGTATCAAGTTCTAGTCATTTTTCTGCCTCCAGTTCCAGACCTCTACCTAACAATGTGGATTTCACCTTTCTTTACCTTCTTCCTCAGAGCCTTTCAATGCCACAGCATCCTCTTATAGTCAGTCTTCCATTTCCATCTTTCTTGCCAGTCTGAACCTTTTCTTTGCTTTTCTTTTAATCCCACTTCCCCTGAAGTTGAATGCTATGAATGAAAGGGGTGTGTGTGTGTGTGTGTGTGTGTGTGTGTGTGTGTGTGTGTGTGTGATGTATGTGGTCAAGCAGGAAAGAGAGATGAAGGAAGTTGTAAGTGTTCCTGTGAGCTATTTAAGAGTACATACATATTGGGTCTGCATAGATATCTTTGGCCCTGGAGAACATGTTTTCTGACCTATTCCTCAAGTAAGGGGCTTCTCGGTCTTTGGCTCTCTTTGGCTTCCATCTTACTGGGTGAAATCTTCCCCTGGTCTCACAATGGCTGAGCCTGTCTCTGTCAAAAGAGCAGACTCAGTGCTCGATTTAGTTATTTGGAAACTGAGAATCCTTCTGAGGTTCTCAGGGCTCCGTAGGGCTGGTGGGCTCAGATGCTCTTTTGGGGACCACATATTTAGGAAGAACTTGAAAAAGAAGAGTTGGGAAAAGGAAAGTAAAAATAAGAAAGGAGAGAAAGAGGGGGAGAGAGACAGACAGAGACAGAGAGAGACAGACAGAGACAGAGAGAAAGAGAGAGACAGAGACAGAGAGAAGAGAGAGAGACAGAGACAGAGAGACAGAGAGAGAAAAGATAGATAGACAGACAGACAGAGACAGAGACAGAGAGTGAGAGAGAAGAGAGACAGACAGACAGAGAAAGTTTCTAAGAAGTCAATTTACTCCCCGGTCCTTTCCAAGAGGCAGCAAATGACTTTAGCTCAGCTTGACATCCTTTTTTGCCACTCCTAATAGATCAAAGCAGGGGAATTGGGGGTCCTTCTGGCAAAGGGCTTATGGGGTAAAAAGTCAGTCATTCTGCAGCATACCTCAAAAACAGAATACTCAAGGGAATACTCTGCATCAGTAATAAAAACCTGAAATAAGACTCAGATTATCACCTCAATAAAAATTATTTTAAAATATTCTGTAGCTGGTTTTCATGTATATGTTAAAATCAAATTGCTCTAAGAAATTTAATAAAGCAATCATAGTATGAAGATGTAATAATTATATTACTTTGAAAAATAACATATTAATATAGAGCTTTCAGGTTTCTGAGCTTTTTCTTCTGATTTTTTTTTTCCTACTCAGCTTTCCCTTGGATGAAGTTCCCTATATTGATGCTACTGATGTAGTTTTTATTAGTATCTCCCCCATTTCTTGAGAGATTTCCTTCTATTCATAGTAGAGAAAGGTGTGTCCATTAATGATGCCTGCTCTCTCTCTCTCTCTGTCTCTCTCTCTCTGTCCTTGTTTCTTTGTCTCTCTGTCTGTCTCTGTCTCTGTCTCTCCCATGGCCTCCCCATCAGGATGCCTCTATTAATTCTAGAGAGTAAAAGACAGAGCTACGTGAGCAGGATATGCATTATGGCTTTATGAAAAGTAAGAAGATAAGAGAGTCCCAGGTGATGAGTTGGTCTGGATGAGAGCAAGTAAGGGACACCTCTGAGCAGATTCGAACACCTAGAGGATTTTGCCAGGGTCTGTTAAGGCAGAGGCAAAAGGTTAGTCACCTGAAGGAGACTCGGAGCACTCCGGGAGTGGGAGTGGTTGTCGGTGGAAAGCAAGGGGTATGTGTCATTCTCTATGTGGTTTTAATCTTCTCTCTAATCCCAATCCAATTTGGGGTTATTAGACTGATCCCAAAAGCGCCGGGAAAGGTTGCACATCTGTCTTATTTCAGTAAGTCCCGGAGCTGAAGACAGAGTGAGAGATCCAGGAAAGGAGGAAACGTGCTGACATGGCTCCTTGGTCTGAGCATACAGCTTAGTTCTCTTTCCCTCTTTTATAGAAGGAGAGACAGAAGGGCATCATTTATTGAAGTAGAGAGAAGTGGGGAGAGGTGCGGGCGTCTACGTCTCCCTCTGGCCCTCTTTCTTCTGATTCTCAGACTCTTCTCAGAGCCGGGGCATGGGGTGAAGGGTTGAATGGGTGGCAAGCGAAAGCAGACAATATGTACACTAAATGCCAAGCATTGAGAAACTTTCTTACTTTCTCGAATTTCAACCCCCTACCCCAATACACAAACGCACGCGCGCACACACACACACACCCTTACTTCCTTGTTTGAATCAAACCAATGTGCCCTGTCAAGGGGACGAAAAGGAAAGAGGAAAAAAAATCTTTGCGAACAAGAATTTCTGTAAAACGAGCCCCCGAGCAGATGTTCCTATCCAGCGTCGAAACATTTCTTTGGGGTGGAGAACACTCACCTCGGGTCTCTCAATTAAGCTGGAGAGAAAGCCCCTCACTGGTTCCGCCCCCTGACCAGGAGAACAGATTCCCGAGGTACCAGCCTGCATGGTTACTATTATTTCCTCCCTATCCAATCATTTTTTTTTTTTACCAAAAAAAAAAAATTAAAAAATATCAATTGCTGCTTTGCAAGATCAAAGTAAGGATTTCTGGTGCATCTGGAAGACCCAGGGGAGGGGGAGAGAGAGGAGGAGGAGGAGAAGAGGGGGAAAATTGAAGCAGCCACAGTTGTCCACAACTTCAAAGTGTTCTCTAACAATGAATTTTTGTCCTGTATATTTTAACTTCCCCTCCTCTCAATCTTTCGGATCGGCATCTGAGAGGAAGACAATAGGCCTGTGGGCTTTCCTCCAGGGAAGAAACCTGTTATAAACTTGAGACTAGGCGTCTCCCGCAGCCCTGTAACCTCTTAGAGTCTTCAAAGGACAGGTGATTTCTGTCCTGTAGAATGGGTGAACTGAAGAAAGAGGTAAAGCGAGAAGAGGTGGGCACAGAAGGGAGCGAGAAAGAGAACAAACTAGTTTCTCCCCCCTCCCACCCCCCATCTGTATTAACAGCGATAAAAACAATAACAACAAGTAGTAGGTCCTCCTTGCATCCTCAAAACTCACCTTTATCACTGTAGAAAGGATTTTTTCCAGCCTCCCATTGCTCACCAGATAAGGTCAGATCTATTCAACTCAAAGTAAAATGAAGGAAAGAATAAGAATCCGGATAATTCGGAAGATTCAGCATTTGGATTTCTTTGGGGAGAGAGGGAGGCGTGTGTGTGGTTAAATTAATCCTATGTAACTGAGCAGTCTTGGCAGAATCTGGTCTAAGATGTAATTTATTCAATTATCTAAATTATTAAATTATTTACTGGAGTGGGGATTATAGAAGGCCTTAGAGACTAGAAATCTAGTCCAGCCCCCTCTTTGTATAGATGAAACCGCCGAGGCTCAAAAAAAACTGAACGATTTTGCTCCATGCCACTTACTAGGAAAGATGAGAGAGATGGGATTTGAAGCCCGTCTTCTGAATCTGGAGTCAAAGCTACTTTCACAATATCGTGCCTATATAGGTTGAAGCTCCTTAAGGGCATCAACCCTGAAATGAAGGTCGAAGAAAAGGAGCCACTACACTAGGAAAAGAACCTTCCAAAGACTATGGAGTCCTCAGCCGGGAGAGCTAGGAGAGGCGATGTAAGCAAGTTAAGTGTGTTAGTAAGTAAGATGTAAGTAAGGTCTGACTGCTTTTAAGGTTAGCATCCCCGGAAGAAGCCTAATCGATAAGGATTACTTTTTAAGCGGTTTATGTGTCTGCCCTTTGCTGTCTTATCCCGGCTGGGAAGAATAGGCAGAGATGGCAAGAAAGAGGAGATTCATAGATGAGTAACAGATGTACAGAAAAGGCCACTCTTTCCTTTGGTTTCTCAGAAAGCCTGTCTCCAAATCAGTAGTAACCCGGCTGAATCCACACAAGCATATTCTATATTGAAGCCCGCTGAGTGCCCGCCCCTGTGAGCTGAATTCTACAAAGCGAAGGAGGGGCTCCGCTGAAATGACAAGTACAACCATTCCCTTGCTTGAAGATCTAGAACCTGAAGTGACTTTGGAGGCCATATAGTTTAACCTCTTCATTTTACAGATGAGGAAACTGAGGCTGAGTGGTGGAAGTGATTTGCCCAAGGTGAGAAACAAATAGTTAAACCCAGGTCGGTCATCTATTGCCAGATCCAGTGTCCTTTCCATTACTTTGTTGACATTAATTTGTTTCTTTAGATTCTGTGATTTGATGAACTATTAGAGGACTTCCTTGTCAAGGAAGAATAGGAAACAATAGACCAAGACAGACGTGCCCAGCTCCTTCCAGCCGAGCCTGAGCTGGGTATAAGATCCTATTAACTGTTGTCTCCTCTCCTCCTTCCCTTCTCCCTTTCTATTTCCTTCTCTCTCCCCCTCCCTCCCCATCATCATCACCATCATCATCACCACCATCATCATCACCACCACCATCATCATCACCACTACTACCGTCTTTATCCTTGCCAAATTTCGGTCGGCCATTGCTATCCCATAACAGCGACGTTAGCGATCAGTCCCCGGGATTATACTAGGAATGTCTCACCTCACCCAGGCAGCAGGAGAGGTGGCGGGAGAAGTTTCCGCGTTCTCTGGCTAAGGTGGAAAGCGCAATTTAGACGCCTCCCGTCCCTCTCTACCGCTGAGAGGACAGATCAAAGGGGAAATGGATTTAGTGAAACAGCTGTGTGTTTCGCCCGGCTTCGGCTCCTGTAGAAAATGTCCAGGAAAAGTATGAACTTCCCATTGTTTGAAACATTTCTAAACAAATCTTTCCCCTAAACAGTTCCTGGGGCTGACTGAAATCACCAGGAGTTGGGGTGTGGTTCAGGCTTTCGCTCTCTGATCTACGCCTCCTTGGGCCTAATGCCTCCAGCCTGGCAGCCACAGGCAGAACCCGGGAGGACAGTACTGGGCAGGGCAAAGAAGGGCAGGGGGAGGTGTACTCTCAAATAGTCGGGGTCAGTAATTGGGTTGTCTGTGGCGGGAAGAGAACAGAGCCCTCGGTGACACAGAACTACACCCAGTTCAGGCGGAGCAAAGAGCAAGAATCTGATCAAGAGAAGGGCCCAAACTGAGCCCACCAAGCCAGTTCTACTCATCTCTTCCTACAGGGAATTCGGCATGAATTAAAGTGCTGGGGGGGAGGGGGGGGGAGGCCTCCAGGGAGGGGCGTCGAAGGATATTTAGAAGGAAAGATTCTGCTTTCCATTAAGAGAAACACTTCTCCCTAATAAAAACTAGAGTTCTCTACGCACTGACTGTGTTTTCCCTGTACCTAGTGTGCTACGAGCCCTGAGATACCTCTTTCCCTGCGGCTACGATTGAGCTGACTTCCCTCACCCCCAGCCCTTACCCCAGTGCCACAGAACATTAGCGGAGTCCTTACTGAATCGCTCCACCGGAGTCTCACCTGTCCAGCGTGCACATATGCTTTAGAGTAACCCTACCTAAGATTGAGGAGGGCTCCAGAATTTCTGGCAGGATTCTGGAGCTCTAGTAGGATTCTGGAACTATGGTAGAATTCTGGTACTCTGTAACTATGCCTTCTTTCCCTCTCCTGTGCCCAGGGAAAACAGTTCCAGCTTCTAATAAGGGGACGGAAGTGCTGATTCTCCTTCCCAAATCCCTTCCAGCTTTGGGAACGTATTTTTCTGAAAAGATTCGGGTCAAGGAACAGACCAAATAACTGTACAACCCCTTCCATCTTCTACACACTTCCACACACAGTGCACACAGTCCAGGTTCACACCTGCACGCGCACGTGCGCATTCTTCCTGTCCTTCTCTCCCCCCGCCCCCCAACCCCTACCTCCTTCTCCTTCTTCCCCATGCCAAGCCTGGCCTGTTTCAGCGAAGTGATTAACGATCCCACTTATTCCACGGATTTCAGGGTCTCCTGCTCCGCATTTTCGGTTTCTGGGCTGTATATCACGCTGTGGGGAACGGACAGGGAAAGGGGAGAAGCTGAGTAAATACCACAACGCTGTTCTGAACTCTCTAGCCGTTTTGTTTTGTTAAGGCCGCCTGGTAAATCTTTCCCCAGAGAACCTCAGGGAGGTAGCTAGCCGGGAAGGACCTGGCAGGTTGCTCTAGGATTTTGTCTCTTCTGTATTCTTTCATCCTTTAGTAGGAAAGGACTGTTCAGCCTCAAAGCATGCTCCGATACTAAGTTAGGACTTTCCATTCTCTCAACTAGATGAAGAAGACTTTCGAGGTAGTCATTCACAAAAGTACCTTTCACGTGGACAGGTCTTGGGTTCCCCCATCATTACTCACGTCTACGCAAAGCTTTAAGGCTTACCAAGGGCATCTTTTCCAACAATTCTGTGGAATAAATATTAGTATCTTTTATTTAACAGCTGCGGAAACTAAATCTTGGGATGATTGTTCACGGAGGTATCCAACGAATGGAAACTTGCATACGGGTCTTCTGAAAGGCTGGTCGCCTTTTCACATATTCCAAGCTGCTTGTACTAAAATCGGCCAGCAGAATTAGGCAAAGTGCGGGGTCATGACTCCGCACTCACTGCAGGGGGGCCCTTGGCCTCTGGCACAGGGGCTGCTCTTTCTAAGGTTGCAGGCTCATTAGCTGAGGAGATGTGGTTACCTGCAGGGAGCCTGGGAAGGGGAAGAGGAGGGAAAGGGGAAGAGAGAGAAGTGAAAGCAGTCCTTATGACTACCTTTAACACCAGGGTTTATTTTTTATTTAGCCCGACGGGATCCATTTCTGTGACACCTTCAAAACTCTCTTCCTCCCTCCGACCCGGCTAATTCCCAGCTTGATTTTTGCCCCTTCAGTTTTTCTCTACAGCAGCCTGGGCGGCAGATTCCTCCACATTTGTTGGAAAGAAACACCTTCCCTTGCCCTTCTCCAACCCGAGGACTCCAGATCCAGAATGAAGAGAGAATGAGGAAGAGGAGAGATCCCCGGAAGGAGAATTCTGGCCTCTTCTAGTAACAGAGTTGAAGATCCTTCAACAGAGCCCCTGTAGTTAATTAGAAAATACTTAGCCAAGCAGAAGGAAGAAAGCTAGAAAAGGACATGGAGTTGAGAACTAGGGATAGAGGCTAGAATCTAGATCTTCTGTGCAGGGTATGCTAGATCGCCCCAGTGAAAAGATTTTGGCCCCAGTAGGGGAGATGTGCTGTTTATGTGTGTGCATATGTGGAAGAGTGTCCTTTTCCACACTGTTTAAGGGCTCTCTAGGTTGGAGAAGCACAGGGGGACTGGCCTGTAGTTAGGACAGAGAATAGTGGGGAATTTGCCTCACTGGGGGGCAGCAGAATAGATTACTTGAACTTCTACCCCAGCCACATCTTTCAGAGGTGTTACCTGCCCTGCCAGTAATATTACATTTGTGTGTGTATACGCTTCATACACGTCTACTATTTATGATGAAACGGTCGCTGTGTGAAGATTTGCATCACTTAAAGACCCAGTAGAGGGTAGAGTTAGTCAAAAGGAACTAGCTTAGTAAATATAGGACTGAGAGCTATATGGACCTCAAAAAGTATTTAACCCAACTCCATGATTTTACAGATGAAGCAAATAAGGCCCATGTAGCCTAAACAGGAAAGGGCTTGCTTAAGATCACTCTTAGTAAGTGACTGTCAGTCTCTAGGGTAATGTGCGGTTCTACTGAGCAGCCTGGGGAAGATTTGGACTTACAGAGGGCTGTGAGTCTGTAACTCACTAGGGAGTCCAACTAGGAGGTGTGAGAATTTGTAGTTGACAAACACTTGGGGAAATCCTGTACAGTTTATATCACCTTTTTTTTTTTCCTGCTCGTAGTCAAGGGAAGAGACTGAAGATTAAAGACACAGATGTTTTTAGTTTACAATAGAAGTGTAAACATGACCATAATTCATGACTTTACTATTGGCTGTCCACAATTGACTGACTTTAGTGCCAGGTCTATCTTTGGCTCTAACCTAGTAGACACAAACCTGCCTTTAGAAACCCACCTACTAAAACAGGTGCTGAATGCTGTCACAGTCCCTAGAATCATTTCTCTGGGCCAAAAAAAAAAAAAAAAAAAAAAAAAAAAAAAATCCAAAAAAAGGGGACAAAGGCAGAGAACTCTGAAAGGTACTGTTCACGTTTCAAAATATGCAAGATACAACAAAGTATGGAACAGAGAAATTAATATTATTTTCCCTATCCTGTAAAATTCCTTAGTCAAACTTGAATTTGATCGAGGTTTTATCGAGAATCCCAGAGCAGTCGGTCACAAACATTCTCAGGCAGTTCTCTCTCTCCGCTATGGAGCAGTTCTCTTTCTCCCTTATGGGGCTAAAACTAACACAGGAAGAAGACCAGGGAAAACAAAATGACACAGCCCTCAGGAGAGACAAGTTCAGCCCATGGCTATTTGGTATTCTTTCTGTGAAGACGGTTTTTTTTTTTTTCATTCTGATAATTCAATTCTCTCCTCTCTGAATAATTCAATTCAGTTCAGTGCAATCTAATTGGACTCTAGCCAGTCAACGTTTCTAATAGGTTCTCTGTGTCCCTTGGTAGGTTTGTGTTCAGTCCTCCTCGAAGCGCGGATCCTGCAGGCATAGAACATTTCTTCGAGTCTGGTTCGCTTTCCAAGTTCGCAAGAAGAGCTCAGAGATAACAGATTGATACCTCTTTGCATTAAAAAGTTTTCTTCCCCAGTCCAAGTTCACTTTTCCAGAGGCCACGGTCTAGAGACGAAACGAAACGCGGCTCTCCAGTCTCTGCTTTTCATTCTCGGTGCATAGGCTTTATAAGAAAGAGTCGAGGGAAGGAAACATAGATGCAAACCATTCAAGTGATCTAAGCTCGCACTAAACGAAAGCACCACCTCGTTTCCCAAGGAATGATAGAACCCTCAGAAATCTTCCCTCTATATTTCGAATGTCGATTTAGTATTGAACACTATCAGAAGGAACCAACATGGATTGTAAGAGCAGGAAGAAACTTAGAGATCACCTAGTTCAATGCCTTTATTTGATAGAGATTGAAAGTGAGGCCCAGAGAGGGAAGATTTGAAAGGAAGCGGAGTCAACCGACGAAGAATCTAGGTTCGCAACACAGCATATAGCCCAAGTGCTCATTCCAGGAGACACACACACACTAGAGTTATAAATGAGACCATACTAATTTCTCTGTTCCATACTTCGGGGTATCTTGCATAGCAGTTGTATGAGTAATCCACTGTCCATTGTAGAATAGATAAAAGCTCTCTTTCAGAAACATCAGTTTATGTTTCCTAATATGAAAACTGAAGGGGGTTGAACTAGATGGGTCTTTAGGGCTCATTCTAACTCTAGTGCTCTTCCTTAATCCAACTTTGGGGTACTGCGACTTTACAGATATCTCGTGGATCTTGGGGCATGGGTGCAGGGTGGGTTGCGTGTTTCTATGTCGATGAGTTTGGGTAGAGGGACCAGGCCAGACTAAGGCCTGGGCCTTTAGTGTAAAGTTGTTCACGAGAAACATTAATGAACTCTTCGCAACGCCTCCTCACACCCAATCGAATCGCCAAACTGTTGATTTCGGATCTGAAAGCCGAACTCATAGTTCTAATCCAATAGAAGAGAGGGAGGAAGACAAATCAATTGAACTAAATGCTCAGCCTAAGGGACGCACCCTTCACTACCCACAAATTGCTATGGGAGTTTTATGGCCCGGAAAGGAACATTCGTTCGGCAAACTCGGAGGAAGGGAGAATGGAGGAAGAAAGAGGAAGGGGTGCTTGAGTTAGAAGAGGGAAAGGGGTCCTCATTTCTGTTGTGGTCACTCCAGATTTCACAATGCAGACCGCCAGCCTAGCCCAGCGAAGCCGCTGACTGGGCTCTTCGGGCTCTCTGTACATAAAAAGACAATCAAAGGAAGAACGCTGAGGGCATTGCGCCTTTCCTTGCCAAAGTTCGGGGAGAAAAAAGCTATTCAAATTGCTTGTGCTATCCTCCAGGTCATTAGACAAATAAATGGTGGGGGGGGGGAGAGGGAGAGGGGATGGAGGAACTATGCAGGTCATTCAAGACCAAAACAACTCAACAAAGAAAAAGTCAGTTCAGCTGAAGAACTCCAGAAATGTAAATAAAAAGATCTTAAGTTTTCCGCAACTCATCTCACTTCTACTTGTAGCTTTCCTTCGAGCTGAATTGGTACGCCTACATCTATCTCTATGTATATCAGCTGGCCAGCCCATCTCCTCGCTATCCAGATATAAATTGCTCTGGAGACTCAGTAGAATGGGGGAAAAGTCCGAAAAGTCTGACTTCTCTAGCTAAAAGTCCTGAGGGAGGTATTGTCCTTGGACAACCAGGCTCTGGGTGGGGAAGGGGGGAGAGGGGAGGGGAGTCAAGAGAAGTAGAATCAGGACTCCCTCCCTGGGCTCACAGTCTTCTCCCGCTCAAGGATTCGGGCTCAGACCCTAGGGCACTCCGTAGGCGGTTTGGGGCTGATCATCCCCTTGTGAATTGTACTCCATTCTAATTCTCAAGCTTAGTGCCTCGAGCGTCACTGACTTCACCGCCTCCCTAAATAGCGGGCTAAAATCTCCCTCCCCAGACTAGTGAAACAAATAGAATAGCAGTCAGCAAGGTGAATGAGGCCTTAAGACTGGGTCTGGGTAATTAACAAGCTTGTAGTCTAAGTCTCGGTCTACCTCCCTCCAACTCCACCAATAAAACACCGAAAAATCTGCCGAAGCTTGATTCAATTCGGTATACACATATTGAAACGCTTGATATGAAGAGAGTGAGAGGCAGCTTTTAGTCTATAGAGAACCTGGGTACGAGTCCACTTTCTGACGCCTACTACTTGTAGGAAGGCGAATTTCTTAATCTCTAGGTGATGATCCCATCTATCTTTCCACCGCTGAGTTATAAATGAGTTGTCTATCTACATTCATGGACAGTGTTTCCACTTCGGAAGCTTCCCACACTGATGAAATTGATGTCCAGTCTAAACAAAGAAGAAAGAAAAAAGGGCGGGGGGAGGAAGGCAGTTCACTGTGCTCTGGGTTTTATGTAGATGATTTTTCAAAATAACAAAAAGGAGATGAATTACATATGGTGTGATAGAATCAGAACTAAAGTTGTCAGACGTTCAACTCGGGGTTAGTTAGCATCATGACTTTCATACCTCTCTGTGTCTGTTTACTAATCTGTAAAATGGACTTATTAACACTATCACTACCTACGTTATAAGGCCTCTGGGTGGAAACCACTTTGTAAAGCGTCGTATGCGGGTCTCATTGAGGGGACCACTAAACGGTTCTTAAATTAAGGGGCTGATTTCCATAAACTCCAGGGCCAAGGCCTGGACTGAGCGCTCGTCTCAGCCTACTTGCTGGAGATGCCAAGAGAGTCAACGAGATATAGTGCCCTCTGCATTCATTCCCCAGGGCTGGGCTTCACCACTTAACCAGATGTAAAGTTCATCTCACTCAGCAGGAAACAATCCCTTTAAAAGTGTGTGGAGCTTATGGAAACTTTGTATTCTCTTAAAAATGACTTTCCCTTACACCTCCATTACTATTTCAGGTACCCATCTAAGCCTACCTGGTGGAGATGCTCACGCAGAGTGTGTGTGCGCGCGCGCGAGCGCGCGGGGGGAGGAGAGAGGGAAGAGAAATCCAGGTACTGAGGGAGGTTTTGGAATAACAAAAGACAAAAAGCGCACCAAAAAATTTAGCTGGTCTGACCATAATTTGACTTTTCTGTGGTTTTTTTTTTTTTTTTGCTTTTTGGAGGGGGGAAGCTAGGTAGAGAAATTGGGGTTAAGTGACTTGCCCAAGGCCACATGGCTAGGGTGTGTGTGTGTGTGTGTGTGTGTGTGTGTGTGTGTGTGTGAAGTGTCTGAGGCCTGATTTGAACTCTATCCTCCTGACTCCAGGGCCGGCGCTCTATTCACTGTGCCACCTAGCTGCCTGCCCCTAATTTGGCTTTTCTATTCATTCTCCTCCCTACATCCCCACACTCTTAGAAAAGTATTTTGGGGGCGACTTTCCCTTCCCACGCTATTGAGTCTCATTGCTCTCAAAAAGAGATGTGGAAATTCTGGGCGAGCAGAGGAAGGACGAGCTGAGGCGCGAGAGTGGAGCAGGATCCGACCCGCCAGGCCCTTTCTGGGAGTCCAAGTCAAATAGATCACGTGTCACGTTGTACGCGCCCCTCCCCCCCGTGCCCCCATGGGCACCTAGAAGAAGAAGGGCGCGTCTTGACCTTGGGTAGAGAAGATATTTTGGTTTTGTGCAGGAGCCAGAGGCTTTGTAGCGGCTGTTTTGTTGAACCTGATCTCAGGGCTCATCTTTGAGTTCTCGCCGGGTCACTTTTTGTCCTCTCACAGGATAGCTTGCGTGTTTGTTCACCATGAGTTAGGGGCGGGGGTAGTGGGGGTCGAAGAAGGTAGAAGTATTAAACCGAATCCCAGTCAGCTTTCCCCTTCAGCGTAACCCATCATTTCCCCACTCGTCTGAATAAAGACAAAACAACCAACCACCAACCACCAACCACCCTGTGGCGAGGCTCTGAGAGTACCTAATTGATTCTCTCCTCTCTCTCTCCCCTGCCCCCGACCTGTGTGTGTGTTTCTGAGCGTGGTGGCATCTTTTCATTCTTTTTTAGAAGCTTACAACCTCCACAGTATTATCTCAAGAGACCTCTGACGCTGACTGCACACACACACACACAACCTAGAGCCAGACTAAAGCTCATACTGGACTCCTCTCTCATTCTACCCCCATCTCACCGCATCCCCCGCCCAGGGGCCCAGGCCCTGTCAATTTTCGTCTCACGGATTTTATCCCTTGGCACATTAAGGTCTTACGGGTTCTTAAATGCTAAGACATTAAACCCCTCTCAACAGTGAACAGCACGAACTCTTCAGACCGAGTGATTTGGGCCCTGTCTTAGAGCACTGGGAGGAGACCGGGGTTGCTTGCCCAGGAGGCCTAATCTACAACTCCTTTCTCCCACTCAAACGTGACTCCCCTCCTAGTTGCCCAGACCTCCCAGTCACATAGCTGAGCAACAGAAGAGAGGGTCGTCGGGAGTGTCTCCAGGCCGGCTCCAAGGTGATCATCTGATCATTCCGGACAAATTCAGTAAATGCGTTTTGTAAATCTGAAAGCGCCTTAAGAACACGAGCTATTTCGGGAATTAATGCAGGCTTAGTGGGCGCTAAGTATTCTGCATCTGCCCGGATTCAGCGAGCCCGGGAGACTTTCCCTCAATAAAACACAAATACCTCCTTGGTTCTCTTTATGCCTGGGCTGGCCTCGAGCACGTTATACTTGGGGCCTAGATCCTAGGAATATCTACGGGAGACCTGCGACAAAGCTTTCCGTTTTGAGTCTATTTCTGCTTTCGGAACAAAGAAAATTAAAAAGTCCTATAACGGCAATAAGGACAGACCCAGCACACAGGAATCTTTCAATAGCTTTCCCTGAGCGCAAGATTTGAGGTAGCCCGTCTTCTCATTAACTCGAGTGATTTTCTCCGTGAGCTTGCGTTCCAGAGTACCACAGTTACTGTTGTCCTCTGTCGGATCCTTAACTTTCAGTTTTCACTAGCGGCTTCTAGGATCTCTGGGATGTAACTCCGATTTGTGGCCATTGCCTCTTCAGGGCGTATATACATCTTCCTTTATTTTCCTTTCCTAACTTCCTATAACTTCCACCCTTGGGTCTCACTCTTAGATTCTCGTTACGTATCCCAAGACCTCGATGTGAATTTCCGTCAATCAACTAGATTATACATCCCAATCATTTTAGACATAAAGGTTATTTTTTCCTTTAAAAAAAAGTTGCCGAAGTTTCTACCGCCTTTTTCTTACCCTTCAAGCTCTGCTCTCCGAAGGAAGGTGAATTCAGCAAGTTTCTTTTTCAAAAAAAAAAAAAAAAAAAGATTAGAACTGGAATGGGGCATAGAAAAGTTAACAGTCACAAGGCTGCCCCCCCGTGACGATTCTCTGAAACAGCATTGCCTTCTGGACAACTTCTGGGCTGCTTTATCTCTTTTGAACTCGTGTCATCTGTGGTCGAAAAGTTATTGAATCCAAACAGTTATTTTAATCTACGAGAAATGGGCGGGAGGTGGGGGCGGATATGGTCCGGGTGAAACACTCTTCTGCCCAGAGACGCTGGAGAATTTATGCAGTGTGTCCTTCCAGTCCTTTCTATGAACATCTGTCATAGCTGTGCTTTGTAAATTCCTCATCTTGTACCCTACCCACCAAGGCCGCCCTGCCCCCACCCACTCCTTTCTTTTCGTTTTCGGTTCTGCAACAACAGCTCTGACTGCTGGAGCTTGCCTGATGATATAATCCAAAAGGCATTCACCAGCCGACCAAGGGCCAAGTTATCAAAGAGTTCAATTTTTTTTTTTAAAACTGTTTACTATTCAGGAAATTTGGTAATTATTTTTTTTCTCTCCACGTAGTGGTATTACCCTCTCTCTTTTGATATTAGATCCTCTATGGCCCCTAGCTTCATGCTGTAAGGGGAGGAGAATGATGAAGGGGCTGGAGTAAGGCATCAGAATGTCATATTGCCTCCATGTTATCAGAGTAGGTTTTCAAACCAGCTGAGGGCTTCGCACAAAACAGGATCCCAAATTGCAAGTCCATATCCTCCATCCATGGTTCTGGGAGAATGAAGTTCTATTTTGTCTGCCTTTTATTAGATTCTGTTTAGCATTTTATACCACATGGTTTTTTCTAAATATTATTTCATTTTTTCCCCAATTGCATGTAAAAATAATTTCTAATACTGAATTTTTTAAAATTTTGAGTTCAAATTTCTCTCCCCCACTTCCTCCTTCCCCATTTCCCCTCCCTGAGATGAAAAGCAATTTTATATAGATTGTACATGTGCAATCATACAAAAAATATTTCCGTATTAGTCATGTTGTGAAAGAAAACACTGAGCAAAAAAAGCACCAAAAAAAATTTAAGAAAATGAAAAAGTAGTATGCTTCAATCTGCATTCAGACTCCCTCAGTTCTTTCTCTGGAGGTGGAAAATCTTTTCATCATGAATCCTTTGAAATTGTCTTGGATCATTGTATTGCTAAGAACAGGTAAGTCATTCACAGTTGATCATCATATAATATTGCCATTACTGTGTACAACATTCTCCTGGTTCTGCTCACTTCACTTTGCATCAATTCATGTAAGCCTTCCCAGGTTTTTCTGAAAGCAACCTACTTTATTTTATATTACATTAATACAATCATATATCACTGTTCAGCCATTCTCCAACTGAGGGACATCCCTTCAATGTCCAATTCTTTGCCACAACAAAAAGACTAGCTATAAATATTTTTGCAAAATAGTTCATCCCTTCTTTTAAAAATCTCTTTGGGATACAGACCCATAAGTGGTATTACTGGGTCAAAGCATATGCACCGTTTTATACCCCAAATTGATTTCCAGAATGGCTGGATCAGTCCACAACTCCACTAACAATGCATTAGTGTCCCAATTTTCCCACATCCCTTCCAACATTTATCACTTTCCTTTTTTTGTCATATTAGCCAATCTAATAGGTGTGAGTTATATACTACATGTTGTGTTTTTCTCTGCATCCTTGTCCCAAAAACTTATATTTGGAGAATTAAGATGTATTAGAAAAGGTGAGTATATATCTGTATGTGCACCAAAAATATTTCTGTGGGCTGCTCATAATGCAGTGCTCACTGAAATAATTTCATATTTTGTGCCTCCTTAAATTGCCATGCTTATCTAATCATTTCGTGTATGTAAGCCTTGCTTTCCCAACTAAACAGAAAGGTCCTTAAGGTCAGACAGCATATCCTACTTTTTTTTTTATTGCACCCACAGCTACTTGGGATACATTTTTTGTTACCTTCTTAAAATCCCTAGCATTCCTTCAAAACACAACTCAGGTGCTTCATCCTACATAAAGTCTTTATTGATCCCCTCAATTACTAGTGCTTCCCCTTTCCACAAATAAATAAATATACATACATACATACTTACATATAAAATATATATGTATGTATATGTGTATGTACATGTATAATCTGTGTAAATGTGTATTTATTATTTCTCCCAATTAAAAAATGTAAGTTAGGAACCAAGATGGCAGAGTAAAAACAGGACCTCTGCATGGTTTGGCTCCAACCACCTCCAATACAAGTAAACAAATTCTGGAGCTACAGAACCCACAAAGTGACAGAGAGAAACAAATCTCCTGCTGAAGACAGCCTGCAAGGAAGGGTCACATCAAGCTGGGAGCCAAACACACTCCGAGTGAGCCATGTGGTTCTGGCCCCAGGACAGCCCCACCAGTGGTGGCTGGAGCAGACTTCAGAAGAGTGAATCACCAGCAGCTGTGGTGATTTCCAGAATTCTCAACCCATAAACACCAAAGAGAAAGTAAAAGGTAAGTGGGGAACTCTGTTGAAACAGAAGAACAGAAGAGTGCAGGTCTGGCCCCTGCTCCGGGGCAAGAAGTGGCAGAGGTGTGGCAACTGCAGCTGCTGCCTTATAGCTGCCTCCAGAGCTCCTGGCCTGCAGATTGTAGGGGGACCAAGCAACCATTCAGAGGGCAATCACTCTTGCTCTAACCTACTTGGATCTGGATCATTGTCTTAGGTGGTGATCATGGGGTGTGTGGCCAGTGTGCCAGAGCTTGTGGTTTTGTAGAGAGAGTACCCTCCTAATAGTTCCAGCAGGTGTGAAAACCACAGTGATTTGGGATAAAGCTCCCTCCATTCTGGAAGCAGAGTTCTACCATGGCAAAGAGCTCAAAAGTCAAGTAATTGACTGGCAAGATGAGCAAGCACAGGAAGCACAATAAGACCAGAGAATGTCTTTTTGGAGACAAAAAGGATCGAAGCATTGAATGTGAGGAAGACAGTAAATTGAGAACTCCTGCATCAAAAACATCCAAGAGAAATATGAACTGCTTACAGGCCATGGAGGAGCTCAAGAAGGATTTTGAAAATCAAATAAGAGAAGTGGAGGAAAAATTGGCAAGAGAAATGAAAATGATGCAAGAAAATCATGAAAAGAGAGTCAACAGCCTGCTAAAGA
>CM053586.1:39966006-39989579 GCA_028646515.1 Pseudochirops corinnae | reverse complement strand
AGACCCCAAAAAATACTGAAGAAAATAACACCTTAAAAAGTAGACTAACTCAAATGGCAAAAGAGGCCCAGAAAGCCAATGAGGAGAAAAATGCCTTAAAAAGCCAAATTGCCCAGATGGAAAAGAAATTTTAAAAAATCACTAAGGAGAATAATTCCTTCAAAATTAGATTGGAGCAAATGGAAGCTAATGGTTTTATGAGAAATCAAGATATTATAAAACAAATTGAAACAAGTGAAAAAATAGAAGGCAATGTGAAATATCTCATTGGAAAAACCACTGACCTGGAAAATAGATGCAGGAGAGATAATTTTAAAATTATTGAACTACCTGAAAGCCACAATCAAAAAAAGAGCCTAGAAATCACTCTTCAAGAAATTCTCAAGGAAAATTGCCCTGATATTCTAGAACCAGAGGGCAAGATAGAAATGAACAGAATTCACTGAGCACCTCTTGAAAAAGATCTCAAAAAGAAAACTCCTAGGAATATTATAACCAAATTCCAGAGTTCCCAGGTCAAGGAGAAAATATTACAAGCTGTCAGAAAGAAACAATTTGAGTACTGTGGAAACACAATCAGGATAACACAAGATCTAGCAGCTTCTACACTAAGGGATAGAAAGGCTTGGAATATGATATTCTGGAGGTCAAAGGAGCTAGCATTAAAACCAAGAATCACCCACCCAGCAAAACTGAGTATAATGTTTCAGGGGAAAATATGGTCATTCAATGAAATAGAGGATTTTCGAGCATTCTTGATTAAAAAACCAGAGTTGAACAGAAAATTTGACTTTCAAATACAAGAAGAAAGAGAAGCATGAGAAGGTAAACAGGAAAATGAAATCATAAGGAACTTATTAAAGTTGAACTATCTACATTCCTACATGGAAAAATGATAATTGTAACTCATGATACTTTTCTCAGTATGAGGATAGGATAGTTGAAGGGAATATATATGTATATATGTGTGCATACATACATACATGTATGTATAGGAGGATGTATATGTGTATAAATATATATGTGAGTATGTGCATATGTATGTACATGTATATAAAGACAGAAGGCATAGGATGAGTTGAATATGGAGGGACTATATCTAAAAAATAAAATTAAGAGATGAGAGAGGAATATATTGGGAGAAGAAGAAAGGGAGAAATAGATTAGGGTAAATTATTTCCAATAAAATAGGCAAGAAAAAACTGTTACAATGGAGGGGAAGAGCAGGAAGGTGAAAGGGAATGGGACAATCTGATTCTCATTGAATTTGGTCTAACGAGGGAATAACGTACACATTCAGTTGGGTATCTTACCGTACAGGAAAATAGGTAGGGGATAAAAGTGGGGATGATAGAAGGGATGGCAGATTGGGGGACAGGATAGTTAGAAGCAAACACTTTTGTAAAGGAACAGGGTCAAAGGAGAAAATAGAATAAGTGGGGTGCAGGATAGAATGGAGGGAATTATAGTTCATCTTTCACAATATAACTACTATGGAAATGTTTTGCATAACTATACATATACAACCCATATTGAATTGCTCATCTTCCCAAGTGGGGGTGGGTGAGAAGGGAAGAAGGGAAAAAATCTGGAACTCAAAGTTTTAAAAAACAAATGTTTTTTAAAAAATGTTTTGTTTTTTTTTTACATGCAACTGGGAAATAAAATATACAGGCACTGGGATATATAAATCCCCTACTAGGAAGTTTGGGGGGGGGAATGGGGGAGGATATAAGAGAAAACAGATTAGGGGAAAGGATATTCAGTAGACTCGCTATTTTGGGGGAGGGGATAGGGGAAAGATGGGGAGAAAAATTTATAACTCAAAATCTTATGGAAATGAATGTTGAAAACTAAAAATAAATTGTAAGTTACTTGAGGGCAAAGATTGTTTCTTTTTTTGTCTTTGTATTCTCAGCCCCCAGCAGAATTCCTAGTCCATTAAACTAAGCAATTAATAAGTTCTCTTTGATTGGTAGAACAGGGCTAGGCATATAGAAGGTTCTCAAAAAAAATACCTGCTGGTTGATCACCTCTTAGGGCCTTGGTTTCCTCATCTGTAAAGAGGGTTAGAGTAGATGATCTTTAATATTGCTTTTAACTCTAGATCCTATGATTCTCTTTTATTAAATGATTATCCTTGGGTATGAAATTGGAGATTCATATGAAAATGTGCTCTGATCTAGATTCCATTCTGATAAAGAGTAGAGGGTCTACCTCTTCATACTGTAATTGTTAGTTGATCCCTTGAAATGGATTTACCAAATATCCTGGTAAGTGGTCCAAGAACTATATCCCTAGAGAGTAGGGTCTATAGAGTTAGGGGAATTTTTATGTGGTACGCCCATTCCAAAAACTATACTCCCTGATTTTCCTGTCTGCTCTCCTTCCAAATTAATACAATTAAACCACCCTTCTGACTAACTAAAAAAAACTACCCCCATCTCCTGCCTACTCTTCTTCTTTGGCTATCACGACACTTGGTTCTCCTACCAAATTGACTACTTCTCTTCTCTCTATATTCTCTCTCTTGGTAATTTGATCACCTGTCATAGTCTCAATTGTCATCTCTATACAAATAATTCCCACACTTTATGTATTTTTATGTCCAATGGTATTCTCTCAAGAGAATCCAGTCCCACAATATCAGCTACTTACAAAACAAATATGCCTCACAGATATCTCAAATTCAACATGTCCAAGGGGCAGCTAGGTGGCACACTGGCCCTGAAGTCAGGAGGACCTGAGTTCAAACCTGACCTCAGACACTTGACACATAACTAGCTATGTGACATTGAGCAAGTCACTTAACCCTAATTGCCTTGTCTTCCTCTCCCTGAAAACAAACAAAAACATCCAAAATGGAATTCATTTTTCCACCCTAAATCCATTCCTCTTCCAAACTTCCTTATTTCTTTTGAGAGTACCACCATTTCTACAGTCTCCCAGGTCCATAATCTCAGAGTTAAACTTTGCCTTTTTTCCTCATCACTCATTATCCAGCCAGTTACCAAGTCTTACTGATACTCTCTTCACATCTCTCACATTCATCCTCTTCTTTTCACTGACATAGTCACTACTCTGGTACAGGCACCAAATCATCTCACTAATACACTGGTACAAGGTCCTTCAAATTGGTCTTCCTGCTTCCAGTTTCTCCTCTCTGCAACCCATCCTCCAGAGACTAATCAAAGTAACATTCCAAAGAATTCTAAATAATCCAGGTCTGATTGTGTCATTCCCCTGCTTTCTGGTTCCAATGACTTTGTATTGCCTTTAAAACAAAATAAAAACTCAGTCTGGCTTTTAAAGTCATTCAAAATCTGGATCTCATTTACTTTTCAAGACATTTCATTTCTACTTTTTCATACAAACTGGATCTATTGACTATTACTCAAACTTGATATGCCATCCCCTGTCTTTTTCATCTTCCTTTCTACAGGTAGTCTCCTATGCCTGAAATTCACTTTCTCCTCTTCCTCTCTGAGTCCTGTTTCCTTCAAGGCTCATTTTAGGTGCTCCCTCCTACTTAAATAAACCTTTGGTGAAATTCTCCAGGATATTAATGCTCTCTTCCTCCCCAATGTTTTGTATTTACTTTTCTCTATACATGTCACATTCTCAACCCTAGAATTCACATATTGGAAGTATCCTGCTGAGCCTTTGTTCTTTCCCTCTGATCGGATGGCTCCTCCCAGAGCTTCTGTTTAAGGATGGAGTTCAGGCCAACCTTGTCTCTCTCCTTACCTATGCTTTTCAGATCCGTGTGTGTGTGTGTGTGTGTGTGTGTGTGTGTGTGTGTGTGTGTGTGTGTGTGTTCTTTCCCTGCTAGAATGTCAGTTCCTTGAAGGCAGGCACTATTTTTCTTTCTGCTTGCATCTGAATTCCCAACGCTTAAAACAGTTCCTACACATTATAAGCACTTAATAAATACTTCTTGATGCACTGTTTTGTCTGTTTCCCCACTGTCCAGCGTATGGTAGGTGCTTAGTAAATATTTAAATTGAACTGAATTGAAGCAGAACCAGAATAACTTTTCTAAAGAGTGTATCAATTCATAAAACAGTAACAAGTACACAATCATAGTTATTAGTTATTGTTCTAATTTCCTCCTCCCTCCCTTCCATCTTTTCTCTCTTACTTCTTTTCTCCTTCCCTCTCTCCTTCCTTTCTTTTCCTCCCTCCTTCCTTCCTACTTTCGTCTTTCTTTCCCTCCCTTTCCTTCCTTCTTTTCTTTCTCCCTTCCTCTCTCCCTCCTTTTTCCTTCCCTGTCCTCCTCCCTTTCTTTCTCCCTCCCTCCATTCCTTCCTTCCTTCCTTCCTTCCTTCCTTCCTTCCTTCCTTCCTTCCTTCTTTCCTTCCTTCCTTCCCTTTTTCCCCTCTCCTTTCTGTCTCAAAGATATTTGTTTTACTTTTTTCCTTTTTTCATTATATATTTCCCAAAAGGTAGATAGGTAACCTAGGTCACAATGTGGATTATTTTGTTGTTTTCCAAACAGAAAATCCTTCATTGTATTTAGAACTGCCCTCTCATCCGCATTAGCACTAGGCATACTTGTCTTTAAAATATGTAGACTAACCCCAGCTTCTGAGTTTTCTCTCCTTTCATGTCTCAACTGTAGGTACTTCAGAGTTCCCAAAAGCTTCAAAGCTCTGATGTCTAGTTACTGAGGCACACTGGACTGAACTTGATCTTGAATCTACAAAACTACATTTTAAGTATTATATAGGACACTGCAGAGGTCAAATGATTGTGCAGGTATACAAGCTCGGTATGTTTCTCTTTTGCCAGAAGTAGGTCAAAGATAATGTATTAATGACTTGCAAGCATTTCTATTTAGAGAGGAAGAGAATCAAAGGATACACTTTCTTCCTGTTGTTTTGGATGCTTTCTCCCACAACCAATGAAATAATTTCCATCACTTACATTTTATAGTGATCAGAACACAGGCAAAATTCTACAAAGATAAAATAAGGAGACAATATTTAATTGGGGGATTTTTGACTTTTCAAATAGAAATAAAGAAATATTATGTTGGGAGGTATATTCTTGGAGATAATGTCTTTTTTGCAAAACTGTTAGGTCCAAGGTATGACAAAAAGGTCACATACCAGATTTAGTCCATGATAAAATTAAGGATAATTCCTTTGGTTGTTAACAAAGGGACAGTCCATCTTGTACCACTCTCTTTAAAGAGTCTCTTTTTAGTCCTGTCAAAGATAAACTTCAGAAATTTTTCTCTTATTTGGTCATCACTAATCTTTTCCAGGAAGGGTTCCTTCTAGATTTTGACTGAGTCTAGGAACCAATTAGGTCTTTAATAAGAATGCAATAAAGGACTTTGGAGTGGGATATTGTCTCTTTGACACTGATAATTTTTTTAAAAAAGACTAGTGAGGTCTTTTGTTCATATTAGATCAAGGAAAACAGACTAGTATATTGTCAAAATATGATTTATTATTTATTTCAGAAAACAAAAATAGACCTTAGGGTTATATGCTTTTACCCTCACCCCACCCCAAGAGTCTGTAATCTATACAATTAGTAAAACAAGCTTACCATTACTTAAAACACATTAGGAACCCTTATTTGGCAACTGTCTGAAGTTGACCGGACACATGAGAAGGAGACTATATGGTGATATAATATAATATATAAGAATATAATATAATAATAATATAAGAATCTGTGGTAATTTGGGTATGTTGAGTGGGTGTTCTATAATTTTATTCACATTGGAACTTCTAGAATGTTCTGTCTACAGATGCAGATTACAACTCTTCAATAATTTATAATAAATTTATAATATATGAAATCATTATTTATTATGTTATGTTAACATAATACATTTATAATAAATAATTATGTAATTTATAGAGAGTTGCTTAGGGATACTGAGAAGTCAAGTGGCTTGTCAATGGTCACAAAGGCTGGACTTGAACCCAGACCCTCCTGAATCCCAGGCTGGCTCTCTATCCACTTTATTAGGCCAAATCTCATACACTGCTGTTAGGTTTACAAAAACCTAGTTCAGACTCCAAGTGTAGGATCATTTCATTTATATAATGCTGATATATTTGTTGGATCAAGGCATCACTGACTATAATCCTTACAGTAATATAGAGGATACCCATCCTTTCCATCTGACTTATCACTATGTTCTCCACACTCCCGGGCTCTGCCATCTGACCTGACTTGCAGTCCTCTGCAGGAGGTTTATTCTAGGAGCGTTGCCTTCCCCATTAGAATTTGAGCTCCTTGAGAGCAGACAGGCACGGTCTCACTTTCCTCTTTGCATTCTCAGCAATAAGTGCAGTGCCCCGCACCTGGTAAGTGTAGCTAGGCAGCTCAATGGAAAGAGTGCAGAGCCTGTAGTCAGGAGGAGCTGAGTTCAAATCCTGTCTCAGCTACTTATCAGCAGCGTGACCGCAGGCAAGTCACTTGGCTTCTGTTTGCCTCAGTTTCCTCATCTATAAAATAGGGATAATAATAGCACTGATCTCTCAAAGTCCTTGTGAGAATCACATGAAATGATCACTGTAAAGTACTTGGCATCTAGTAAGCACTATATAAATGTTAGCCATTATCTTTTATAAATGCTTTTTCATTCATTTGTTTAAGCTCACTTGTGGCTTCTGAGGATCAACTGTAATAACATATGTAAAGCACCTTGCACATTTTAGAAGTGCTATATAAATCTAGCTATAAATATCAGTATTATCATTCTGTGAGGACTGTAGGTTGATGTCTTGGACACCCAAGCTCATTGGTAAATAGGTATCACTATCTCGCTCTCATCAGCATTGGCTCAAAGAGGGAAAAACAAACACACTCAATTGGATATAGAGATAGATCTTACCCTCCAGGAAAGTAAGAGGGGAACGAGATTAGAAAAGGGGGAGGGGGTGATAAAATGGAGGGAAAGTTGGGGGAGGCAGTAGTCATAAGCAAAATACTTTTGAGGAGGAACAGAGTGAAAGGAGAGAAAGAATGGAATAAATGAGGGAGGTTTGGATGGAAGGAAATACAGTTAGCAACAGAAACTGTGAAAAAAAATTTTGAAGCCTTATTTCTCAAACATATAGAGATTTGAGTCATTGAGAACCATTCCCCAATTGATAAATGATCAAGTTTTCAGGCGAAATAATCAAAGCTATCTATAGCCATATGAAAAATTACTCTAATTCACCACTGAGTGGAAAAATGCAAATTAAAGGTAAATGACAAATTTTTGAAGGGATATGGGAAAAATGAGGCATTAATGCATTATTGGTGGAGTTGTGAACTGATTCAACCATTTTGGAGAGCAATTTGGAACTATGCCCAAATGGCTATAAAACCATGCACACCCTTTGACCTAGTAATACCACTACTGGATCTGTATCCCAAAAGAGATTAAAAACAAAGAGGAAAAGGGTTTACATGTACAAAAATCTTTGTAGCAGCTCTTTTCTGGGGGCAAAGAATTAGAAATTGAGGGGATGCCCATCAATCAGGGAATGGTGAAACAAGCTGTGGTATATGATTATGATGGGATACTATTGATAAGAATAAGAAATAATGAGCAGGATGATCTCAGAAAAACCTGGAAAGACTTGCATGGACTGATGCAAAGTGAAATATACTGTGTACAAAGTAACAGCAATATTGTAAAATGATCAGCTGTGAATGACTTAGCTATTCTCACCAGTACAATGATCCAAGACAACTCTGAAGGACTTATGATGAAAAATACTATCCATCCCCAGAGAAAGAATTGATGGTGTGTGAATACAAATCAATAGTTTTTTCTATGTTTTCTTTAACAACATGACTATTACAGATATATATTGTATGACTACACATATACAACCTATAGAGAAATGCTTGCCTTTCAAATGAGGGAAGGTGGGGAAGGAGGAAGGGAGAGAGAGAGAATTTGGAACTCAACATTTTTAAAAATAAATGTTCAAAACTGTTTTTGCATGTAGCTGGGGAAATAAAATACTAAACAAAAATAATTTTAAAAAAGAAAAAAATAAAGTGGTATTTGAACTCAGGTTTTCCTGACTACCTTCCCCCCCCAAAAAAAACAGGTATCACTGAAAGTTGAACTGCTATAATTTTAGGGCTGCTTTTACAGAAAAAAATTAACTCAAAGACCATAGCAGAATCTTTACAGGGAATAGTCAGACCTGATCCCCTATACCTAATGGCTCTCTGGGGAGATGCTGGAAGTCAATCTGTGTGCCATTTCGGCAACTACTAGGGATGTGTTACAAGTTGGCCAGAGAAGTTATGATTCACTTATTCATAGGAATTGTTATATACAAAGTGAGTGAAAGAAAAACATCAAGAATAGAAGCCAGACACGGAAGTTGTTGTTTGGCTTATCTTAACTTTTATTCAAGCTTACGATGTTGAAAGCAGTAAGAAGAGTTCCCAAAGTATTTATTAGGAACTTGAAAAATATACTTATAAGTGGAGCAATGCTCTGAGGCAACTATTCTAATTCCAATTCCCAGTGATGAGTTGGGTTTCCAAAGCATGGCTACTATATCCTCTCAGGTCTTCTAGGTGTCTATCCTCTAACTCTGAGGGGTCACATGGTATCTTTCTAATGTTATAGTTCATAATCCCCCACTAAAGTGCTTCTTGTCATTATTATCAATTATCAATTTGTCAGTAGGACATAATTAGCCTTTTGGAAAAGGGTATTTATCAATGTGGTATGGTAAGGATAGCTGGCACAGACATTCCCCCCAAAGTCTGTGATATACTCTCTATCATATACATATAGAATCCAAGAGAAAATTCAAAATTAGAAAGCACACACAGCAAAAGTCCATTCTTTATAAGCCCATTTGCTGGTGTCCTTAAAATGTTCCCTTTAAATATGGTATAGTTCCCCTATTTCTTGTAAGAGTCTTTACCAATCAATCCAGACTATCCTTGGCTCCTGATGCAGAAACTGCCATCATGAACTGATCTCTGGGAGACACTGCTAGATTGCCAATGAAAATCCAAATCCTTTGGTCTTCTGAAGTTCACCAGGTACTCCTCTGTTTGGGTAGAAATAGGTGCCAAGGCTAAGGCACTCTCTTTCCCATCAAGCTATTCCTTTTCAGGGGTGGCTCTTTCTCTTCTCTGCTCTCAGACATTCAAATCTCTCCAATTCTGACTTGGTTCCTGATTTTATACAAGCTCTGAAGGGTGTAACCAAGTCCCTGTGCCAATTGGAACAGACTTATCAATGTCACTCCAGATCGTTCAATGACTTTATTGAGACACGTTCTTACTAAGTTAAGGTATTAGGGCATAAAATCTTATTATTGACATTAAATAGGAATGAGACAATTGCCCAGGCTTATCCCTACCCTTATAATAGTATATATTTGTATGCAGGGAATATATGTATGTGTATATTTGCACACAAATGTGCACATATATGCAAACACATTGCTTATGAGTTGACACTGTTCACATATTTAATATTGCTCATTTGGGATTCAAAGAATTTTGTTGTCATGTGGCATAGTGAGGTGACTGCTCTGTGTTCAGGCTGGCAGTTTTTTTGAAATCCAGTCTGCATCTCTGTAGAATGCCAGCTCTGGTAGAGATTCAAGGCTATCACACAGGGTAAACGTAACAAGTGACCTTTGGCTACATAGCTTCGGGAAAATATTTGTGGAATCAAGTCTTCATGGTATTTTCAGGGTCTGGGACAACACTTGATTGATTTTTTCAAATATTGAGTATATATGGGGGCAGCTAGGTAGCACAGTGAATAGAGCACGGGTCCGGGAGTCAGGAGGATCTGAGTTTAAATCCGGTCTCAGACACTTAACACTTACTAGCCGTGTGACCTTGAGCAAATCACTTAACCCCAATTGCCCTGCCTTCCCCTCCTCCAAAAAAGCAAAACAAAAAATATTGAGCATATGTTTTATTCTTCCATTGCTACAATTTAAGCTGGATTAGAACAATGCAGGCCAACCAGCTCTCTGGAAGTATCATAACTTTTAAAGTTAATTTCCTTTACAAATGTTAATTGGGTTATAAAATTGTGGTGGAGTACCTTATAGATAAAATGATGGTCTAAAACAATGGTGGGCCAATTCAATTTTAGAAGTACTATTCAAAACTTGATTTAGTTGGGGCTACCTCAAGTCTTTATCTCATAGGATGGTCCTGGGTTCCAGGTAGGTATCTCCTTGTCTAGACAAAGGCATGTTGCACCTACATGTCCAAAAATGCATGTCTGGACCAAGGAAGGCCTAGGAAAAAAGAGCTGGCTCCCAGGCAGACAAGAGGGGATGCTTCTGCCTGGGTGAATCCCAGAGGTCCTGAGTTACTTTGAGGAAGAGAGAGATTTGCAGGACAGGCAGGCCTACATTTAGAAGATTCAAAGCCATTCTTCAAGTTTTCATTGGTTCCTTCATTCACCAACTATTTATTAGCTTCTATGTCAGGAGCTAAGGTGGATAAAAGATAAATAGGATTGGGTCCCTGCCCCAAGGACCTTGCAATATAGTAGGGAAGATAAGGCATGCAGACACATACAAAGGAGACTATGATAAGTATATCAGAATAGTACAAAGAAATGTTATGTGAGTGTTCAGAGAAAGGAAGGATAAGGGGTCATAATAGGAGTAGTATTTCATGAGATAGAGACTGAAGTGGGGTACATTTAGGTAGAGACGCCATCATGTAGAAAGACAATAAGATGCACTGTCGAGTACAGCTAGGTTGCTCAATGTTCCCTAAAACTGTGAAGCAAAACAGTATGAGATTATCCCAGAAAGGTAAATTAGAACCATATTTCAGAGGCTCTCAAAGGTCAAGTTCATGTTTGGACTTTATTCTGTGGTCAATGGGGAGGCATTAAATGTTTCTAAGCACTGGAGTGACATGACAGAGATGTGTGGTAGGAAGATCATTATGGCAGTGGTGCATCAGATGGGTCCGAGTTGCTAACTCAACCCTCTTAAAATGACCTCATGCCTGGAGCCTTCTGTACTTATATGTGTTGTGCGTGCTCCTTGAAGATCTGGCATTTATATAGTGTTTAAAGGTTTGAGAAATGCTTCATGTAATATTCACTCATTTGATCCTTACAACAAAGCCGGGAGTTAGCTGAAGGCAGGGACAGTCTCACTTTGTCTTTGTGCCTGGTGTGTAAGCGCTTAATGAATGCTTAAGGATTGATCGGAGAAAAACCAGAGACAAAAAAAAAATACAGGAAAAATGCAATAAGTGACTGAATTTTGACAGTAGCAATAAAAATGGAATGGGAGAAATAGATGATAAAAAATATCATGGACAGAGACACCAAACAACTTACCATTTTTGCTCTGTCCTATGGCTATCATTAACTCTCATATTTAAGCTGCAGGGAGAATTAGCAAGAAGCCTTTCTTGACTCCTCCTAACCCTCTTGCCTTCCCTCTGAGACTACCTTCGTCTTACCCTGCATTTATCTCATGTGGATATATTGCTTACATTTTGCCTCCCCCACTGGAATGTACATGCGTTTCTTTGTATTCACAGTATCTGGCACAATGCCTGGCACATTTGTTGTTCAGTTATGTTGTTCAGTTATGTTGAAATCTTCATGACGCCATTTGGGGTTTTCTTGGCAAAGATACTAGAGTGGTTCGTCATTTCCTTCTCCAACTCATTTTACCGATGAAGAAACTGAGACAGAGTTAAGTGACTTGCCCAGGGTCATGCAGCTAGTGAGTGTCTGAGGCCAGATTTGAATTCAGGAAGATGAGTCTTCCTGACTCCAGGTCTGGCACCCTGGCTACTATGTCACCTAGCTGTCCCCCACCTGGCACATAATAAGTGCTGAATAAATGTTTGTTGACCGACTCAAAACTAGTCCCATTATTCTGCTGCTGTCATCAGAAGAACTAAACACTTGGGAGGGTTCAACATGGTAATGCTATGCATCATGGATGTGCAAGAATTCTGTAAGTAGTTTTGGTTTTGGTCATATTGTACATCAGGATACCTCTGCTCTGGGGAAGACTTGTGTTTTCTCTAGTCAAGATGTATGTGTTTACGATTCAGAAACAGAATTAACTCTGTCCTTGACAATTCTTTCTAAGTCATTCCCTCTTCTTTAGGGGGAGTCTGTACTAAAGACTTCCAAGGGAACAGTTGGTAAGTAGGGGAAGAATGACCTAAGAGCAGTGTCTTAAAAATCATAGGATGAGAATGCACCAAGACGGAGGGATGGAGATGGTACATGAGTATAAGATCCCGCAAGGGCTGAGAAAGATGAAGACTAAGAAAAAGTTATTGGATTTAGTGAATAAGTCATTGGTTGCTTTTGATTGACTAATTTTAGTAGAGTTTTTTTTTTTTTTTTTTAGAGAGGCAAACCAACTGGTAAGGAATTGAGAAATGGGTCGGTATTAAAGAAGTAGAGAAAGGAAGTGTAGACTACTTTCCTTGGAAGTCTAGGTTGCAGGATAAAAACAAGGCTTTTTTTCAGTAAGGATTAAAGATTGAGACACAGTATAAACCTCAGAGGCCAATGAGTCCAATCTCATCATTTTACAGATGAGGAAACTGAGGCTTGGGTAGGTTAAATGAGTTGCCCAACGTGGCAAAAGGAGTGTCAGAAGAAGGATTTAACAGATCCTCTGTCTCCGGAGACATTGTCCTTTCTATTGTATGATCATGGGCCAAGAGAATGGAGCAGCTAGGAAAAGAGAGACTGAAAATGCTAAAGAAAGCAGGGATGACTCATGGAATGATTCCCCAGAGGCAGCATGAGGCAATGGGATCTGGAGTATAAGTGAAAGATTTATCTATTACGTTAAAAAATAGTCACCTCTGAGACAGTGAGGAAGGAAGATAAGTTAGGTAAAGACAGAGAAGTTTTGAGATATGAGGGCCATTGAAGGAGCTAACATCAGGCTTTCCTCAGTGAAGCAGATGGCAAGATTATCTTCTGAAAGAAGAGTAACCACAGGGTTAGAGGGCTTGAAGTGGATGGGAAAAAATGGAGCTCTCACTCTCTGTCATGTGATAGAGAATTAGTTGGTAGGACATGTGAAAAGGAACAATAAACTGAATTTAAGTAGCATGAGTATGTAGTGGATCCATTTATCATGGTTTCAAGATTTTTCCAACAATATGTGGCAGTCTGGAGCAGGAACTGAAAAAAAAAGATGAGATGGGTTACTCAAGGTTAAGGCAAGGGATGATAAAAGGCCAAAAGGAGTGAGCGATTCTAGAGTGATAGTTAAAGGACTGTTAAAATGACTGACCAGGGAATGTGGCTGTTCAAGGAAACAAGCGACACCTGAATGGGGCTGATGGGCTCATGAGAAGAGAGGGCTTGAGAGAATACAGCCTGTGATAAGTACAAAGATGTTTCATACGAGTGAAGGCAAGACAGGTGGAGGGATAGCACATTGTGGTTAGAAAGAAATTGGCAGTGGAGCCATTTTCAATAACAACAGCTCAAGGTATGGGCATGTGAGTGAGTGCTTGAAGTAGAGAGAAGGTGAGGTCAAGAAACTGTAAAAACATAAAGGAACTGCCAGATTTTCCCTTACCTAAATGACTTTGAATGGAAACTAACCCAGAGAGGAGCCAGGGAGAAGATTTTGTGGAAGTTTTACTTGTTTAAATGATGACTGAGTTTGTTCATGTGGGGAGGGCTAAGGAACTTAAGTGAGCCACAGGTTACAGAATACCTCTAGACAAGCTGTCTCAATGGACAGCCTTCGGGGTTATCTGCACATCCTCCGCTCTAAGTCTAGGGAGGTACTGGAGTTGTCATGGAGCTCAGCAATCCAGCATGGTGCACTACTGAGGTACGTTTAGTAGTTTTAGGGAGGCAGACCAACTGTTAAGGAGTTAAAGAAAAATGAGATATTGAGGAAGTAGAGAAAGGAAGTATAGACTACTCTCTTTGGAAGTCTGGATCACAGGATAAAGGGAATGCTTTTAAAGAATTAAACTGAGTTTTAAAGAACATTTTAAAGAATTTGGAGGGCCGTCATTTGTAGGAGAGCTAAGGACTTATTCTGCTCAGCTCCAGAGAGCAAATGTGCTCTAGGGAGAACTTAGCACTAAGCTGATCTCCACTCTAAGAAGAAAAGCGGGATTTGGTCATATGGGGAATATTTGGGAGTCTTTCAGCAACATGAAACTATTGGTTTAATTGGACCCATACATAACTAGGGCAGGGTGACCAAGGCTGTGCCCTAAGACACTGAATTTAGAGAATGCAGTTTTTCAGCCACATAAAAACAACAGAGATAAATACTTAGCAAGAATAATTAAGATTGATAGATAGTGGACTGGAGTGAAGTTGGATTTATTAAAAACTGAAATAAGCCAACCCTTGAAAGTAGTGAATTCCTCTCCAGAGACTTTAGAGTAGAAGCTGACCACTTCTTACGTATGTTGGGTGGTAGATTCTTAGAATGTTGAAGTATGGGTTGGACTAGATACCCTTTGAAGTTCTTGCCAAATCAGAGATGTGCTGACAGGGAAATAAGGCTAGTAAAAGGATATAATCTTAATGGATCTTGAAAATAAGTTGGGTAAGAAACATCGTGGGGTCCAAACTCTTTTGTGCTCAGAAAAAAAAAAAAAAAACAGAGGCAGCTAGGTAACACAGTACATAGATCACTGGCCTTGGAGTTAGAATGACCTGAATTCAAATATGACCTCAGACACTTGATACTTACTAGCTGTGTGACCTTGGGCAAGTCACTCAAATCCAATTGCCTCAACTTCTCCCACTGCCCCCCACCACCAAAAAAAAAAATTCATTCTCATTCAGAAGTAACTCTTATAGATACTATCACAGCTGGGCTCTTCTTCCCAGCTTGACCCTGGTAAATAAGTTTTTCATGGATAGTACAAACTCTTTTCCTTGACTCCATCATTTTTAAGTCCTATCTGGCATGTGGAATACTTCACAATCAATTTGCTGCCTGGCAATGTTCTTTGCATAGAAATGAAAGAAACAGGAATGAAGAGCAGAAGTTGCAAGGAGACAGATTTAAGTTCAATGTAAGGAAAAACAATCAGAGAAACCCAATAGTGAAATGGGATGCCTTGGGAGGTAATAGGTTCCCTCTCAATGGAAGTTTTCAATTAGAGACTGGAGAACCATTTATATAAGGTAAGTTTGGCACAGATTCTTTTTTTCAGATACAGATTGGACTAGATGTCTACTAATGTCCTCTAAAATTCTACCAGTATACGAATGAGTAGTTATTTACTAAGCCATGGAATCTCAGAGTTTGAAGAGATCAAAGAGGGGAGGCTAGGTAGTACAGTGAGTATAAAACTGGCCCTGGAGTCAGGAAGGACCTGAGTTCAAATCTGGCCTCAGACACTTAACACTTACTAGCCCTGTGACCCTGGGCCAGTCACTTAATCCCAATTGCCCTTCCTTCCCCCCCTCCAAATTTTTTTTTTAAAGCAAAAAATAAAAAAAAAAATGAAGGGATCAAAGACCTCATTTAGGAGAGTCAGTGTGGTAAGAGGTGGAAAAATTTCTGGATCCTAAGTGAGTCACAATATCTGGGTTCAAAATAATTTAATAAATAAAATAATTAGTCACAAGACTAACGCTTACTAGCTTTGTGACCATGGGGAAATCAATTAACCTCTTTGAACATGTTTCCTATCTGCTTAATGTAGATAATTAATAGGTGTGTTATCTACCTCTCAGAGTTGTTGTGAGTAAACCTTATAGCCTATCTATCTATCTATCTATCTATCTATCTATCTATCTATCTATCTCTCAGATATTTATCTACCTACTTATCTATTTGTATGTATCCAATTTTGCCTAATGCATTAATTTTCTCCACCACATTCTTGAAATTGGCCATATTGTTTCTACTTGAACGCTTCAACAATGGAAAACTGTAACATTCTACTTTTGGACAGCTCTACCTACTAGAAATGTAATTCTTTTAATGAACTGAAATGAACCTTATACTTTCACCCATTGATCCTCCTTTTCTCCTCTGAGGCTAAGCAATATAAGTCTAAATCTTGTTCCATTGGGCAAACCTTAACAATCTGTAAACAATTTAGAAAACATTTATTAATAATTTGTTTGCAAGGAAATGTGATGTCACTAGAGTGCTGGGTTTAAAATGGTCAGATGTCAGTTTGTCTCAAGACAGGATGGATTTTTTTTTATTTTTAACAAGCCTATGTGGTGACAAATCCTAAAGGGTTTGGAGTTGGTAAGACCTGGGTTTGAATCTATGTCTGACCATAAGCTAATCAGTCAACCACTGTATACCAAAAACAACCCACTAGGTCTTACCTACTAAGTCATACTTGGCACAGGGAGTTCCAACATCTGGAGTTCCCCACTGATGATGAAATAATGGAGCCTTTCAAACATTTAAGTATTTGAGTATCTGTGCTAGGCAGTGGGGAATACAAACACCAAAAAGAATGAGTCCCTGACCTCAAGGAGGGCTGTTGGAGGATACAGCCAAGTGTATAAGTAAAAACAAAATGAGATACCATCTGTAAAGTTATTTGCCAACCTTAAGGTGCCATACAAATGTTAGCTATCATCATCCTCATCATCATCATTCGAGGAGGGAGAGAACACTAATAATAGAGGAAACCCTGCTAGGCTTTATGGAGCAGATGGCATATAAGTTGAGTTTTAGAGGAAGATAAAGATTGAGAGAGGTGGGATTGAGGAGGGAGTGCATTCCAGGCATGATGGCAGCTTGTGGGATGTATGTAGAATGTCAAGTTCAGGCAGCAGCAAGTAATCTGGTTTGCTGGATCAGAGAATTTGTGAAGGGAATAATGTAGAATAAGCCTGGGAAGGAAGGCTGAAGCCAGGTTGTGAGGACATTAAATATTGCTGTTAAGTTTTCTCTTCTCTGGGGTAAATAGCTCTAGCCCCTTCAGTCAGTCCTTCTAGGGCAATACTTACATCAAACAAAATCCTGCTAAATTCAACCAAACTAAGCTTCAATGTTGAGAGAATTTATATTAGGAGATTATAATTCTTAAATGAATGAAAAGTCTCATGAAGATTTAGGGGGGGCTTGTGAAAAAAAGGCATTTCTGAAAGCAGCCCCAATCCCCTTTTGTCAGATAACTGGTACTCAGCAAAGAGTTAACTTATAAGGCAGTGTCACAGATCCTGGTCAGGCAACATAAGTGAACATAATGATGTAATTCTTGTAACATGACTCTTTCCTGGAGAGCTGTGCCTCCTTTGGAAACTCAGAAATGTGTCCTTTTATAGCTTGCCACATAATTCAATTTACTTTCAATAAAAGCTCAATAAAAAGGTTCACTTGATTAAAGAATATTAAATACTTACGAAATACAGGGCTAGGTGCTGATATGGTACAGTAAAATGGAAAGAATCCTAAATCTACAGTCAGTGGACCCGTAAGGCCTTGGAAAAGTCACAATTTTCCTGTACCTCAGTTTCCTCCTCTGTGAAATAAAGATGGCCTTTGAGGTCATCTTCCACATGTATGATTTTATGACACAAAGAAAGACGAACATCTTGCTTTCATTGAGTTTACAACCCAGTGGGAAAGATGAAACAAGGGAGAATTAGATAAGCCCCAAAGGAAAACAAAACAAAACAAACAAAAAACCAGGGATAATGCTATAAGAAATTTTAGGAGAAAGTGAGATCACTTTCATCTATGGGGGAAAGAAGCATAAGAAAAGGCATAACAGAAGAGGTGGAACTAGAATTGAGCCTGAAAGATTCAGAGAACAACCCATTAGAGCAGTGGTTCTCAACTTTCCTAATGCCTCGACCTTTTAATACAGTTCCTCATGTTGTGATGACCCCTAACTATAAAATTATTTTTGTTGCTACTTCATAACTGTAATTTTGCTACTGTTATGAATCATAATGAAAATATCTGATAGGCAGGATGTATTTAAATTGAACATAACCCACAGGTTGAGAACCGCTGCATTAGCGGCATGGGGAACGTGATAGAAGACAGGATAGGAGAGGGTAGGATGAGAAGCAGGGACGGTGTATTTAAGTGGTACCTGGAAGGTTAGATAAGTAAAGGAGTAGCAGGAGACAGAGATGGAAAGGCAGGTTGAAGCTAGAACGTGAAGGGCCTTGCATATCAGCATCAAGGATTTAAACTGTATTCAATAGGTGATGTGGATTAGTTATACATTAGGACTATTACTTAAGATATCGTAGGATGGAGGTAGAAAGACAAGGTAGGAGACGACTACAATAAATTAGTTGGGAAAATAAAAGGACTTAAACAAGGGGAAGAGGATGAATATGAAAAATATTGTGGGGATAAAATCAACAGGATTTGGCCCCAATTAAATGGTGATGGAAAGTAGTTTTGGCGGGGGAGAGATATACGTTTGTGAGTCATTTGCATTTGGTTCAACACTCAAGAGTGGATAAGATCACTGAAAAACAAAAAAGGGTCAAAGACAGAACTCTGGAGGATGTCCATATTTAAGGGGAGGGGGAAGAAGAAGCTCCAGCAAATCAAACAGGAGAGGTCAGAGAGGTAGAAGGAAAACCATAAGAATATGATATCTCAGAAGTCAAGGGAGAAAAGAGAAAAATATATATTCGGGAGGGGGGAATCATGAGATTCAGTAAGAAACTTCCTACAATGGAACAGGTGCTAGATTTAGAGTCAGAGGATTTGAATTTGAATTCTCGTTCTGATATTTCTTAGCAGTGTGATCTTAGACAAGTCACTTAATCACTTAATATCTAAGAGCCCTAGTTTTCTCATCTGTAAAATGAGATGGATGGACTAATTGGATTTTAAAGTCTCTTGAAACTCTAAATCTACAGTTCTATGGTAAATAAGTATAGAAGCCAGGAGACTGTGAGCCAAGCACCAAAGTCATGGAGAAAGGACAGTGACTTAATTTAACTTTGGTTCCGAAAACTTTTGATTTCAAACTGTACTATTTGGCATGGAAGTCCAGACTGATGATGGTTTTAAGAAATCAGGTAGTTGAAGCAGTCTTAAAATGAAAAAAGGATGGAAAGGGGAAAGAGAATGAGGGTAGGAGCAAGGAAAGGAAAAGGAAAGAAAATTGTTTTTTTTTCCTCTAAGTAATTCAAAGGTGGTCTGAGGAAACTAGAATTTTGTCTTGTCCATGAGATATGGTTAACATGATTTCTGTGGGTACAGAAATCCCAAATCTGGGTTTTTAATGGTGATGAATCCTAAGCAGACTATTCTAATAATTCTTATAGCCCTAGGAAAATCCAGTGATATTGGGTATAATGAATGTCCTCTTTAAAATGGTCAGATGTCAGTTTAAGCTTCAAGTCAAGGCAGGTTTTAGATTTTTTTTTTTAAACAAGTGTTTATCTACATGACAGCAAATCTGGAGCTTTGTTTTGAAGTAAAAGTATGACAATAGCAACAAATACAACATAGAAAAAGCCATTTATTTGTGGAGGCATCAATGTGGAGACAGAATTAGGGCACATTATTATAAAACATTTTCCACTGTCTACTCTTATTTATTATAACAATATCAATTACCCACACAATGCTTTTCAGTTTTCAGGAAATGTTCACACCTATTAGATCTTTTGACCTTTACCATAATCCTTGAAGCTAATATCATTATCCTTGCTTATGGATGAACTGTGGCTCAGTGTCTTAAATCTTAAATCATGCCCAAGGTCCCAAGGTCACACAAACTTTTGGACATGTGGAGAAAAAAAACCCAACAACAAGCAAACAAGCCATGTATTCTAATTCTAGGTCAGTGGCCTTTCCACCACCAGGCTACTTCTTCCATCTAACATCTATGACATACCAGGTGTTGTACAGAACATAGAAATTGAATGAGCATTCATTAAGTGCCTACTATATATGGTAGGCAATGCGCTAGGCTCTGGGGGAACAATTCTGTCCCCTCAGAGAGTTACATTCTATCAGGGGAATTAACATTTACACATATAAAAATACAAAATCTATACAGTGTAAACACAAAGAAATTTCAGGAGCAGTCACTAGAGGGTGACTCATGTAGGAGACGGCTCATGAGCTGAGCTTTGAAAGAAACCAGGGATTCTAAGAGGCAAAGCTAGAGAAAAAAATGCATTTTCAAGAAAATAGGAAGAGGAACAGTAAGTAGACCAGTTTGGCCTTTTGGTACAGAGTGCAATAATAAGGAGAGTAATGTGTAATAAGCCTGAGAAGTAGGCTGGAGAGAAATTGTTAACGGCTTTACATGTTAAAAAAAAGTTTCTATTTTTAACCTAGAGGCAATAGGGAGCCACGGAGGCTTTTTAAGTGAGGGAGTGATATGGTTAGACCAGTGCATCACTTTGGAAGCTATGTGGAACAGGGGCTAGAGAAAGTAGAGACCTGACAAAGTGAGACTCGTTAGGAGGCTATTGCATTAGTTCAAGAGAGATGTGATGAGGGACTGGACTAAGGTTGTCATGCCAGTGGAAAAAGGGGGTTGGACACAAAAGATTTGAGAATAGAATGGAAAAGACTTGCTAACTGATTTGTTATGAGGAGTGAGAAAAAAGGAAGGGCAGAGAGAGGTTGTGAACATGGATGACTAAAGAATGGTGGTGTCCTTGACAGGAATACAGAAGTTAGAGGGATGGGTTGTGGAGGGAAAGGTAGGGAGTTCTGATTTAGGCATGTGGAGTCTGAGATGTCCATTGAGCATTCAGTTGGAAATGTCTAATAAGAAAGTGATGATGTGAGACTAGGGGTCAAAAGATGCACAGGCTGTACATATTGCTCTGGAAGTAACTGAACCCATGGGAGCTGATCAGATCACTGAGAGAGAAGGGATAGAAGGAAAAGATAAGAGGGCTGCTTAAGGGAAGGCTGTGGATGACAGAAAGTAAGAAGGAACAGACAGGCAGGGGAGGGAGAAAACCAAGAAGAGTAAGAATCCAGGAAGAGAAGGGAGTCAACTGTGTCAAATGCTGCAGGGGGGTCAGGAAGGATGAGGACAGAAAAACAGCCTTTGGAGTTGCCAGCTGGGAGATTAATAGTATAACTTTAAAGAGAGAGATTTTAGTTGAATTATGAGGTTAGAAAACGGGTTGGAAGGAGTTGAGAAATGAATGAGAGAAGAGGAAGCAGAAGATGGGTGTGGACAGCTTTTTTTCTAGAACTTCGGTTGTAAAAGGGAGGAGAGATATAATAAGACATTAGTTTAAAAGGATTGTAGAGTCAAATGAAAGTCTTTTAAGAATGAATGAGACTTGGGCATGTGAATAGGCAACAAAAAAACACAGAGTACTTTAAAATACAATAGTTTACATCTTGGGAAAATACATAAAGAAGGTCATCATGAATGCCTCCATGGCTCAATGATTAATCTAGCACATTATTCTGAATACACTCAGAAAATGTTTACAAGTGCTCATAAGTAAGAGATGTTAATGGGAGAATGGCACAGTTACCTCCCACCATACTGATTTCAATATGCTAAAGATGTATTTTGAACATCATTAACATAACTTTATGAACCTTTCCTCCATGGATGTTTCTTCTTGGACTTGTTTACACTTTCCATCTGTATAATCCCTGCACTCTATCAGTTTATGGTGAAGAACAGCAACTGCCTCTGTGTCCTTTTAGATTTGGGGGGCACCCCCGATTTCCAGTAGTCTAAGACTTAATGCCCTGCTCCAAGGCCACCCTAATCCTTATCCATTAGGATTTTATAGACTTCAATCACGTCTCCTTTCAACCTCTGTACAGGTCCTCAAGTCCTACATTTTTAGTTCATCTGCACATAAATACACATGAAGACAAACTTAAACTAAACTGAATGACGTTCCTTCAGCTAAATGCAGCATGGGATTGATGGGGTGTAGTGCAGTGTCTCAATGTGATAAACAGTAGTGAGCAAGAATTCGATCAAATTATCATCATCTCACTATCACTGGAGAAGAGAATGTTGTGAAAGTAGTTAGTGAAATGAATACAGGACCAAAGAAATATGTGTGTATGTATATATACAGATTTATAATATAGTATATATATATATATATATTCATATATATCACATATACTATATTCCTGTATATTATATTCTATAATCTGTATTATATAATTACATGATATATAACACACAGACACAATATGCACTTATACATGAACTCTGGAAGAGTGGCAGTGGTTGTCATCTTTGGGTTAGGATGGATAAAATGGGGTTGTTAATGCTTGCCTTTTCCTCAGCTAATCATTGTCTAAAGAGTTTTGGGATACATTTCTTAGAAGTGTATCTGCAAAAAGACTTATTGAAAGGTAATTAGGTGGTGTGAGAAGTTGTTCAAGATGTAAAGGACAGGGACGATGGATGAGAAGAAAGAGTGTCAAGAAGTGATGGGGGAGTGGGATAAGGGATCAAGGAGGTAGGAGGGGTACTAGTGACTATATGAAGGAGAGGCAGCAGAGAGAAAAAGAGATCTGGGTATTAAGAGCAGGCATAGGAAGTCACCTCTGGGGTTCAGAAGACAGTAACAGGAGGCAAGGAGAACCCTGACTGGTACTTTCTATAAGGAGAGGGACCAGGCTGAAGATAGGAAGGCCCTACTCGGAAAAGTGTAACAGATAAGAGAGAAGTGGAGTTTTTGTAGTAACTTTGGGAGATAAAGGAACAGATCCACCACAGATAGTGGAAGCAGAAGCAGTAACAGCAGGCTTTGGCATCAACACGGATCTGAAGAGTATAGAGCATGGTTTCTAGGATGCTCTTGGGGTCAAACACATGGCGGCTGTGTGATTATCAAAGGGCTATGGTCAGCAGGAAGCTGTAACAGTGCATGCCTCCTTGGTAGGGAGCATGTGGGAGCCTTAAGGATCTCATGAATAAGAAGCAGCAAGTATTACAAAGGCATTGGAAAAAGGCAGACAGTGAAATCAATGGAAAAAGTAAGATCATTCGCCAGGGAACCATCAACTTCAAAAATTCCACTGTTGGCTATTTTTCTACAATGAACCTAGGAGAGGAAAGGTTTGTTCCCTCTGAGCTGCCATAAAATCCACCTGTGGTCTTGTATCTCTGTGAGTACTTGTTTCCAGTTCAGGTGCAAGAGATTTCTTCTGGTATGCCTCTCTATATATCAGAAGAGATCTCCTGCCCACCCAGGTTGGCCTCTGGTTTCCACTCTACACATGCCTTTTTCTAAAGTTCATTTTTTATTGTTATAACTGGACTAGTCAAATGTCAGTTGGTCATTGGCCAAGTCACCCCTTCTTAGGACAGTTCTCAATTTCCAAGACTTAGGGAGTCCCTTTACTACTACATTCAGTTGTTCTCAATAGGTTCTCCAACAGGACACAGTAATGGGTTGAGTGGTAGGTATTAAAGATGGTCACTTGTTGATTAGTCCCTTTTGTTTCAAAACCTGAAATGAAAACCTGGATTCTATGTTGTGAATAGACACAGTAAATTCACAAAATTATCCCTGCCAATTCTGAATATGGTCACAAAGCATCAGATGGGAGACTGTTATGGGAATCTGAAGATCTTCCCTGCCCCGAGGCTCTTTGCTAAAGTGGCTACGTGACTCTGAGGACCCTTGGATATTTGAAAGTATACTCTGTTCC
>CM053586.1:39946999-39965506 GCA_028646515.1 Pseudochirops corinnae | reverse complement strand
TGTTTTTCTGTTTGTTTGTAACTTCTGTTTGTATTCTCTGAAGTTCAGGGGGCTGACTTTTCCCCCTGAACTAGGTAAATGATATGTTTGATTAAAGTAAGATTGTTAACCCATTTTGAGTTGCTTTCCTTTAGAAAAGCAGATCTAAGAACCTGTGCTAGTAGCTGCCCTAGGTATGCTAGGGTGCTTGCTGTTACAGAGACATAAGATATATCATGTTTTGTCTCTCTCCTCTGTTCTGAAGAGCAAATTTCCAAAAGAGAATAACTGTGGACTTGGTTCAGGGTCAGAGGAATGCAAGCAAGATATTAACTTACCTTTGCTAAACTCAACCCTTTTTTTTTTAACCAACATCTAAATACACTGTCCATTTGAGTGTGGAGATTGAAGTTTGTTAGTGAGCTAAGAGAGCAGATCTAGGAGACATGGTAATAAACTACAACTCTCCAAATTAACAGTGAAGAAGAATGAGGAGGAGGAGAAAGGGAGGGAGAGAGAGAGAGAGAGAAAGAAAGAGAGAGAGAGAGAGAGAGGAGGTAGCCCTACATACTTCCTAGGAAACCAAGCAATGCCTGTCTCTGAACATCTTTGAGGAAGCCCTAAGAGCTAAAAAGAGGAAATGTCTATTTTTGGTGCTTCCCTTTCTTACGGATGTGAACTAAGAGAACATGCATTAGCAGAAACTGCCAAGTAAAAAAATCACTCTGTGAAGAATATCTGGATTATTTTCTTTCATTAGATATTTGTGGAGACCCTACAATGTGTTCTGGGTTGGAGGTGAGGCAGACTTGCCCCCAGCTGACACCATATAGAAATCTGAACTGCCTGACTGATACTACACAGATGGCTGGCCGGGTTCATCAGTTCCAGTTGCCTGTAAAATATACCAGAAGTATAAAAACAACATACTCTCACTTTATGGAGTAATTATCATATAGATGTTTTTTGATTTACCTTCTTGGTTAAAACTACTGGTAAAAACTGACTGTAATATTCTTGAAGAATAATATTCCACATACAGGTTGACCTTCAGTGTCTCACTTAATATTTAACTGTGTCCTTGAGAGGAAAGCTATTACATAAATCTAATGAATGAATGAATGAACAATACATTTATTATGCTCTTACTATGTGCTAAACACTATAAATATTCAACTAAACAACTTGTACAAAGCAGGACCTTTTTTTTTTAAGCTTTTTTTTTTTTTGGAGGGCAATAGGGGTTAAGTGACTTGCCCAGGGTCACACAGCTAGTTTTTGTGTTAAGTGTCTCAGGCCGGATTTGAACTCAGGTCCTCCTGACTCCAGGGCCGGTGCTCTATTCACTGTGCCACCTAGCTGCCCCTAAAAGCAGGAACTTTTAATCCAAATATGTGGCCTGGCATGTAGTAGGTGCTACATAAATGCTTATTTCCTCAACTCCTCAGCCCCCCTAACTATCCAAGTGATTCTTCTACCTTCCAAACTCTTGCTCTCTACCCTCATGGAAGAGGTCAGGCCAAGAATATGCTCCTGATCTATTCAAAATTATGAGCCAGATGGAGACTGGTGGGAGAAAAAATCCCCTCCCCCAAACCTGCAGGATTACTTGAACCTTAGCCCCAAAATGTCTTAAAAGAAGAAGATTAGCATGATATTTTTGAGTATTTAGCCACGCTTACTGCTTTAATTTTCTTTTTCTTTTTCTCTGATGGCAAAATTTTGTTTATGGGATTTAGTAAAGTGATACTTATTTAAGTTCACAAAACATTGCTTCCTCATCTGAAACTAGCAGGTCAGGGTGGTCCAACAAAAGGGTCACAAATAATAGTCTTCTGTGTATGAGGTCAGCTGCCTTCATTAGAAATATTCATAATTATTTGGTCTTGGTCCTATCAAAAACCTACCAATTTCTTAACTTCTTGGCACACTGGCTTTGCTAGTTCTTTGGCTTTTTCTGTTCCAATCTGTAAAATCTTTCTCAAGTGGCCTTTTTCCATCTTCAGTCTCTCAACCTCACTCTTAATTGGTGCAAATTTCTGAATAACAGCCTCTGCCACCACATTTTTATAGCGAGCAGTGTCAAGACCGGCGCTCTGATGGATAACTTCTTCTACTGTGAGACCTGTCACTGCAGCATGAATGTCCACCATGTTGGAGACACCCATTCGAGTGGATGGGTCGTAGGTCACCTCTGAAGTAAAGTCTGTGACAGCTTTACGGAATTTCATCACAATCTCCTCTGGGCTGTCTGTTATCCTAATGGTGGCTAGTTTGTCAGGGTCCGATTTTGACATTTTGACCGAAGGATCACGGAGTGATTTTACCTTCTTCATTGAAGCTAAGAACAAAAACAAAAAAGGTTAGTGCCTAGCTCTCTAAATAAGTGATGGATATTGAACCAACAGTTGTGGTTCTTGTCTAGGAAGAATGCATCAGATAGAAGATGGGGAGAAAACCCCAATGTTGTCATTTCCAGTGTAGGTGCTTAATGAATGTTTGATGGATGGAATGAAAACTTGTGTGCCTATTAATGACATCTTTGGAGGATTACAGATGGCCATAGTAATCACAACTGAAGTAGTTCATGGAATTTAACTTCTCTGAATCTTCTAAATCTTATATGCTTTATGAATTTCCTTATTTCACATACTACAGAGCTCCTGAACTAGTTGCTGTTCTAGTATGTTAATGGGTAGAGAAGCCTAAAAATAAAAATGGCTTTTATTCTAGTTTCAGTGGGCTCTTCCCTCACTAGTTGATAATGTATATATATATATATTTTTAAATTCAGAAATGACTTATTTGTTGTTTGGGCAGAAATATAATATTTGGCATTGTTTTACAAAATGGTGCTCCCTATGTAGCATGCTCTAAAGGAGTTCATTATTGTATGGACAAATATATATCAATCCTGTAATGACTCACAAATATTAACCAGTAGAAAAATTATAATACAATACATAATTATTTGGGGGAGACTCAAATATAAGAAAAACTTCCCAACAATTACAGGATTATAGCACTTCTGAGTTGGAAGAATTTTTTACTTGTTTTTCTTTCTTACATATCTAGTCTAATCCCATCATTTTATTAATACAGAAATAGATCTAAGTTATTTGTTCCAACTGACAAAGGTAATTAGTGGCAAAAATAGGATTTGTGAGTTATCTGACAGCTAGGTGGCACAGTACACAGAGTGCTGAGTGTGGAGTGAGGAGGATCTGAGATCAAATCCAGCCTCAGACACTTAATAGTTGTGTGACCCTGGACAAGTCACTTTACTCATTTGCCTCAGTTTCCTCATCTGTAAAATGAGCTGGCAAAAGAAATGGAAAACCACTCCAGTATCTTTAGGAAGAACACTCTAAATGGGATAATGGAGAGTTGGACACAACTGAACAGGACTGAACATAAACAACAAAAGCCCTCCATAACCTGGTCCTCTCCCCACCTCCTGACTTCCCAAACCCATCTGAAATGCCACCTTCTGTAGGAAGCCTTTTCTGATTCCCCTTAATGCCGGTGTCTCCCTTTTGTGCACTATTTCCGCTTTATCTTGCATATTGCTAGTTTATACATGTTGTTGGAACACTGCCTCCTCCTTTTGGCTGAGTTCCTTGTGAGCAGGGGCTGTGTTTTGCCCTTCTTTGTATCCTTGGTGCTTAGCACAATGCCCAGTACATACCAGATTCTTCATAAATGTTTGTTGACTGGTCTCTTCTAACTCACGAAAATACAGCTTATTACCAAATGAAGTTTTTCCTTGAATGTGTATGGGTTTACCAAAGTATTTCTGTACCAACTGCTAAGATGACCCACAGTTTACATGTGCTTGGGGCTTACAAGTGTACATAATAAACATGATAATACAAACTCTATGTAGTTAAACTTTGCTTGGCAGCTGTAGTGAAGATAAGTAGGCTACAGTGCAGTGATCTTTACCCCCGTCAGAAGTTTATTCCTATTACCAAATAATTCATAAGTGAGGTCCACCACCCATCTTTCCTCAAGAGGAATCAAAGACGAGGTCGGGTGGGAGAAATTCAGCTCAGGATTTAGATGTAAGGAACACAGGACTCATTCTACTTCTGTGATTTTTTTTTTTTTAGCAAGGAAAAGAGGATCATCAAGCGTTAGCTACACCATCAGTGTTATAATTCCATAAGCATTCTTTTCATTTATTGGCTTCTTTGGGTTTTCAGTCCTTTTGGTTCTGATAACTATGTGACATTTGGAGAGCACTTTAAATCCACATGGGTATTTCAAACCCTCAACAATTTATTTTTTCTAATGCCATGTCTTGTCCTACCATTCCTATAACAAAGAACGAGACATAGAAGGGAAAGAAGTAAGAAATGGATTTTCCCCAAATCATGAACTGCCCAGGGGAAACCAAGACAGTTATTCATTCAGAATGAGTATTTACTAAATACTTAATGTATGCTTGACATCGTGTTAAGCAAAGGACAAAAAAAAGACCAAAAAAATTATCAAACCCTCTCAGATCTGCAAAGAATGAACATGGAGAGTCATAGATTAGGGAATGACTTATCAAACTGTGATATATGAACACACTAGAATATTTGCAGTGAGAAAAGACAAACACGAAGAATCCTGAGAAATATGAGGACATCTGTACAAACTGATGCGACTGAAATAAGGAGAAATTTCCCCCCTCAAAAAAAAAAGACATAATACCTACAACATCAACTGAAAAGTTCATTAAAAGAAGTCAAACTTTGAGTAATTGAAAAAGCAATAATGGTCCTGGAGAATAAATAATGTAATCTCCCACTTAATAGGCAGAGAGGAAGAGGAGATTTCTAAGGCAGAAGGTGATGTACATTGTCTGACTCAGTCACTATTATCAAGTTTTTTTACTTAACTGCCTTTCTTTGTTAAAGGGAGAGTTCAGTTGGATCCAAGAGAGAGGATATTTCCAGAAATCAGCCTTTCTTCCTCTCTTTCTTTCTTTCTTTCCTTTCTTCCTTCGTTTCTTCGTTCCTTCGTTCCTTCCTTCTTTCTTCTCTCTCTCTCTTTCTCTCTCTCCCCTCTCTCTTTCTCTCTCTCCTTTCTTGACATTTGATTCAAGCATATTCTAAGTTAAGACTGTCACCTAGTCTTTTACCTTCTTCATAGACCCCAAATTTAATCAACATGACTGCAAGTACAGATTGGCATCTTCAAAATCAACCACAATCTAATAATCACAGACTTACTACTTACTTAAAAGGGATTTGGGTACCGGAAAGAACTGCCCATACTTCTTGTTAAAATGTTGTGCTAGATCTCGGACCAGTTCCATATGTATGACTTGATCTTCCCCAACAGGGACGTGTGTGGACCTTTTAATAAAAGACAGATAGAAAGTCTCAGAGGAGCTCTTTGGTCATGTTGAAATGATACCCAGGCTGCTGCTTTTCCTAGACTTATTTCACTATTAGTATTCCACAAATGTCTGTCAACAAGAGAAGAGAAGATTCAAGTCTAGCTCTGCATGTTATACAGATGCCAAGAGGATTGTTGTCTAATCAAGTTTTGTGAATTTTTTTCTTTTATGGATTTTTCTGTTTTGTTTTGTTTTCCTGGATCAATAAAGTACAGTTATAAACATCAAGCAACAGCCTGTTCCTGGGGAGAGGAAAGGTACCTGAAATAGACTATGCTTTATATTAAGTTGGCACAATGCAATTGAAATTCATACCTTCCATACTCTTATCATCCCCACTCTGAATATCTGAGCCCCTCCCTTCACTTTTGTCTCTAAATATTCACAGAATCCTGAAAGGCTCAGAGAAAGTAGAGGCCACCAGAATTCTTGGAGGAAGACTATTACAGAGGGGAGTTTTCAGGATAGTTAACTAGAGTCATTTGAAAGACAGATGCAGCTTTTTCTGCCAGACTGCTCCTCATTTTCTTTGTGAATTATAGATAACAGATAACATGAGTCCATTTGGATATATTTGGTAAGAGTAGGAGGATAAAGAGGAGAAGGTGGTAAGTTTAACTTCCAAGTAGAACAGTAAAGATCAGCTTGTGGTCTGCAGCGATAATCTAGAGGCTGCATACCCAACCTCAGCAAGTTATCTCATCAATTTATGCCACTGGTCACAAGGAGTGTTAATTTGTCACAATTCAAAGCACAGACAGTAGAGCTAACATGTGTGTGCCAACACATTGATATTGTATCTTTCAAAACATGAGGAGAAGAGCAAAGAATGGGTTTTGCTAGCACTAAGTAAAAAAGGATTACCTGGAGATTAATACCAAGTTTTAATTGTTTCATAAGATGCCTTAAAACTGAAGGTTGTGTTATAAACCATGATGCCTTTTAAAAACTCCTTTTTTCCTATCATGTTCTTTAGTTACATATGGTTTTTTACTTGTTTTCTTGCTTATAGTATGTTTTATACTTATTCTTTGTATAACTTCATAAAAAAGTCACTGTGGTCTTATACAGGCCTGAAGCACATTTTTAAAAATTAAATTTCTAAATGGTAGCAAATTTTTGTCCCTTGAGAGTGGACTTAATTTTTGGAAAATTAAAATACATTCAAAGCCAAGCTGGGCAAATGGTTGGGTGATGAAGCTGGATAATCCTGTTCGGGTCAAAAATCACATGGGATTATCAAGCAATGTAAATGAAGGGGCTCTGAAGCCCCTTTGAAAGAGTGGTTTCAAACCTATTGTGAAAATTGCAGCATTCCTGGAAAGAGTTCAGACATCCCAAGGTATCTGCTTTGGTAGGGACAGGACTCGTTTTGAATGCATACATTTTAGAATGTTTGGTTTAAAGGGGGGAGAGGGGAGTATTTCCTTATATAACAGTCATACAACATAGTGAAGTGAAAAGGGCACTGGACTTGAAGTCAGGAAGACAGGTTCAAATCTTGCTTCAGACACTTATTTGCTGTGTGAACCTGGATAAGTCACCTAACATTTGTGGGCCTTAGTTTCCTCATGTAGAAAATATGGGGGTTAAACTTAGCAGCCTCCCAGGTTACTTCTAGTTCATTTGATCCTGCGGTCCTATGTATATGGACATTCAACTCATAGTTATCTGTGCTGAGAAAAGACAGAGAGATTACAGAAGGTAACACACTCTTCCAAACAATTTCCACTTGGTTTTAGAATGCTATTAGAGAAACATACTCAATCAGAGCAGCACTTACCAACCACTCTTGTGCCTCCTACTGCTGCCCTTATCTATTGTAGATCTTTTCCCCCTTTCCTCTGTGGCACAAGGCATGAAGACTGCACAAAATTATTTTATTACACAGTGTAGACATCTCAGGACCCAAGTTATAAAGACAAATTATTAACAGCTCAATCTCACTAATTACTTCAGTTTGGCACTAATTAATGTGACTCAGGCTTTTATAGTTAATCTTCCCAGTTCAGCTTTCTAATTAAGACTTTTTCTTCCCCTGGATTGGGCTCCATCTCTTGGTTCAAAACCAAACTTCTGATTATGGATACTGCCCAAACAATTTTCCCCCAAACAGAATCTCTATTTCCTGATAAACAAGAGAAGACAAAGCACCAAAATTGGTTTTTCTGAATCCTGTCTCAACAGTTTTTCTAAAAGTTTCCCGCCCCCCCCATAATTTCTTTCCCTTAAACATGAGCAGGTCATATTCATTCCTTCATAACATCAGTTTGTTGGTACTATAAATACACCCAGTCATGGTAGAGAAGGAAACCCTGAGGCAGGCTAGTGGAGGGGAGAAATCACCTATGAGGCTAAAAATTTCTGTTGGAATTCATAAAGTAGATAATTTAAAAGTGAATATAGCATATTATGGAAATATTGAAGATAGTAATCTCACTAGAGCATGAGAATTAAGTACAGTGGTGAATAATAGAGCAGAGAATCACAGAATTTTAGTGTGGGAAGATTTCCACCAATTATTTGCTTCCCTTCTTGTTTCTGCTGAACATCCTGTTTCTTTAGCATACACCATATACCTAGCGCTATATTCTAAATATGGGGCTTATCTCACGTAGCGTCAGTGATACCTACAAGGTCTCCTTATGCTAGGACCTCTAGTCTACTTTGCTTGTTCCTCATACTTTGTGCATTTGTGTATAGAGATTTGAGGCCGTGTGTTTTATTACTGGCTCCTCTCTTGGATTTTGTCTTCTGTGTGTCCCAATTTCTATTCTTCTTCCTACATCATAATTACCCCCTTCTTGGTATCTAGCTTGGTGGACAGACATTGACTATTTTTCTCTTTCCTCTTCCTTTGCAGTTTAAAGACATTTTGATTAGATTTATAAGACTCCAGACAAATGCCTTCTAATCAGTCCTTATTAGGCTGAGAAAAAGCCTGAAGGATCTATGAAGAGACATCTTGAAGGATCTGACTGTTGTTCTGATGAGTAACCACATCCATTGGGAAGTTCCTTCCAACAATGCAGGTTACAACACATCTGTGTCGACCTACTGACTACAACATTCCTCTATGTTCTCCATAAGTTAACCAAGGTTGCTCACTCAAGGCGTTAGAAGCTTTCTTTACTGTCTCTCAACAGTGTTCTCTCTCCCCTCATTAGCTCCTTGTGACTTAAATTTCTATTCTTTTTCAAAGTTTCTTAATAATTCTATATTGTCACCTGTTACAGTCACCACATACTTCTCCATTACCCTCTGTGAGACACACATTTTCATTTCTTCAGAGAACACTGTATTCCATATCTCAGTCACACAGTAACACTGGTAGAATGCTGGTATTCACAAAATGGATCTTTGTATCTGGAGTCATTAAAGGAACTCTGCAATTTCCTGAAGGCAATGAAACCTATTCCCTGCCTTCTGTTTAATTTTGGGCCCAATATGTTGTCTGTTTGTACCTTTTGTCTCATAGATACCCCCCCCCCCACACACACACACACACATACAGATGGGCAAGCTCTTTAAGTTGTACGTCCAACTGTGTCTCATAATTTCAGCAATAGCCATTTTTTGTCCATTTGGTCTTTCCTATGAGCACAGTCAGTCCAAATTCTTTTGAATGGGTATGAATCTGCTCTAGAAAGCTTTGCAATGTTCTTGGGCTAAATGCAACTCAACTGTCACAATGTCCTTCACAAACAGGAGCATCTGGAGGATTGTATGGGGATTCATTCTTTGACTTGATATCTATGCTGGATTTCCTCCAGACAGGGGCAAATGTCTTTAGTGAAAATGCTTCCCTGTTTTATGCCTTCCCTCATGTTTAGCAACAGAGGGTAGTTGAACAAAGTTCTCTATGTTGTTATATCATTCAAAGAACACACTCCTCGTTGGAAGAAAAAGTTTAAGGATCATTCTCCACCCTCCCAAAATTAACAAACAATAAGCACTGTGTGACCTTATATTCTCTACATCTTTCCGTGAACTGTAAAAGGTAAAAATGAGTTCCATGGTAGAATACAGGTTATGAAAGTCTGTTCCCAACTAATAACCCTACTGTGTGCCACTGATTCATGTGGAAATGAGTCTCATGAAAATTCTGTATAGATTAGATAGTAGGTTTATCGTCTAGTAGCTATTATATTCTCTCAGTCACCCTTTTCCACTATTGATAAAGTCCAAGCTCCCCTCCCCCAATTCCTGTGATATCTTCTTCAGATACCTTGTCAGAAGATCCCTCCTCACTGTCCTCACAATTATGTCATTTCCTACATAAATCTCCTCTATGCTGGCTGCTTTTCAACAGCTTTGTTCTTTTTAATACTGTTTCTATGTCACCTATAATCCCATCTGGGGCTGTGATGCTAGAATCTGAGTACCTCCGTTGTCCCTGATGGCAAAAAAAAAAAAAAAAAAAGTTTGTTGTCAAAATCTTTGCAGATATTTTCCATTTCCTTCTTTTTGTTGTCCTTCCGCTTTTGTTCTTCATTGCCTATACGGTGAATTGGCTTAGTTTGATCTCCAGTGCTTTTGTACCCGATGTCCCCTATGCCTCGAATGCACTCCCTCCTTCCTTCATCATAGAATCAGCCTTTTCTTTCAGGGTACATTCCATCAATTGCTAGTGTCTTCCCTTTCAAATTAACTTGAATTTAACTAATTTGTATTTATTCTCTTTGTACCTCTTCTATGCATACTTGGATATACCGTTGTTATCTCCATCATTAGAACGTAAACTTCTTGTCAGTAGGGATTGTTTCATCTACTATGTTTGTATCCCTGACAGCACAGGACCCAGCACATATCATGTGCTTAGAAAACACTTGATTGAGTGATGGACTGATCTTTCCAAAATTTCTTTAAATTGGTTTTACCCTCTATTTCTTATCTCTGATTTATGAGATAGCTCCAATTATATCATTCATTACCCTTTTTCATTAGATCTTGCACATGAGCTTACATTCTAAACCAATGTTCCCTTTGTTCATTAATTCTATATATTTTGTTTGTATATAGTTATTTAGAAGTTGTCTCCCCTATTAAAATGTAAGGTCCTTGAGGGTAGGGGCAATGCTTTTTCTTTCTTTGTATCCTCAGGGCTTAGCACATATATGTCTAAGGAGTGGACATACTGTAGGAAAGGAATCATATCAATCTTGACATTTTTGCTATAAACTAAGCCAGAAGAAAGATGTTTCAGCAAAGTGGGAGGATAACTCCACAGGTATCCCTTGGTGGGGGGGTAAAAAAGAAAAGGAATTGCTAGAGTTGGTTTTCTCATACATCCAAAGTCAAGAGGAAACATTTCACTGGACTTCCGGTCATCCCATATTGCAGCATTGTTAAGTACTGGAAAAAAATTATCCTTAAAAATCCTCCAACAAAATATAAATGCTTATTAATTGACTAAACTTTGACTACTATATCTCCTCATTTAGCAAATAAGTCAAGTGTTTAATGACTAAGATATTTTGATGGCTCTTTTAATCTTGCGGTGGCAGCTGATTTATGTTGGTTAATCTGCATAATATTATATACCTCGCAATACTGTCATTTCTGTTATCCATTGTCCATTTTTCATTAACAGCTGCTGGTTTAAATAATTCAGGATTGAGCTGTTATATTTATATGTCACAGTTACTGTTTCATCTCTGCTTCCTTCTCCTCTTCCTCTTTCTTTTTCTCCTTTTCTTTCTTCTCCTCTTTATTCCTTCTCACTAATTCTGATCTTTATTCTGACAGCTGGTAGTTTGACTGTACATCTGGGATGTCTTTCACATCAATAACTATTCTTGTTTGGAAAAATATAATCAATTGCATTTTTTTGGTGATGTTTTTGCTACTTTCCATGTCCATCATCTACCAGTTATTTTTCTGAAGAAAGTGTTCACGTTGTAAAGTCATCAGGATTTTGGGTAGCTTACAAGTATTTGGCCTCTTTCATTTCTTCTTCCTGAATTGTGCTTTCTGATATATCTCTCATTACCCTTACTTATTCTAACCTTTGCTCTGAAGTTACTGAATATTAAAGGTCATATTGATTCAATTTAAGGGGATCTTATTGAAAGTTTCAGAGAATTTCTCTACTGGTATATATGGTATAATTATTTACAAGTTGGTCTTTTTGCAAATATTTATCATGAGTACTACAACATGAGATAACAAAATGCCTCATGAAATAATGTTTCTTATTGCCTTTGGGTATATGAGAAAACAAACTATGGAAATTCTTTTTTTTTTTTTTATGTTTTTCTTTTTTGGAGGAGGGAAGGCAAGGCTATTGGGGTTAAGTGACTTGCCCAAGGTCACATAGTTAGTCAGTGTGTCAAATGCCTGAGGTCATATTTGAACTCAGGTCCTCCAGACTCCACTGCCCCCCACCTAGCTGCCCTACCTTTTTTTTTTAAGTCCCTCCAAGAAATATCTGTGAGTTCTCCTTCCATTTGGTGGCACCTCCTTTCTTCCTTCTGATTTTAGCATGTCCACATTGATTTGATTCCTTTACTCCAGGAGTACATTAACACACTGGTCCCTAGACAAAGATGTCACTTTTGGAATATTAGCAGTCAATTTAAAGTTTATAGCTAGTTTAAATAATACATACACAAAACATAATAGATACAATTATCAGGGCTATGTTTATTGTTGTGTCCTAGGTAGTTCTGAGCTGAATTAGGGATGTTGCTCAATAAATGTAAAGTAATAAAAATATTCCTTTTTATTTTATTTCCTCATGTCTAGTACCCTGTTTATGATCTAAAGTTCTCTTCCAGCACACAGAAATACACTCTCCACTTTGGAATCCTTTCTATTCTTTGACCAAACTTGATTTCTCCTCTTGCTAATTATAGTAAAATTGACATCCAGAGGTCAGCATGAACTCCCTCAATTCCCAATTAGTCTGCAGGGCAGGTTAAAAAGCAATTGCAGTAGCCCATGAGAAATCACCATGGCCTGAAACTAACACAGAAAAAACAATGACCACAATCAATACACTTTAAACACATCACAATGAATATTTCCACATGTCAAAATGGTTCCAGATTCACAAAGCAACCAAACTAAACAGAAAACACATTTAACTTTTATGACAGCTCTTTGGGTATCTTTGCCTGGTATCTGTTTCTTGCCTCTTTTCTTGCATTTTTTTTTAGCTTTTTGTTATTTAAAGGAAAAAAATAACAACTAATCTTTTTCACCTGGTCATGGCCATTTCACCTCATTTTCATCCTTCACCCCTTGACCTTTCCTCCCCTGCTTCTGCTCTTCTTTTTACCTCTTACAATCGATGATGGCCCTCACATTTCGCCCGCTGCTTTTACACTTAACATTATTTCAGTCTGTGTTTAATTTCACAGTGCTGCAGTTCACCATTTGTGTTTTTAGCCTTTCTCCTCCGGCTCTTCCTTTCACCTCAGATGTTTTGGTTTTACTCATCATTCACGTACATTATTGCATCCTAGGGGTGCCATCCATGACATTGGTCCTTTTTTTTCTTTCACTCATCCTGATTCGGTTTTGAAAATTTTACCACAACATAAATGTTTCCTTATCTGGATGTGTGACTCTGAGCAAGACTTCAGATCTCAGACAAGGTGCTGGCCTGCATTGGTAGAGGAAGTTTCCTCCCCTGAGAGTTCCCTATGCCAATGAAATCACAGATTCAGAACTTATCCCTCTCTTTCCTTATTTCCCACCTGGATGCTCTCCTTTGGACCAGGAAACTCATCACTGGGAACACCTCATCATACTGCAGAATCCCATCAGTCTTGGTCTCAAACCTCATCACTACCCTCCAACCCTCTGACTGGAGGCTGGGCCAAGAACTATAAAAACTCCACTGAAATAGGGGACTCAGCACAAACATCTCATTTACCACCTGGCTCACCCTACTTTGGGACTTCTGTCATGTCCCTTTGTCTGGTACTTCCCCCTTTCCACCTTCTTTTTGTGTGTTGTTTTCCCCCATCAGATTGTAAGCTCCCTGATGGCAAGAACTCTCTCTTCATATTTCTATATCTTGCACTTAGGTCTCTGGGTAACACAATGGTTACAGTGTCAGGCCTGGAGTCAGATTCCTCTTCCTGAGTTCAAATCCAGTTTGACACTTATGAGTTGTGTAACCCTGGGCAAGTCACTTAACCCTCATTCTTCAATTACTTTTACTTCAAACTTCCTCCTAGTCTTCTTTGGCTATGCAAACATTTTCTCATAAAAAAGTTGGTACTGCCTTTCCCAAATGAAGCCTTCTTCTAAGAGTGAATAGTATTATAAGAGCATGACCTGATGAAGCTAATCAAGGCTCTTCCAATCTGGCCTCATTTAACCTACTTAAGAATAGCTCCAAAGCTTGCTAAAAACCTGTCTCTTTGCTGTTTTAGATTTGGGCTGTTTATTCCTGGTTTAAATTCCCTGTTCTCTCCCTCCTGTCCCCCCCACATACTATATTCCTTCTTTAACCAATATCATCCATTTTTCAATGCCAACATTGAATCTTTCCTGCTTCACAAATTCTTCCAGAACAACTCCAGCCCACCAACCTCTTTTCCCTAAATTCTTGTAGCATGTAGAGAACTGGCATAATTTGCTATTTTATCATCTTGACAATTTGTTTTTATATCACCTTAATTTTTAAATATAACTTTCCTCTTGTAAAGAAGAAAAAGGAAAGAGAAAGAAAAGTTATTCAGAAAAACCATTTAATCCATCAAATCGGCCTAGAGTATTTATAATACACCCCACCTCTGCCAATAAGGGAGAGGGCTAGGCTCACTCAACTCTTCTCTGGAACCAAGCTTGGTCACTATCATTACAGAGTACTCAGTTTCATTTCCTCATGGTTTCTTCCCCCCATATACTGTTGTAATCATTGGGTACTGTTGCCATGATTCTGCATATTTCATACTTGGAATCTTAAGAGGTCTTCCTAAACCTCTATAAATTTTTTATATTCCTTATTTCTTAGAGTACATTCTTGTATCACTGTTTGATTAGCCATTTCTGAGTCAGTGGACATCTGTTCTGTTTCTAGAACTCTGATACCACACAAAGAACTACTATGAATATTTTGGTCTATATGAGACCTTTCTTTCTGTCTCTCACTTTCTAGGAATATATGCTTAGCCTCTAACTCCTGAGCATGCTCCCCATCCTCTCCTATTTTGCCTCCGTCTCAGAGGGTAAAATGGCCCTTTCCCTGCCAACTCCTCTACTTGTACCTTTGATCCCACCCCCTGTCATCTTCTCCTGATGCTATTTTTATAGGATAGTGCCATATTCTTATGTTTATCCTAGTCCTGCTTTCTTCTTCTGTACATTGGTTTATAAAATCAAAGTTGGTTGGTGAGTTCTTCATGCATCTGCCTAATAATAGTAGCATTTATGTAATGCTTTAAGGATTGCAAAGTGTTTTATCCTCATAACAACCCAAGGAGGTAGGCACAATTATTATTATCCCTATTTTATAGATGAGGAACCAAAGAAGCCAGAAGATATGTGACTTACCCAGGTCATCCAGCTGTGAATATCAGTAGGGCACACTAAGTGTCCAGACTAAGTCTGGTACCAATATAGTGATCCGCCAGGGGTGGAGGAGGGGGATGCCAGGCTCCCTAAGGAGGGGTAAACTGGCCCAGGTCAGAGATGGAACAGGTCCAAGCTCCTCTGCTGATCAGCAGTGGGGTTGGGCCCATGAGAGGATCCTGCACTTCTAGCCTTGGTGAAATAAGGAAACCTAATCTCTTAGAAAAATAAAATAAGCATAATTCTCAGAAGGGGTCCAATATACCAGACTGAGAACAGGATCTATAACACACAAAAAGGTTAAGAACCCCTGTTGTAGTTGCTAATATTCATAACCTAGGCATCATTCTCAACTCTGCTCTCTCTGCTCACCTCCCATATGAAATCAGTTGCCACGTCTTACCTATCCTCACCATCTATTGCATCCATTTCCATCTCTCTCCTTATACTCCAGCCACCCAATCCAGGCTCAGACCCACTTCTGCCTGAAGTACTGCAGTAAGCCTCCTAACTGTGTTACCTGCATGCAACCTGTGTCTTCTGCAGTCTACCCTCCACACAGCTGCTAAATTAATATTGCTAAAGCCCAGTTCTGAACATGTCACTTGCCTGTTGGAGAATATTTAGTGACTCCCTATAGCCTCTGCGATAAAACACAAACCCTTTTCACTGTCATTTATAAAGCCCTTTGCAATCTCGATCCAGCTTCCCTAACCAGGTTCATTATATTCTTGCTCGGTATTCTACCTGCTAACCAAATTGGCTCACTTGCTCAATACACAATATTCTCCCTCTTGCCTCTCTGATTTTGCCCAGGCTCCCCCTCCCCTGCTGTGTTCCTCCTCTTCATCTCTGTCTCTTAGAACCCCTGGACTGCTTGCCTGCTCCTGCCCCAATCAATGTATATTTATTTCTCCAAATCCTATATTTACTTATCTTTGACTATGATTCACCCCCCCCCCCAGTGGAAGCTAAGTGTCTTCTGAGCAGGGATTGCCTGCTTTTTTATTCCACTTCTCAGCAAGAAGTCATAGGTGGTAATGTGTTACAAACTACTGATAGCTACCATGCATCTATCCCATTGTCCTTTAGATCATTTACAATTTCGATTCTTCTGAGATCTTGGTCATTCTTGGTTCACAGTCTTACAGCATCACTGACAGACTACTCATGTTAAAGAAATGGACTTAGGGGGCAAGGGGCAGGTAGCAGCTTGAGAGCATTGAAAAGGCTGTGTAATTTCCTAAATTGGATTTAATTCAACCTTCTCTTATAGAATTTTGAGTACCTGCCCAAGATAAATTCTTATATAGATGTACTAACCACATGGTCTGCCCATCCAGCTACCTACAACAAATGGGGCAATAAATATTTTTCACTCATTCTATTTTCCTAGTGTGTGGAAGACTAAACCAATCCTCTTTTCCCCAAGATTCAGCTCAAGCAGCACCTTCTATATGAAGCTTTTCCTGATCTCTTCAATAGCTATTGACTTCCCTCCCTAATCATCTTTTATTTATTTATTCTGTCCATATGTATCCCACATACACTTATATAGGAGGTACCTGTTGTCTTCTATAGAATAAAAGCTTCTGGAGAACAGAGATGATTTTCTTGTTTGCATTTGTATCCTCTGTACCTAGCACAGTGCCCAAGCACATAGGAAGCATTTCATAAATGTTTATTGAATAAATGAATGAAAGTGATGGTTCTTGAGTCAGAAGACCTAGGCTCAAATTCCGCAATTGTTGCTTGCTACCTGTATGGCATTGGGAAAATAACTTACCCTCCCTGGAGTTCAGTTCCCTAATCTGTGGGATGCAGTGACTGGACTACATGACCTCAAAGGTCCCTTCTAGTTCTGTACTCACAATCCTCTAAATTAGTGTGGCCCCGAGCTAAGAATGATTTCTGTGTTTTTAAATACAATAGAACTTTATTTTAAAATGTAAAAACAAATAGACAACAGGCTAGATTTGGCCCTCAGATCATAGGTTGCTAAGCCCCACAATAAAATCTCAATACACACTTTGATAATACTCAGGGACCTCACTTCAGTGTGAAGGCAAGCACAGGAGAAGGTAAGGAGATCTACCTTGAGAAATAAAAAAAAGACAGATCAATAAATGAAGGAGTGCAAAGCCTTGTAGACTACTCATAAACATCAGACTACACATGATGGTTACTTCAGAAAGGATGTCAAAAGACAACAGACATGATGAGCACCAAAACAATGTCATCAAAACTGAAAATGACTTGTCTGAGACTTGCAGCCATGGTGGCCTTCGCTTATGGTGCTTCTTTACAAGGAGGGGTTTGGCTCCTTCCAGTTCTAACACTGATTCCTCCGTCATGACGTCAGGGAGCAGTCAGAGGAGGAGAGGAGCCTTTATGCTGGAAGGAGGAGACAACTCTGGGACAATGGTATACAAGTACACTTGTATACTGGCAATGACCTTTGAAGACTTCTGAGTTATGTCTCATATCTTAAAATTACATCTGTAAGAATCAAGTGTTCTCAGTTCTGCAGACATGAGACATGAATCAGGTCAATGAAAGCCAGTACAGATGCCTTCCATAACCATACTTTCTCATGATTGCATTTATGCAGGCATGTCTTTGTAGAGGCGGGGTAGAACCAAAGAAGAATGGAAGGCAGTTTTGATTTTATTTTGAAAAGGAAAAGGTCTAAATAACAGAATGCGTCACATGAACAGGAGGTTTTTTTTTAATTTAAGTTCGTTTAAAAAGATGATTGAAAGAAGCTTAAATCTGAGTAGGGAAGTTTATCTTATCTTTGAAATCAGGTATTTATTTAAATGACAGGAGAAAAAAGAAGAGCTACTCTAAGAGCCAAATCTTCAGATTCAAAGTTCAGCTCAAGCTATCCCAACCCAAGGGAGCAGTCCCTAATCCAACAGTTCCAGATTTTAGGAATTCCACTATCTATAAGATCTTACTGCAGACCTAGGCTCTGCAGAGGGTTCTGTAAAACAATTTACCTACCTTACCTACCTCACCAGGGTTCTGAAAATATTTTATGTATTGTATACCAAAAAGTAATCCTTGGATATAGACCTGGGACGCAGAGGAGAACCTCTCCTTCCCATTAGAAAAAGGTTCCATACTATTCTGAGGTACCTAGCCTGAACCCATGCCTTTTTTAACCCATGGTGAATGCCTTGAATTGACTTGTGCCTTCAACAGATCCCTTGACCTAGTGAAGTTAGTTGTAGTTAGAAAGAAAAATGAGATTCTGGAGTAAGAAGATCTTGGTTTAAATTCTCAATCTGTAACTTAATTCCTGAGAAGCCCTGGACAAGAACCTTAATCTCTCTGGGCCTTAGCCTCCTCATCTACAAAATGAAAAGGCTGAACTAAGTGATCTCCAAGGCCCCTTCAAGCTCTATAATCCTATACAGTCTCTCCAATATTGGAAAGATACTCTCCAGTATCTCGCTTTCTTTTTTTTTTTTTCTAATTTTATTATAGTTTGCATCATTCATTTCCACAAGATTTTGAGTTACATATTTTCTCCCCCTCTTTCCCCCACCCACCACCCCAAAACAGCCATCCCAGTGTGTCCCCCCTCCCCCAGTCTATTCTCT
>CM053586.1:39897472-39946499 GCA_028646515.1 Pseudochirops corinnae | reverse complement strand
CAGGCCGCGGGTGGGAAGCTACAACACAGAGGCGGGTGCAAAACCTCTGCCTTTTGCTTTTCCGCTCTGGAGGCCTTTCAGCCGGACTGCTTATCTCCCCCTTTTGCAATCCCTACTGCAGCTGGTGCTAATCCGCTCACCTGAGAGGCTCCTCCGCACTCCTCCTGTCCAGCCGCCCCCGGGGCACAGCCGCGGCTTCAGGCCAGGCTGGTTTTGGTTCGCAGTGCTGATATGGTTCCTCGTAGGCGAGCTGACTTTAGTGGGAAGTATCTTTGTGTGGGTTTTGGAGTTCTAGGATTGGTTTAGAGTCCTATTTTATGGGTATTTTGGGGTGGCTATGTGAGAGCTGCGATATGTTGCTGCTGCTACGCTGCCATCTTGGCTCTCCCCCTCCCCCCCCAGTATCTCGCTTTCTAAAAACAGGATATGATATGGGACAGAAAAAAGAATCTGACTGACTTGTCTAATACTCTAATGACTGATCAGATTATTGAAAATGAAGAAAAGAAGGCTCACAATAGATAAGAAACATTTGCTAAATCCTGCTACTGGGTGAAGAACAGGGATAACATTTTATCTTGTATGTATATTATTTGCACATAGTTTTTTTCATGCTCTCTCCCCCATAAGAATGTGAGCTCCTTGAAGACAGGGGTTGATTTTTGCCTTTGTTTTCATCCCAGGGTTTAGCATAGTGCCTGACATATAATGAATGCTTGTTGATAACAAGGGATTACAAAGAAATACCACATGTTTCTCATGACAAAAATCCCTCTTGTGAGAACCCTGCATGTCTTTGGAGGCTAAAAGATGGAATCGTTATTGGCAAGTGACACTAATACCTGGGGGACAGAAGTATAACTTTAGGGCCTGGCAAGGATGGATATCTGAATAATAAGATAGTATGCGCTTACCCAACCATGTCTATAGTAAATCATAAACAGATGCGGTAACATCTGTTTTGTTTTTTTTTTTTAAAGAAAGGGGACCTCAGTCAAGAACCTCAGTCAAGAAAGACTGTGCCAGACTATGAAATTCCAGGTAGCTGATTCTTGTCAGTCTCACCAAGAGCCTTCCCCCTTCCTTACTTTTAATTAATTAATCACTCTTATTGCCTGTGCATTTGTGCAGGCTGTTCCCCCATCCTTGGAATGCTCTCTTTACTCTCATTCCTTTCAAGGCTCAGCTCACTCCCTTCCTCTTGCAAATGGTGTTTCCTGATTTCCTATTATTGGTGTTCTTATGACTCCCACCTCCCCACATCACTCTATATTGATTTTGCATACACAGCTTGTATTTACTTATCTGAATGCACTGCAAGCCCCCAGTAGACAACCTATTCATTCTCAGACTTTGTGTCCCCAGGTGATAAGGGCCTTGCAGCACACGGCACATGGCACTGAAGAAACACTTGGGGGTTGATTGTCCTATACAGGTTGGTGCTTCGTTATATTTATATTTTATTTAGCACTCTAACATAAATTGTTCTGGACTGGTTTCTCCTTGTCTCACGTATGCCAAACTAAACTCTCTATGAACAGTGCCCCAGAATGAGCCTCACAGCCTGGGTTCCAGTCTGGGTTCTGCCCCTAACTAGCTGGGTAAAAGAGGAAGGTGGTAGAGCAAACAGTAAATTTGACCTTTGAGATACTTTCTGGTTTTTAAATCCTATGGTTATAGTAGCCACATCACATGCTTTTTGGTATATCCACAGGAATTGGCATAGTGCCAGGCATGTCATAAATGTTCGTTAAATACTTCTCTTTCTCACTGCCTTTGGGTCAATGGATTCTCCCATTACCATCCTTGAATCCTTGAGAATTCATTACTTTTATTGTTTCCCATATTTTTGTACTAGGATTTCTTCATTTTAGTGGTTCTACAAATAAAGACTTCATCACTGAATATAAAGATAATCATAAAAGATACCCAAAAATATTTTATACTCTTAACAACCAACTTCGCTAAGGAGCCCATGCTTTGGCCCCTGTTTGATTCCCTTTGCAGACCAAGAAAATCTGAACTATTGAGGGTGAGTCAGAGTCCCTGTACTTAAGTGGAAATATAATTCTTAGGTTACAATCAATATTGAAATGGTCCCTATATGTCTATACACATGCATCTATCATTATATCTAATCACCTGGACGTTTCCAGAATAGAAGCAGAGGGACTCTTCACTTATATAGCTTGGGTTACCCTGTAATATGAACCAGCATGGTCAGTGAGGCCCTAATAATACTATCACTTCAAAGCTATTATCTATTGCATATTCAAAGAACTAAAATTGTCCCCAATTGTCTCTAATGAAAAACCGTTTCTAGTGGCCTTTGTTAATGGCCACTCCAAAAGACATGAAACTGAAGTATCATTTACTTTCAGTATTTCTACTTATAGAGTGGTTACATTTCATCCCACGTCGTTAAGACCAGGACGCACTCAAGATAAAGGTGATTAATAGGATCGCTTTTTATTTCTACATAAATGTGGACCCAGTGCTCTTTAAACAAGTATTGAGGAGTTTTTTTGGAATCCCAACCATGTGATGAGAGTCAGTATTAAGCATTGCGGGGGGTTTTCAGGTGAGGAAACTGTGGCACAAAAAATGTAGTCATTTGTTTAAGGCCACATGTTATTACATTTTTATTTATAATAGCGATTGAACAATAATTAGTGAAGCAGCAAGGTGGCATAATGGACAGAGGACTAGACTCGAAGTCAGGAAAACCTGAGTTCAAATCTTACCCTAGATACTTACTAGCTGTGTAATCCTGGGAAAATTACCTTTAAAAAAAAAAAAATCACTGTCTGCCTCAGTTTCCTCATCTGTAAAATGGAAATAATAATAGTGCTTACCTCCTAGGGTTGTGGTGAGGATCAAATGAGAAACTATTTGGGCTTTATAAACTTTAACGCATTATAGAAATGTTATCTGTTTAATATTAATATGGGGAAACTGGATTGAGACAGCTCAATTTATTTCATGCTCAGGATTGAGTATTCTCTAACTTAATTTCTGCTAATTTGGAATGGATACAAACTAATGTCTATATGCAAAAACAATTCAAGTTTCTAGTCCCTTTTAGCAAGCTGTCCCATGGAATTGCTGTGTTTGTTCTCATATTTATTAGCGGAAAAAAACCCCACCAAATCCTTTAGTCTTACGGATTGTTTATAGAATAGACAAGATTGTATGATCCAACTCCTCATCCATGACTTACTTGTATAACAGAATGTCTGCAGCTTGAAGTACTGGGTATGTGAAGAGACCCACTGTACCCTGTTGTTTCAGGCTAGCATTCTTACTCTGTGAGGAAGAACAAAAGGGGAAAAAAGTTCAGATATCTGGCTGATTGAGTTACAGATATTTTCAAGCTCAGGGAAATATCATAGGAAAGAGCAGAGGAGTAAGAATAAGGAGATTTGGGTTCTAGCCCCAGCTCTGCTATATACTCTCTGTGTGACCTTAGGCAAATCACTTAATCTTTCTGAAATGCAACTATTCCATTGGTGAAAATGAGTATAATAACCTGTCCTGCCTATTTCACATGCTTCTAGTACAACGAGCCAGGGAGATGTGGATGAAAAGTCTTTGTAAACTCTGAAGTGTAATACAAATGCAAGAAATTCATTCAATGAGAATTTATTAACCAAATATAGTGTGCCAAGCACTGGAGATACAAAACCAAAAATTAAGTCCTTTCTTGCCTGTAAGGAGTTTATATTCTATTTCAAGGAAACAACACACACTTATATAAGCAAACACAAAACCTACAGAGCCCACAGAGGATGTAGGGGAGAACATGGATAAGGAGACAGGGTGTGCAATCTTTCCCCTAAGAGAAAGCAGCCATGTTGGCAGGATCCCAGATACACTGACGTATTGAAGAAGAAAGGCCTTATGGGGTAATGTACTGAGAGATGGTAGGACCGATGAGGAACACTGAAAAGGAGAGCCAGAGAGTGAAGAAGTAGTAAGTTGTGCCTCAGAAATATCAAGGGGGAAGGCACTCTGATTTGGGATGATAAGAACCATGCTGAACCTTAGGGGTTCAGAATACTGCCATTTTGTTCCTACCCAAGGATATGGAAAGAACTGACAATATCGCCTCTTAATTAGGCACTGGCACTTCAACATATTATTTGTTTTTCTCTGTGTAGTTCCTGTTTTGAGGCACTGGCTTCAGAGGAAACTATGGCAGCCCTGAAAGCTTGCAAGGTGGAAAGATGCTTGCAAATGGGATCAGTGTTGACATCGTTGTAGGCTCTCTAATTTTAGGCTATCATATTGCAAAAATAAGTGGAAGTAAAGTGCTGTGAATTATCCCAACTTAAATTATTTAGTTGAGCTTCCTTGAGAAAGTATAGCCTTCATTTTACTGTGGATTTGAACTGTTGCCTGGATCCATCTTGTTTAAATGTTACATAAAAATGTTATTTCCCTTCTCTCCACAATGAATACATTCTTGCCTTGCCATCAATTAGTTCTGGTGGGGATGGAATACAGATTCCAATGGCAATGGATGCAGACTGTTAATCATAATAGGGAGGCTTCAAGGTCATTAGCGACTAACAAAAAGCAGACTCCGAGTCATCCATTCTGAGAGTCAGAGTAAGAAAAACCAAAGATTCATAGAATTTTGCAACTTGAAGTGCCTTGAGAGTCTAACCACATTATTTCAACCATGGGCTAGAGACATTAGGTGACATGCCACTTACTAACTTGCCAAAGTTAGCACAGCTCGTTAGATGGGCTAGAAGTCAACGTCCTTGTGATATGGTGAGATGGGCCAATTTAGAGTGTAAAACAGAAGAATACAGAAAAGAAAAACTTTCCTAATAATGGCATTTAAATTCATTTTATGTCTCCTGCTTTGAAAACATTTACCTTCCACTGGGGTAAATTTTGTAACCGTGGCATCCTGACCAGACATCCAAGGATCCAATTTAATTCTGAGTGCTCTGGCACCTAAAGAAATAAGAAATTACATTATAAATATATTGTGAATATTTTAACATATACAAAATAAAAAGATAAGGGCAAAGCAAGTGTTATTTCCACACCCCTAGAATACTCAATAATTGACAGTTCAGGGAAGAAAAAGGGGCTTGGTTTTTTTTTAAAGTTTTCTCATTCTTTTTCACTATTACATCTAAATGCTAGAGAAAGGTGCTGGAATGAAAACCACAGAAACTCGAGCCATTTGGTCTAGGAATCCATCAGAGAAATAGCAGGGGTGGTGTTTTCCCCACCCTTAAGGAATATTTCTTTTCCATAGATTTTTTTCTTTTCACTGTAGCCTCCCCCACTCCCCAAAACTAGTAAGAGGGCCAACTTAGGCTGTGAAGTCTCTGAGCTTTGTGAGTTGGGCCCCAGTCAACCAGGGAATGGATTGGGAGCTCCTCCAAATTATTTCCCCAAATTCACTGAACTTTTGTGGGGGTTCTTGTCAAAAAATTTTGTTAAAAGCTGGAAACAAAGTTGGGGGCGACTCTTGGGTCCAGGACAAATTCCTTCTGATGATCTAGAGTTTTATTTAGGGCAGGGCATCCCATCCCCAGCCCTTGGGATTCCCGGTCCTTCATTAACTGCAGCTTCTTCTTATCCATATGATTGCCTTAAAAAGCAGAGATTGCTTCCAACTCTGAAAAGTGACACCAAATGTGTTCTTTGTGGGTTTTGTGAAGTGAAGAGAGAGAAATGACATTGCCTCAGCTCAGGCTTGTTTCGCTAAGGAGTATTCACCATCTGGAGTAGGAGGGCTTCTTTCTCTTTTCTCCCCCTATTAGCCACAGAGAAAGAAGGTTGTTTTTTACTTGTTTGACAAGGACTCCCTCATAATGCTATGCAAGTCACTGAGCTGCCTCCATCATCTTCCTTCCAAGGCAGCATTTGGGTTTCATTGAGGGCAGTGGCTTTGACAACAATGTCTGCAAATTGCTAACTGCTGCTGTAAACAAACATCTGTCAGACTAAAACTGTGGTCTTGGCTATAGTAAAATATACTTCCATTATAAATTAATAAAATGAGAGCTCTATTTGGTATGGGGTGGGGAGGCTGTGGGGAGGGAAGAGTTGCATTTTCTTTAATGAGCTGGGTTGAAGGAATGAAAATAGGGACAAACAAGCATGGAAATATGGGGAAAACCAAGAAAATTTCTTCCTTCCTGCCTAGATATGATGCTTTATCAATGGATTGCAAAAAGCCACCATTGTGTCTCAATGAAGTCAAGTGTTTTCCTTGGAGAACCTTATATTTGAACATATGGAATGAAACTCATTTAATATTTTGTGGGGGATTCTCTTGGTGCTGCCAAAACAGGAGAAATCAACTTAATTCAAATAATTATCATAAAGAAAAGTAGGCAAAAGGTCAAAGACAACTTTTTTCTCATCTTGTTTTTCCTGTTTTAGAATAACAACATAAGGTTTAGTTCCTCTGCTCACTTTAATTTGATATAAAACTATAAATATTTAGATTTCTACCACAGGTGAATGTGAAATTTTGCGATCTGAATAGAATATTTGCTGAAATACATTCTAAGAACATAAGGAAAATAATAGCAGAACTTAATACACAGAATCAATCTAAATGGTTTTGTGAAAAAGTACCAACTCTGTTTTAGACGGGGGAAAATGAAGGCATGGGGTGGACAAAGTGACTTGCAGAACAGGCACATGACAAATTAAATGAAGTGACTGGATTATAACCAAAGACTTCTGATCCCATGATCCTAAAAACCACAGAATCTTGGAATCTTCAGGTGTTACTTAGAAAAGACTCTCAGAAAAACAAAACATGCATTTGACCAAATGATGGGTTATTATTTGGGAAGGAGTATCCTCCAATTTTTTTTTAATACGTCAATATTTAGTTTAGCAAATTGTGTATGAACAAACTAAAAATTTGACAAGTAAACAAATAAAATAGTTGCAGCACATTAGATAACAGGAACTAGTTACACCAGAGGTGGGGAATCTGTGGCCTTCTAGATCCTTAAGTGTGACCTTTAGACTAAATCCAAATTTTACAGAATCTCGATTGGATTCAGTCAAAAGTCTGCATTTGAGGATCTAGAAAGCATGTAGCCTCAAGGTCAAAGGTTCCCACCTCTGGATTGGGCAACACAATACAAAAGATGCTATCCAAGAAATGTACAACCAAAAAAAAAAAAAAGGATGGACTACTCACATAGTGGAGAGAAAGATATGACCACTGGATGACCGTAAGTTCCCCTGGTATCCATGCAAATTAAGAGATTTAGTGGAGAGTCATCAGTGTGGAAGAGGACCCCTCAGGGTAAATTTAGAAGATGATATAGACCAGTATAGGCAATTCTGGATGGCTTCCAATCTGGACCCCTGGGGGGAGAACTCAGACTGATGAGAACATAGATCCACCCAAGTACCAAGGTGAAGTGTTCGTTTGAATTGGGAACAAAAGGACAACTAATGATATTTGTGTAGCGTCTTCCCCATCAGTGCCTCACATATGTCATGACAGAAAATCTGCACATAATGACTGTTTGCACTGTAATCTTTGAAATCAATTATGACTGTACTTCGTGGTTGATTCTTACACTAGACATAGCCTCTGCCAATGCCAATGGCTCATAATCACAAACAGGCTAATCTCTAGGTGAAAACAGGAGGTGGTGGGGGAAATATGGCGACCTAAGATGCATCTCCAACAAAATCATCGGCTCTGATAAGGAGCCAAAGGTCTCCCAGAGTTCAAGGAATTCAGATCTTCTAGTTCCAAGGACAGTCTTGTGAATAAGAATTAAGAAAATTTAGAATGTGAGAAGATGCTGAAAAGAGGCAATAGGACTGAAGAGGGAAAGAGATCCTTCCCCAAACACCTGGGAATAGCAAAAGAAATCCTACATTGGGCCTTCAATGCCGTATCAGATGATGCTCAAAGATACAGCTGCCGGGGATCAATCAAATCCATTCAAGCCATCACCTAGGGCATTAAAACCTGGATGGGAGCCCTAAGATACTTTCTTGTCTCCCAGGACTTGTCTATTTCCTATGTAAATATTATCTTCCCAGGAAGTATTTCCTGCAGCTTGGCTAAGGATACTTGGAAAACTATTCAGACTCACAAATTCCCATTTATCACTTCCTCTCAAAAACGAGCAATTTCATGCTGAGTTATTTTCACTAGACTCATCATCCCCATGACAAATCTCCTTAGCAAGAACCTTGTTCTGGGATCTGATTTTAATTAAAAGGCTCTTGTATCAACTGATAAACTCTTATACTGAATATATCCACTGTTTTTAATTGGCTCATTTCTACTTGGTTTTGCCAATATTTATCATCTTTTGTGCACACTTGGATTTCCTCAGACTTTTCTCCAAGTTCACACTTCCAAAGTTCTTGCACAGTCAACAGCCTCAATCTGCTTTACTCCTAACTACAGGTCACTTTCTCTGCTTTAGGATTTGTCTTTTCTTCTTCAATGGATCTAAAATTCCAGCATAATCAGTTCAGTTACCTGCATTAACATAACAGAATTTCATGTTGGATAATTAAAAATGGCAGACTGAATCTGATAATGAATGAAATTATATCCTTGTCATTTAACTTGACTTTGGAATGTATTTCTACATTTGCATTTGTATAGTATAAGGATAATAATATCCAGCATTTATAGGTGCCAGGCATTGTGCTAAATGCTTTACAATTATAATCTTATAATTACAATCATAATCTCATTTGATTTTGGAGGTATGGCCATTATTATCCCTATTTTTATGGGTAAGGAAACTTAAGCAGATGGAGGTTAACTAACTTTCCCTGGGCACATAGCTAGTAAGTGTCAGAGGCTGGATTTAAACTAAAGTCTTCCTGACTCCAGGCCCAGTGCTGTACCCACTGCACCACTTGTCTCACAGGACTATTTCTGATGTTCCTAGGAATTCAAGTAAAAAATAATAATGTAGTCCTATTGCTGGATCATAGAACTTGAGTTGAGTAGACCTTGGAGGTCACACAGTCCAGGACCCTCAGTTGTCAAATGAGGAAACTGAGGTCGAGGGGTGACAAATAATTTGCCAAAAGTCACACAGCTAATAAGTGTCAGGGCTAGGAACTGAACCCAGGTCATATGACTCCAAATCCAGCACTCATGCTGCAGTTAGAAGATGATAAGAGGCAGTGCATTTCCCCATACTAAGCTTTGTTTAAATTATTTCTGAAATCCACTACATGTGAAAAAGTAAAATTTTCCCTAAGCCAATTCAAAGAGCCATATTAATAATACTTTTTGGCCTTACATCTGGAATAGCATTATGATTAAATGTTTTGGTTTAAAAGGATCTCCACTTTGTACAATACAATGTATGTGCAGCAGAACTTCAGAAATCAACAGAGTCAATAATTAAGCCTTCTACTTTAGGGGCTATTAAAACAAAAAGTGGTAAGCAAAATTTGCTGGGTTACTGATGATCTTCCGGGTAAGGTTATTGCTCTTTGGTCATAAATGGATATTTCACAGGCAGGATCAACACACTTACAGAGCACCCAGCTCCAAATAGTCTGCTCTGTTAAAAGTTTGAATGAATGACACATTTCCATTGCTACTTCATGCTCTTTTCTTTTACAACCCTGTGAAATAGATGATGAAAACATTAATGTTTCCTGCCTAACAAATTGTAGTATATAAATGTAGTATCCCATGGTAAGAAGTGATAAATATGCACAATCTGGAGGAGCATGGGAAGACTGACTCCAAGTAAGCAGAGCCATAAAAATAATGTCTATGTCTGCAACGACATAAATGGAAAGAATACCAGGAACAATACAAAACAAAATAAAAAGAAACAAAAAAAGAAAAAGGAATTGAAAGCTCCGTTATAGGCTGACTGTAATCAGGCTTGGTCCCAAGGATGAAAGGAGAAAGAGCCGCCTCTCTGCCTTCTAGAGGTGGGAGCCTATGAGTGCAGGCACCGTCTATGCTATCAGGCTGAGGAAATGTGTTGTTAAGTTAGTTTTGCCGAACAGCGTCTTCTCCTCACACCCAGCCCCAGTCCCCAGCTCTCTTTACTGTTCTTTGCTATAAGGGAAACCTAACTTGGGAGATGACATTGATATGAAAACAAAGGACACCAAATTTTTTTAAAGTGTTATTTCCATTTTACAGAAAAAAAGGAACTGAAGCACAGGAAGATGCAGTGATTTTTCCATGGTCACAAAAATAGTGTTGGCACCATGATTCAGAGCAACATTCCTTAACTCCAAGTCCAGTGCCCCTTTTCACAAAGAAGCAGGATGCCCTAATTAAAAGGCTGAAGATACAATTCGAAAGACACATCTTTCACATGGCTGCCAAGGATAGATTTCTAAAACTGAGGTCTGACCATGTTACTCCCCTACTCCATAAGCTCCAATGGCCTATCTTTGCAGTCCCATCTCCATGCTTTTGCCCAGGCTGTGCCCTGCACCTGAAATGAACTCCTTTCTCAAATCCCCAGCCTCTTTCAAAGTTCAGCTCAAGCACTACCTCCTACATGAAGAGTTTCTTGATCTCCTTCTATTTATTTTGTACATAGTCAGTATAGATGTATGTGTTATATACATGATTGCTGTCTGGATAGAATATAGCTTATAAGGCTCCCTGAGGGCAAGGATGGTTTCATTTTTGTCACTGTTTTCCCAGTGCTTAGCACTTAGTAGGCATTTAATCAGTGCTTGCTGATGAATGGATAGCCACAGCAGGTTTTATTCTTTAACATGGCGTGCAACACAGGATTCTAAGAAGAAGGGCCTAGGTTCAAATCTTAACTTTGCCGCTTAACCTGTGGGGCACCCAGCAACTTCAGAAAATCCCTTCATCTCAGTTTCTTTATCTGAAAAAAGGGGAGTTGGACTAGATGACTTATAAGGGGTCTACCATCTCCAAACTTAGGATCCTATGTAGACTCCACCATGAGAGAAGTAAAGATGAGCATCTAATTTTCCATTAACTCATTATGAGTAACAAAACTCACACATTTAGTTTCATTAGCCTCTCCATTGTGGGTAATTCAGAATGGCAGATTGGTTCTGCCTTGCCTCTTCCTTATTTTTCCTTCCCAATTTTGGTTTCTGGGACAGTAACGCAGGACTCCATTCTAATCAGAGAATTCAGAAGGAATCTATAGTCACAGATTCCATTCTCCTCTTCCTCCTCCTCCCTTGCATATCTATCTGCCTGAAATGCTTTTGGGCTCACTGAAACAATGAGAAGCCTGACAGATCAGGGCATCTCTCTTGGCTCTGATGGTGAGTCGGTGTCTCCAGTTATGTCCTCTACCTTTTATCTTCCATCTGCTGTGATTACAATGCGGGGAAGTCAGCAATTGAAAATGTGGAGACCCATAATTCAGAGACAGCTGCGGGAATCCGAGATTGGATCTGTATAAAGGCCTGCTGGAAATAAAAGACCATTGACTCCAGCAATGGTAAGGAAACACCTACCAAACACACACACACACACACACACACACACACACACACACACACACACACCTTTCAGAAGAGAGAGGTAGTCAGTAAAATTCTCCACATATGGCAAACATATTTTAGGGGAAGCAACACGACCAGCAGCCAGAGGGAGAGAGAAAAAGAAAATAATGAGAAAAATCTTCAATAAGCCTAAATTGTTCCAGTCAGACTGTTCAGAAAGAATGCAAAGGATGGAGACAAAAACTATTGGCAAAATCAGCATTATAGCTTAGAAAAAACCATATTCTACACTTGTAATTATCTCCAGAAAGAAGTTAAGATGTGCAGAATTAATAACATATAGTAATAAATTTATTTTTAAAGGAAAACCAAACCAAACAAAAAAATAACATTTCAGGTGTATCATACTTTCTACTACACTAATGTTCCTGAAAAGTCATATATAAACTGAATATTATTTTTCATTGATTTGCAAAACTTCAGAGATATTTTATTTTAATTTGTAACATCATCCATTAACAGTGGCTACCAAAAGCTTTAAACAGTTATAATATTAATAAAATATGGGACAGGGTGGGAAACCAATATTTGGAGGATTAGTCAATCTCCATTTACCTTTTTAATAAGGTTGGAATTTTCCCCATTTGATTTCATAAAAATCAACCAGACCAATGTTGTCTGATATAACAAGAAAAACAAGAAAAGAGAAGGGCAAAATAATTGGAAGGTTGGAGAGACAAGACTATTAGAAATACTGTGGTAATTAATTGTGTGATCTTAGTGTAAGCTATACTGATTATAAAAATGTATATAATCCAAAGATGTTGTAGAGTCCAAAGAACTAGGTTCAAGTCCTGACTCTACAATTTAATTCCATTTCATTATTTATAAAACATAACAGTTGAACTGGATCAGTGGTTCATGAACCCCTCGAGGTTCACAATGATAGTCTAAAGTATTCATGCTAAAAATTCTTTAGTGGCACCTTATACAGTGAATAATTGCCCAGTTAAGTCACAAATATATTTTTCCTGTGTGTCAACAAGCATATGCTTGTTGGAAGAGCTATAGATTTGCCTCTGGAGGAATTTGAAACTATCATGGTCACGCACCCAATGATTTTGGTGTTTGGATACTGTATATCAAATTCTGTCCACTTCTGACTAAGAGCAGTTTCTCATTCTGTCACCAAATTGTTTCCAAACTGCCACAAGGATTTGACATCCAAGTGCAAACTGATTGCCAATGGATGGCCAGACACAAGTGTCCCCCCTCGTTTGAATTCTCCTCTGTCATCCTGTAATCATACAGTATCATCTGTATAATCACATGAGAGAGATGTTACAAATACTTGCATTCGTGAAGTATGAATATCAGGCTGCTTGAAATGATCCATGTTTGACTGTGATTGCCCGGCATGTGCATTACAACCTTGACACCATCACAAACATTCTGCAGAAACAAACTTTATACAATACAAGGCTGCTTTCTGATTTTAAACTTATCCTCCACTTTTGTTACTAGTCTTCTGTCTGGCAGAATTTCAAATAAACTGGTTGGTGACACTGGTTAGTTGTTAACAGAGTTTCTGTGACAATGTTGCTGATATGCCAGTGACAAAAATAAGAAAGTCAAATTTGGAAGCATTTTTTCCCTTAGGTGAGTTTATGTGTAAACATTGTTTAAAATGAAGCAATATTTGCAAGTGAACTTTAAATACATTTTTCAACTAATACAGCATTTGCCATTCACAGTTAAAAAGTAAACATTTTATATTGCAATTCGCTGTCCATTTCATTGATTGGTTAGTTGGCTAGAAATTAAACAAATGTGTTTCCATCTCTCAGCAAGGGAGTTTATAAAAATTTTTCTATTATTTTCCACTACACATCTGTGTGAGCAAGCATTCTCACCTTATTCTTGTTTGAAATCATGATACAGAAATAAACTCAATGCAAAACCTGATTTAAGACTGTGTCTGTCTGGTGTGAAGCCAAATATTGCAAACCTCTATGTAAATAAAGCACAAGGCTGAAACTGAGTTTATATATATGATTATATCAAGCATCTTCCAATTTGTAATTTATTTCAATGTAAATGCTATGTATAGTCACAAACTTTGTAAAATGAAGACATTTAACTTGAAGTCTTGCAGATAAATAGTAAATATATGCGGTCTTGCTGGATTCTTTCTTTTAATTTCTATAGAATGTTCCACATAAAATATTTATCATTATTTTAGAATTTTATGTTTATAGTTTTCACAATTATGTATAGAACAAAAATTTATATTTTATAATCATAACTAGATAACATAAATTTCAATTTGGAGCTTTTGAGGGTAAAAGTTATTGTAGATGTAACACTTACTAAGTCTAAAAGAATATTATGAATAATACATTAAACTTAATTAGAAGATATCCAAACCTTCCCCACTCTAGATTACTCTGGAGCTAAGATCTATAAGACTAACTATTACTAATGACTTAAATGAAAACATAAAGGAATGCTTAACAGATGTGAAGATGACACAAAGTTGGAAGGAAGAGCTAATATATTAGATAACTAATGTTTTTAATGATGTGCTTAAAACAACAGAAGGAAAGGTAGTCAAGTTGAATGCAAATTCTTGCATTTAGGTTTAAAAATAAACCACATAAGGGACAAGGGATAACTTGGCCTGACAGAAATCTGTGTGAAATGAGGATGAAAAAGTTTTCATTGGCCAGAATCTTAAGAGCCAAGAGTATAATGAGACTACTAAAAAAAAAAAAAAAGCTGTCTACGTTAAAGGAAGGCAATAATCCCAATTGCATCATGGATGTATGGGTCCAAAGAGATCCAATAGTATTGTGGTTTATTTCTAGGAACATTTTAAGAGGGAAATTTTATGGATGAGTCTTATCAATAGTGATAAAGTACATAAAATCTATACTATGTGAAAAAAGGTTAGAGAACTGCTTATATTTAGCTTAGAGAAGTGAAGATTTAAGGAGATCATGATAACTCATTAAATATTTGAAGGCTTGTTATTTGAAAGAGATATTTGATTCATTTTGGGTGACTGAATGGAGCAGAAGTCAGTTCACGATAGAAGTTATAGAGAGGAAGAATATGGCTCACCTTAAAGAAACATTTTCTGAAAACTGGAGCTGTCAAAAAAAATAGAATGAATAGCTTCACATAGTACTGAAGATATCCTCCATCCACCTCCATTGGAGTATACAGGAAGAGGTTAAATGAATATCCATCTCTCAGAGATGTTGAAGGGATTCTCTAATTGGGAGGGTGGTCACATGAGATAACCTCTAAGATCCCTTCTGACTTCCAAGGTTTTTATGATTCTATTAAAAAGTAAAAGTATCCTTAAAGTAGGAAGCTACATTAAGGTAATAAATGCATTTTTCTCTTTAAATTCATTCATTCATTTAATAAATATTCATTGAGAATCTATGTTACCTGTTAGATACTGTGTTGAAAATTAAGATGGATACAAAGTTTACAAGACTTTGTCTCTGACCTGCAGAAGTTTGAAATCTAGCAGCGTCCAGATCGCTAACATATTTCTTACTAACATCACATGATGACATTATAACTGAACTGTGTGACACAGATTTGGCTGAGGAACATCACTACCCAGTCAAAACTCGAATCCCTTCACCTGTCCCTTCACCACCCAGCCCTGGTCACTCTTTTGCAGAGGTGGGAGGGCTACAGGTGTGGGGATTGCCAATTTTAAGATGTTTCTCAGATGCGTGGATTAGTTTTGCTTATGGCCTTTTCTTTTTTTCTTTTTCTTTAAAAAAAATGATACTTCGTTATAAGGGATGGATGATTTTCTGGGAGAAGGAAGGCAGAGGGATATGGTAAGAAAAGTTGTTTTTGTTATTTATTGTTCATTCATGTCCAACTTGCTGTGACCCCATTTGGGGTTTGCTTGGCAAAGATACTGGAGTGGTTTGCCATTTCCTCCTCCAGTTCATTTTAAAGACGAGGATCTGAGGCAAACAGGGTTAAGTGACTTGCCCAGGGGATCGCACAACTAGTGTCCAAGGTCAGATTTGAACTCAGGAAGATGAGTCTTCTAGGTCCAGTATTCTATCCACTATGCCACCTGACTGCAACCCAGGAATATAAAAACAAAGGGTATCAATAAAAACTTAACTTAAAAAACTTGAGAACTTTTTTTTTTTTTTTTTTTTTTGCATTTTGGAGGGGGGAAGGCAGGGCAATTGGGGCTAAGTGACTTGCCCAACATCACACGGCTAGTAAGTGTTAAGTATCTGAGACCAAATTTGAACTCAGGTCCTCCTGACTCCAGGGCTGGAGCTCTATTCACTGTGCCACCTAGCCACCCCAAGTATATTTTTTATTAGAAGCCTCTAAGGGTCTATACCTCTGGGTTCCTTGGCCTATCTGATGGCCAAAGAGAAATCATTCAAGTCATTGCCAAAAAGAACCCAAGGCAACCCTGGTGGCTTTGCCCACAAGTCTCCTTTAGCTTGGGCACGGGAGCTCTGGACGACCTCAGGTTTCTGAATGGTCTCTCTGAGATCTCCCGAAGCCCTGCTTTCTGAGAAGAAATAATGGGTAATATCCAATGAATAGGATACCCAAAGTGGATTTGTCTATATTACTGGAAATTAGTAGGCCCCAAATCTCATTCCATTGTCAACACACTGAATCACAAAAAGAATATTTGTCAAATGATGTTACTATATTTTAGTTACAAGTAAGGCCTTCCCAAGAAAACCCCAAACAGGATCATGAGGAGTCAGACATCACTGAACAACAACAACAACAAACGGTAATCACTGAAGGAAAGGACCACAAAAACACGTAGCTGCTGTAGACATAACCGGCCGATCACCTTTAAACACCTGGGAAACAGTAGAATACAGAAGGAAAACTTATCTTTCCTTAGATACAAGAAAAGGAGATTGTATAGAATTCCGATGTGTAAAACTAACCTGGGACTGTTGAAAAAGAATGCTTTTTTCTGGGTTTATACCACAGGCAAGCAGGACAGCAGTCATGTCCAAGATGCTCTGGTGAAGAACAGCTGGATCTTGGGGGACAGTGATGGAATGAAGATCCACAATGCTGAACAAGACAGAGCTGCATTCTTTCTGTAGACTCACCCAGCTCTCAATGGCTCCCAGGTAATTGCCCAGATGAGGGATCCCTGTAGGCTGAATGCCAGAGAATATCCGATGCATGCCATCATTCTAGAACAAAGGAAAACGTTACTTCATTCTTTCAAAGCCAGATCCAGAAATCCTTTATTATTGAGCAACATAAAAGATGTTGCTACTACCACCAGTCATTTGCTGAGTATCAATTTACTATATGTAAGAGGTACGAAGACAAGTTGAAGGAATTTATGATCTAGTTTGGAAGACAGGATATATAAACAAAAGGCTAAAAAAAACCCAGAAGGAAGCATATACTAGATGCTAAGTGAACAAAATGGACAAGTGCTATAAGAATTAGAGGAAAGAGAGAGATCACCACGGGCTAAAGCACCTGAAAAAGTCTTCCATCATGTCACCAAAGCTAGAGGTTACAGTATTACCTATGGGTTTCAGGCTATTTAAATGATCTTGTGGCTCAGCAGGCAGAACAACAGATATAGGGTTAGGAAACTTGAGTTTTACTTCTGGCAACATTTTGACAAGTTACTTATTTTTTCTGTATTCCAGTTTCCCTCTATTTTTAATAAAGATAATATTTGTCTTTTCATATGGACCAAAAGATTTGAGTTCTGAAGCACGTTTACGATTTATAATGTTTTGGTCACGGTTGTGTTTCTTTGTTGGTTTGTACCTCCTAGTGGTTGAAACCAAGATGGTAACATGAAAGAAAAATGGGCAATAAAAAAGCAGTTGGTTTTGATTTGTATGAATAATTCTGCATTTCATAATGCAATAAAAAAGAACATTTATCAGAAAATGTGCATTCCTGAAAGAAAGGTGCTACAAAAATAAAATGTATTGTTACTGCAATTTAGAACAAATGTGCATGATAGTGATCTGGACCACTCTGGTCATCCTTCTCGTGTGGAACATATTTCATCCTGCCTTATATCATGGTTCCTTGTAAACATTCCTTATTTCCCCTATTAGCTCTTTGAAGGAAAGTATCATTTTGTACATTTTTAATATCCTCAATATTGCCTTATATATTAAAGGGACACAATGAAAATATTTGATAAATGAATAAAGAATTTGAAAATATAAATATCATAGTTGTAGAACAAATGGACTTGAAGGGACCTAAGGGTTCATCTAGTCCAAAATTTCATTTTATATGGGAGAAAACCATGGCTCAGAGAAATTACTCATTTCTTAGTTGTCTGCTAGAAGATTACATAGGCACTGAACTATTTTTCACATAATCATCTGCTCAGTTTATCTTCTCTACTGATAATCCCAGTACATATGATCAGAAGGCTCAGAAAGAAAGGTCTCACAAACCTATTTAGGTTTTAAGTATTTACTTCATTTTCTATTACATCTCCAAGAAGATACAAGCTAGAAAGACAGCAAACATAAAAGACATGGTAACGATATATTCTTGTACAGATGACATGTGTATTAGTCAGAGAGTTCATAAATTACATCCCAGGGGTAGAGTGGTGTAGAGAAGGGCGAAGCTGGTAGCTTTCCAGCTCAAAGAATGATAGAATCTGAGAGTTAGAAGGGATTTAGCAACCAACTAGTCTGATCCAAACACAAAAGGAACCTGACCAATGGCCAAAGAACTTCTGAAGACCTTCAAGGAGGAGGGGGGGACTCGCCAGCTTTCAAGGGAACTCACTCCACTTTTGGGTAGTTCTAATTGTTAGCAAGTTTTCCCTGACAACAAGACTAAATTTTCTTTTATTTAACTTTCACCTCACTCCAGAAGTTCTAACCTCTGGAGCTAAACAGAAGAATTCCCATCTTTCTTCTACATGACAACCTTTCAAATACTTGAGTCAGCATCTTCCTGAGTCTTCTCTTGATAGCTGGTTTCATTCGTTTGAAGTACCAAGAAATAACAGAACACATCATAACTGTTTCCTTCCAGAAAAGCCAATGATCTTAAATTTCCAAGGCACTTCTGTTAAGTTATACTGTCAGGTACAGTAATGAATATTATAACAGCTATAGATTTAGTACACTGCCGTAGCACCTTGATCATTCTCTCATACTTTAATAGATCTGTGATCTCATTAATGAAAGCACACCCTTTTAGCAGTTCAGACTTCTTCCAATTTATGCAGTTTCATACTGTTTTTGCCCATATACCCCCACAAATCTTCCAAAAAGAATATATCCAAGGCCTGGAGGGGTTGCCCCAAACCCTGTGTCATTCCTTGGGTATCAGGGCAGTACTTGGTATTGTCATTATCAGTAAAAAAATAAATTGAGGAGCTACTATGTGCTTGGCATAGTAGTGCTTGTACTAAGCATAGTGGTGCTTGTACTAAGCACCACAGAGTTGTAAGAGACAATTTCTATCTTCAAAGGGCTTCCAATCTAGCTTGGGAATTTAAGACAGGCACTTAAAAGGCTAAATAATCCTTTACAGTAGGCAATGCTGGGTCAAATAAATGGCATAGATAACAGCTGACAGGAGTTTGGAAGACAAAGTGAGCACCAGGGAAGAGCAAAGAAAATTTCATGAGGGAAGCTAGACTTGAACTGTTACTGAAAAAACAGATTTAGGTAAGAAGGGTAGAGGGTATTCTAGGTAGGAAAAATGGCACGAACCAAGGCACTGAAATAGAATATAAGTTTAGAACCAGATAGCATCTTAAAGATTATTTAGTTTAACACCTTAGTTTCATAGATAAGGAGAAAATTTAAACTTTAGGAGGCAAAATGCTCAAGGCTACACAGATAGTAAATGACAAATTCAGAATTCTTTCCATTAAGCCACACTTTCCATGTTCTGTTTCATATGAGAGTAAGCTATCAAAGACATTCGGAGTTAGCAAAAAGTTGGAGATGATGGAGAGCTGAGGGGGGGTGCAGCTAGGTCATGCAGTGGATAGAGCATCAGCCCTGGAGTCGAGGACCTGAGTTAAAATCCAACCTCAGATACTTATTAGCTGTGTAACCTTGGGCAAATCACTTAACTCCACCTGCCTTCTCTCCCCTTTCCCCCAGAAAAAGAAAGTTGTAGATTAGGGACTAAAGTTAGGGGAGAAATCAAAGTTGAAAAAATATATTGAAAAAATGTAAAAAGAGAATAGGAGGCCAAAAACTGAACTTTGGAAGCACAAACAAATTTAGATAAAAGAAAAAAAGGGGTCAGAGAAATAGAAAGAGAACCTAGACAGTGTAGTATAAGTAGAAGTTGATCATAGAATACAAGGGGTTAAAGATTGTGGGTCTATCAAGATCATCATAAATGGAAGAAAACTCTTTTGTTAGTGGTTATTAAGGATACAAAGATGTCAGTCTGGGAGGGGAAAACAGAAAACCATTGCTATTTACATTCATTCTAAGCCACTACTGAACTTCACTGACACTGGAGAGAGTGAAGCTGATGACTTTTGCTCAGTTCTGTCTCACTTAAGTACAATTCATGCACAAGTTAAGACATTACTCTTGTGATGTCATGGGTCCTTTTCAAGAATGAAGGACAAAGAACAACAATTAAGGGCACAACGCTATCTTAAATGCTGGGGATGCAAGCAGAAAACAAGATAATTCCCATTCTAAATGAAAATATTTTAGAGATAGATACACTGTGAGCTTCAAAAGGTCAGACTCATGAGGACGAGAAGTCTAGCGGCTGGAAGAATCCATGCCAAGACATTGCGGAACCAAGACAGTGAGGAACCAAGTCCTGAGCAATCTACTTGTCCCAGCAAAGACTGAAGGCAGTCAAGAAGCTCCAGTGATTTATCTAGTATCAAAGCTGAATTCAGAAGGAATCTGATGGGGGTAAATGCTACATAGGAAGTGCTTTGAGTTTGAGCCTACACTCGCCAAGGACTAAGTACTTGTCTCGATAGGTATTGCACAGAAATACATTGTGATAATCTTCACAGTAAGTATTACTTTGTAAGCGTTAACTCATGTTAATTGGCTTAAGTGACAGGGGGCTACTAATTACTGGTGACTGGTGGGAAAAACAGACAAGAATGGGACCTCGAATTGATGGCCCAACAGAAAAGATACACTCCACTTCCCTAGGTGTACTCCTAGAAAACTGAGGGGAAGGTTTGGCCTTGCTTTGGGGACCTTACTTACCTGTGAGAATAGGAGTAGGCATGAGGAGCCTTGAACTCAATGGCTAGATATTCATAACCATTAGGATACCCTTGACCTTCCCTCCCCAGTTTTATTGGTGGAGTTGATAACCCCTATCTTCTCCAACACCTCAAAATGTACATGTCGAAAACAGAACTATCTTTCTCCCAAATCCCAAATTCTTTACTACAGTCAAGGGAACCAAAATCCACCCAGTCACCAAGGCTTGCAACTGGGTGTCATTCTTAATTCCTTACTCCCACTCACCCCAGGTGTCCAATCTTTAACCAAATACTTTCATAACATCTCTATCTGTTATGTCACCTTCTCTCTACTTACATAACTACAACTTTAGTCTTCCTCAATAGAAGGTGAGCTCCTTGGGGGCAAAGATTTGTTGGTCTTTCTTTGTATCACCACTATTTGGAACACTAAACATATAAAGCACTTGTTGCACATAAATGTATGTAAATGTCTGACTGAGGGACAATACATATAAGAAGCTTCAGCTGCAAGTCAGACAGAAAGGTCCTGTGGTCTTTGGGAAATAGCAGCAAAGTAGATAGCAACACAAAACAAAAACGTACATTTCCGATGTCTAATGATTTGACAGCATGGAGGACTTTGGTGTGAAAGCTGTTCATCATTAGCAGTGATTAGGTCACATCTCCATAAGGGTTGCTTCCCAGGATGACGACTATGAGGCTGGAAGAAGCACATCAATGGTTCTCAGGCTGCTACCATTTTCAAGGCTCTTGGGCTCCCTTGCTCATCAGTAGCTGTTGGTATTGGGGGTAGAAAGGAAGATGGGCCCCTTCTCCACTATGACTGTTACCTCAGTGATGGCTAGGGAAGCCAGAATAGAAGGAGGGCCAGTGGCCTGGAGGGGTGGGGGGTAAACTATTCACAAGACTCTTGGACTCAGGGTTGTGGACTATCTCCATCCACAACATGCTTCCTAATGAAGAGTGTGTGCCCAGGCCCTGTTCTGGGCCCTTTTCTCCTCTTTCTATACACCATCTCACAGCAACCTTATCTGCTCTCCCAAGTTCCCTGATTATTCCGTGCTGATAACCTCCAGATCCACACATCCAGTCCTAGTCTCTTCCCTGAGCTACAGTTCGATAGCACAGAAACCGGGTTATTTTCAACTGTGTCTTCCATATTCCAAATGAAGCCTTTTCAGAGGCTCCAGCAGCTAGTGCCTCCCCTCCAATACTACCTATATATGTACATGTTGTCTTTCCCTGTGCTATTCTGTAAGCTCTTCAAGGGCAGGGGATTGTTTCACTTCTGTCTTAGGATCCCCAGTGCCTAGAACATACTGAGTGTTCAGTAAATGCTTGCTGATCAGATTACTACTGTTTTAGGAAAGCTGGCAGTGAACAGAGAGACAGCAACTTGAAGAGAAGCTTTATTATTTTTTTTTTCTAATAGGGCAGCGGTTCTCAACCTGTGGGTTATGTTCAACTTGTAACAATGAAAATACATCCTGCATATCAGATATTTACATTACAATTCATAACAGTAGCAAAATTACAGTTATGAAGTAGCAATAAAAATAATTTTATGGTTGGGGGTCACCACAACGTGAGGAACTGTATTAAAGGGTCACGGCATTAGGAAGGTTGAGAACCACTGTAATAAGGGACATGTGAGCTTTTATTTTATTTTATTTCTTAAGAAGAAGGGAAGAAACCAAAAGTGAAAATTTAAGATTTGAGAGAAAAGGAATGACCAATGGAACAAAGTTCTTGAGGAAATGGGAAGGGATATAAGTGCAATGGTTAGCTTTAATAAATAAAAGAGTGACCACTTCCTCATGGAATGAAGGGAAAGAGGAAGGAATAGTGAATATGTAAAAATTGAAGCAGTGAAGATATAATTTCTACTACTGGGTCATGTGCCTGGTTACATAACACATGAAGAACCTTTTGATCATGTACAACTTCAATTATCTCTATCTCTTTCATTACCCCTCCCCAAACTGTGTCCTTTAGCTCTATCTTTTTTTAAAAAATAAATTTATTATTTATGCATTTTTAACATTTATTTTTCAAAAATTTTGAGTTCTAATTCTCTGCCTCTCTCTCACTCCTGCCTCACCCCCAGAAGGCAAGAAATGCAATACGTGTGAAATCATGAAAAATATATTTCTGTATTAACCATGTTTCGAAAAGCAAGCAAGAAAAATAAAGAAAGTGAAAAAAATTATATTCCAATATGCACTCAGACTCCATCAATTCTCTCTCTGAATTTTAAATCAGAAGTCCTTCAGAACTGTCTGGGATCATTGTATTGATCAGAATAGCTAAGTCATTCACAGTAGATCATCATACAATGTCACTGTTACTGTGTACAATGTTTTGGTTCTGCGCTTCTTGTAACATCAGTTTGTATACGTCTTTCCAGGTCTTTCTGAAACCATCCTGTTCATCATTTCTTAGAGTACAAGAGTATTACTCCATTACAATCATATCCTACAAACTTATCAGCTGTTCTCCAAATGATGGGCAGCTCCTCAACTGCCAAATCTCTGCCACACCAAAAAAGAGCTCCTTCAGCTCTGTCTTCAGGTCTATAATGCCTCCTTGTTCTCCAGCCCTCTCTCTCTAACCAGGTATCTATAGGTAGGAGTAGGTGAGTTGAGGGAGGGGAGGGGTAGTAGCAGCTGTGAGTTGAAAAAGCATAATTAATATTTTAAAATGCTGAGTAACAAACATAATCTTTCCCATTTTATAAATAATAAGTGAAAAGTGAAGCCAAAAATAGTCTTCCAAGTTAGGAATGCTGTAGCCTATCATTTAGATAATAAATCACTTTCCTCTAAACAATTTCTGATTCAGACTGATACATAGAATGAATTTATAAGACGGAACAGATTAGGTTTTCATGCTTATAGGGCTAAAGATGATACTTTAAAAAAAGAATCCAATTTAATAAGAAAGGGCTAAGGAAGTTGATTTATGGGGAAAGATATATTCCAAATGATGCTAGGTGACCCCTTGTCTGATATAGTATAGTGGGAATTCCTTTTATGTATAGGTATAACTAGATGGTCTCTAAAAACCCTTCCAACTCTCAAAATCTGTGATTCTGAGCATTTATGTAGGGTATATACATGCATACATATTTATACACGTATGTGTGTGTTTATATAACATGTATGTATATGTTTTTTAAAAAAGCAGAAAAACCCTAAATTTCATTCAATACTAGATATCATGGTGTGGAAGAATGTTCCATACAGAAATTCTTGACCAAGGAAGAAGAGGCAATGTTTAGGGTTGTGAAAACAAGAAGTACTGAACTGAAAATAAGAATAGGAACATTTCCACACAATGGCAGGGAAAATCCCCTATGGAGACCTAGAAATCTTAAGGAATCATCTCCCAGGAGAAGAGGTAGAAACTCCAATTCTTGAGAAAACTGGAATAGGAAAAGTGCTGGAGGAGACTGTGGGAAAGAATTCTGGCCATTGGGAATGTACTAGACATGATCTAATATATCTTTTCCATTTTCTGGTTTCTGAGATTCTACACATCAGTGCAAAGGGAATGATGTTATCAAGAAATAAGGGCAGCATGAATTATTTTGCTGAATTTTCAAGGAGCTATTAAAAAAATAAAACCTCTAAATGAATACTGGATTCTTGGTCTTAAAAATATACAGAAATTGTCTTGTTCCTCTACAGCAAGTTTATGTTCCCGTCTGTTCCCCCTGTGAGAGTCAGCAGGCAGCCTGGCTGCTTGGCAGGGGAGATATGCTTGGTACCATGAGATCATGGGGTTGGAATGTGGAGTTTGGGGGTCGAGAGGATGGGGGGTTCTCTGTTCAAAAGCACTAGAGTTGGGAAAGAATGAAAATGAAAGGAGCACGGACTTCCCAGTGGACTGGGAGGCAAACCACAAGGCAAACAGGCCCAGGCCCAGCCCACAGGCATTCATTCATTCACTCTGTGTCTGCAGGATCAACCATGTGCAGACACTGGTCCACAAGGGCTGCTCCAGAGAGCACTAAGGACGGAGTCTTTCAGAAAACTGTTCTTAATTTTATGTCAGGTGTACATTTGCTGATCAAATCCATTTCCAATAGACTAATCTTGCTGAGTATCCCTCTTCTGCAATGGAAACCACAGGATCTAAGGCTGTCTCAGCATCAGAATCTGATACATTCCAGGAGAACAAATGAAATGGTCTAATCAAATGTAAAGTTGATATGCTCAAAAATTTGGTGAAGATAGCTACTGCTATTCCTGCCCTGAAGTGCAGACTTGTCAAAATTAACTTAATTATGATACCAAATCATGATATAATGGACAATTTACAAGTTATTAATAACTCCCTGATGTAATTTTCTGAAACATCTAAGCAAAGTTTCTGTCTTTTATCTAAGGAAGAAAAGATACATTTAAAGACATCTTCTAAAAGAGAGGTAGACTCCACAAAGATTTCAGGATGCGGGCAATGAGAGTTCCAGTGGTACTCATGTCAAGCTGGAGAGCCATTGACTACTCACACAGATTATACCTGTATTAACAAAATAAAAAAAAAAAATAAAGAATATCAGAGAATTTTGAGGTATCCATGTTTGAGGTATCCATCATTGGCATAGTATGAAAGCCAGAAGTCTATTAAGTACTGGAATCCCAATTCAGACATTATTTGTAAGATCATGAGCAAGGTACTTCATCTTTGCATATCCTGTTTCCTCTTCCATAAAGTGGCGATAATAACAGTACCTTACATCATAGGGTTGTTGTGAGGAACAAATGAGATATTATACGAAAATGCTTTGTAAACCTGAAAACACTCCAAAAATGTGAACTGCTACTATTATAACTCTGCCATTATTCCTAGTACAAGTTAATTAACTAGGAAATACTCGGAAAGCATATTTTTTTATTTGCTTAGCTATGAACTAAGCAAAAGCATACAGCTCCACCAAACCTCTATAATGCTCCTCAATCCTCTTTTTGTCTTGTTTTATTGTGCTAGCCCCAAGTTCATCAAATGGAGCTTTATCATTTTATCTCAAACCTCATGGAGATAAATACTTTATCTCTACTAATCTAATATTCTGGGTAAGTTCTATACAACGCAAAAACATTTACAAGGACCCAGATAATAATAACAGTTCACATTTACATAGTGTTTTAAGATTTGTGAAGCACTTCCTTCACAGGTAAAGTGTTTTGGTGTCTGGTTTTTTTAATCCAGTTTTACAGAAAAAGACACTGAGGTTCAAGGAGGTTTTGTGATTTTCCCAGTGTCTGAATTGCGACTCAAACCCAGCTCTACTGACTCCACATCATACCCTTTTCCTACCACTGTGGTCACAGTTGGCATTAGTTATTCTATTAAATCACGGTTTGCCCATGTCTATTAAATTTTCAGTAGCTTGAAGGCACAGGTGAAATCTTATTTATCACTGTATGCCCCCTAGGACCTTTGCACTGCAGATAATGGGACCTTAGCAAGTATTTCTTGAGTGAATTAATTAGATTAATTGAATACAAATCAAGATGAAAATGCATAAGGGAAATATGTTATCTCCTGCAAGAAGATGAAGGAGAGCAAGACCACACTCAGCCATGGAAAACTTAAGCTCTTTTAAAGCAGGGGCTGTTTTGTTCTCCGCTGATGCCTTGCACCCAAGATGCACTTAATGAATATTTTTTAAATTTAATTTGAAGAAATAGATATATTGGGGGGATAAGGAGTAATCTCATTTGATAAGAGAGTAGAGTACATGAGTTTGGCTGGAGCTTGAGGGCAGTGGGGCTGCAAAGACAGAAAAATAAAAAAGGTAATTTTTATATTCCATATTTAGTTAGATATAAAGCTCTAAGCTAAAACCATTCAGCTCAATTAATACTAATAGCAAAGAAATATAGTTTTCTCCAAAAACTTTTTTGCTTTCCTGTGTTATGCATTCTAAGGTTTGTCATGTGCTTAACAAACATTATATGATTTTGATCCACACAACTACCTGATTAAACAGGTAGAGTACACATTATTATCTCTATTTTATAGATGAGGAAACTGAGGATCTGAGAGGTTAAGTGACTTATCCATGATTACACTACTAAGTGTCTAAGGTGGGAAGTCAGTCTCCTGATTTTAAGTCCAGTGCGCAATTAAATTATTAAATGCCTGCTCTGGGGAATAAAAAGAAAAAACATCAGTCTGCACCATTAAAGTCTACTAGAAGTACTAGAGTATAATTTGTAGTGTGTGATATGGTCAGACTACACTTTGGCATCGTTGTGGACAGTGGATTGGAGAGGGACAGAGTTAAGGCAGGAATACCAATTAAGGTGCTACAACAATAATCTAGGCAACAGGAGAGGAGGGCATGACCTAGGGAAAAGACGTGTGAGTAGAGGGAAAAAGATGATGAGAGAGATGTTACAGAGGGAGAAACAACAAGCTTTGAAAACTGGATGGATATATGGGGTGAGGGATCACACCAAGGCTGAAAATATGGAAGACTGGAAGGATGACTGACAGTTATAGGTAAGTTCTGGAGAGAGGTCAGACTGGAGGGAAAAATAATGAGTTCAATTTTGGACACACTGAGTTTGAGATGCTTAGGGGACATCATGTTCAAAACATCCAACATGCAGCTGGTGATGCAGACCTGGACCTCAGAAAAGAGACTAGTGCTTGATAGAAATGTTAGTTGTCTGTCTTAGAGATAATGAAGCCCACAGGAGCTGATGAGGACTCATCAAGAGAGACAGCCCAGACAGAAGGGAAGAATGCCCAGCACAGAAATACCCACAATTAGGGCACAGACAGGACATGGATGACAATCTATCAAGGTGTGTCGAAGAATTGTCAAAGACAAAGGAAGAGACTCAACGCAGAACAGTATCACAGTAACACAGAGGAAAGAGTAAGAGTAATCAAGAGGAGAGAGCCGTCGACAGTGTCAACTGCTACATAGAGATCAGGGATAAAGACAGGGAAAAAGCTGCTGCATCATTTTTGTCTCTCGTGTTACTGCAGTCCTGACAGGTAAGTTAAGGTTTCGGTCCTACTCACATTAGCAAGAGAGTGAGAGTTGGCCTAATGTGTGGGCATGTTGATTATTAGCTGACCTCATGTGTCAGGTGAGTATATGATACATTTAGTAATAGCTTTGATTCCTACCTATGCAAGTTAGTATAAAGATGGAATAGGAAAAAAATATTTCAACCCTAGTGCCCCAAATATGTAACATATTGCTTGTGGCCACTTGTCAGATCTATTTTCCAAACCTTTCTTCCTATTCATCTCTGACAGAAGTTCCAGGGCTATTAAATTTGCTGTAATAATTCTGATAAGACATTAGATGATGCAAAGAGGAACCCTTTTTAGGTTCTGTTTCTCAGGAGCTAGTCGGTACCATAGCTTCTGCATTCAGTATCTCATAACCAAGTCTGAGCACAAAACATGCAAACAATGCTGGTGTCGGGCACTGTAGAGCTTAGATATTAGGTATTTTCATCTAGTTTGCTTGAAGTTTTTTGCTGCTGTAAAAAGTGCTGTTCCATCTCTATCATCTCTGATCTCTCTGAACAGCTTTGAAAGTAATTCTCTCTTATTAGAGAATAATCCCAGTGGCTAGTGATTTGGGATGGCGTGATTTTTCTACTACAACACACACACATGGTTCATGAAAGCAAAAATGAACCCTGGCTAAGTCATTTGACCACTCTGACTTTAAGCTCCTTATTTGTAAAATAAAGTGGGTAAAATGTTTCTTCTGACTCTACAATTCTGAGTATGACTCAAACTCCCTAATATTTGACATGGAAACTGTTCTACTTTGTGTGCAACTGAGTTTTGAACACCTGTTTAGTATAATCTGCTGAATGATACAGCAGTTGCTGAGACAGATGGGCCAAGAATTTTAAAACAGCTGATAGGGCCTGTGTTAATGTCCCAAATGCAATTGGGACAAGAGGACTCAAATAGTCCAGGCTAAGGTTCATATGGCAGCACACCTGACACCACTCATTAGAAGTTAAAGGCAGCTACTGTAATACATTGTCTATGAAATCACACACAAGAATTTCCAGTAGGGCAACAGCAACCTTTAGCCTTAGTTGAGGAGTCAAGTACATTTCTGATTTCTGAAGGTTTTGACCTTGCCATAGCACCTTCTACCCAGGATCAATCTCTAGCTACCCCACTCCAAAAATATTCCCCAAAGCCTTTGACCTGAGAAAAGAGAACACTGAGTTAGCACTAAGAATGTAGAGATTGTTTCTGGTTACCCGATAACCCAGAAGCCCTGATCTAGGTTTGGATTTAGGAAGCAATAGGAATTTAGGAGGAGCAAGGCATGTTTTATATCACCTGAAAAAAAGAAAGAGCATACACCTCAACAACTAAACACTCCCACTTCTGTCTACATGTGGGAGAATGTAAGGAAAACAGGAAACACAATACATTAAACACCTTTATTCAGTCTTTTTTCAATCGTGTCAGACTCTTTGTGACCCCATGTAGGATTTTCTTGGCAGAGATAGTGAAGTAGTGTGCTCTTTCCTTCTACAGCTCATTTTACAGATAAGGAAACTGAGGCCAAAAGGGTAAAGTGACTTGTCCTGGGTCACACAGTTGGTAAATTTCTGAGGCTAGACTTTAACTCAGGAAGACAGATGAGTCCTCCTGACTCCAGGCCTGGCACTCTATCCACTGTGCCACCTAGCTGCCCCTATGTTGAACATAGTAAGCACTTAAATATTTGTTGAGTTAAGCTGTTGAACTGAACTGAATCATAAAGTTTTATTTTATAAAAGAATTTACTTTAGAGTTATACTGCTACCAAATTTCTTGGACTGAGAAGCTTCCCTCCACCCACAATGGTGCTTTTTCATTATAGAGTGGAATGTTTTTATAGACCTATTTTGTTCCTTGTTATTAGTTCCTCAGATTTTATTGGAAATGGAATTAAAAATAAATTTTACATAATATCTAAAATAACATAGGTATATGATATAGAGGATTTTAAAAATTCTTATACTAAAACTGCCAGCTGAACTAAATTAGTAAGGAACATTTTATATCCACAAAAATCTTATGTAGCCACCATGCCATGGTTTATTTTTATAGAGAGAAGAATATTTACATACAGGAAAGATATCAAATAAATGTGAAAATGTTAAAATATCAGAAATGAACAGAAATGTTTGGGAGCAGTTGCACAGCACAGAGCCTTGTACAAAGCAGGAAACTTAGTAAGTATTTGCTGAATTGAATTCTGTTTGGGAGACTACCTCTTCCCAGAACAACAACAAAACCGAATGACAGTCTTAAAGCAAGAGGGATGGCTGAGATAAATAAGCTTAGGATAAGTACGTTCCACTCCACCTTTCGGAGTTAACAAGCAACTATTCTAACTACTTTTACTCTCCAATAGCCTCGTTACTGCATAACCCTAATTCCAAGAACTCTGACTTTCCACACATCTATGGAGGAATATAGCCATGCCAGACAAAATTCTTAGTAAGTTAGTGGAAAACACAGATTAGAAGTCTATACTGGACACTGTTAATATTTTCATTAAAAATAACCATCTCCTTCCCCTAAGGATACTGGGGAAGTCATTAGAGAAGGAATTTTGTGTGAAAAATTTAATACATATATATATATACACACACGTGTATATATATATATATACATACGTGTGTGTGTACATATGTATTGTTTATGTATGTATGAGTGTATATGTGTATACACACACATATATCCTGTTAAAATGGCATAACTTTTTTACCTTGTCCCTAATACCATCTGTTTCTTGTTCACCTCAGATGAAAGCCCAAAGAATAAATCAAGTAGAGACAGAATGAGACAAATGTTGAATTATGAGCTCCCCCCCAAACACAGAAACAAGTTGCTTGGTGGCACAGTGGAGAGCACTGGGCTTGAGTCAGGAAAACCTGAGTCCAAATTCCATCTCAGACACTTACCAACTCTGTGACCCTAGGCAAGTTACATAGCCTCTTGGCCTCAGTTTCCTATCTGTAAAATGGAGATAATAGCACCCATCTCACATAGTTGCAAGGATCAAAAGTAAAGTGCTTTGCAAAACTTAAAAATGTTACATAAATGCTAGTGATTATTATTATCTTCTAAAACTTAGTTATGTGGAATAAGAAACACGTGGATTTTTCTAAAGCCCAGTCATGACCACATTATCCTTCTATTCAGTTAGTTACAGAGGCTCCCTATTCCTTCCATGATGAAATATCCTGTCCTCAATCTGACATTTAAAGCTGTTCATCAGTAGAGCCCCTCCCTCCCATTCTGGTCATTCCACACATTTTACAGTCCAGGTAAAGGTTCTCTTTCAGATTACCTTCTATCTCCTCTGTATATATTTTGCATATAGACTGAGTTATTAAAATATTACCTTCATTACAATGTACACTCCTTGAGGGCAGAAATTGATTTTGCCTCTGTATCCTTAGCTTAGCATAATACCCAGCACACAGAAAGTACTTAAATTTTTATTTACTGATTGACTGGGGGGTCAGGTTCCCAGAGTAGCTCACTAAACTATATTTAATGTGTAATATGGCTCAAAGAGTAGTACTAATGTACTATTAACTAAACCTACTACTACTCACAATATTTTTTCCTTTTGGGTAAATGGAATTTTTACTACCATAAGAGCAATGTCAGTTTTAAATTCCCCAAATGGAAGACCTTTCTGTTTAAAATCAGAATTTTCATCTCTCTTCATCCCCTTCTCCTAGAAAAGAGTTCGGGGACGAATACAGCTGAACAGCAGTTCTCTCCAATGGTGTCTGAGAGCCTGCAGGACAGACATGGGTAACTTCTGAGACAGATTTCCAAAAGGTCATCATCAGTCAGTGAGGTGCATTTTCTGAGCTGCTGATCAAAACCATCTCACACCCTACTCTTATAAGAAGAACACGTCTATCCTCTTGCTTGACTTCTCTCTGAACCAGTCCTTCTGCTCTCCAGGTACTGGAATCACCCACATCAAACTTCTGAGCTAAAAGAACCAGGGCTCTTGAAATATTTTCTTTTCTTTTCTTTCTTTTTTTTTTTTTTTTTTTTGATGATGATAAGTAGTCTTTATATAGAACTTTAAGATTGGCAAAATTCTTTATCTTGAAAAAAGCAAGATGGGGGGATGCAAGGCTGGCAGCTCATCTGAAAAAAGGTCTGATTTTGTTGGACTATAAGTTTAAGCCCCAACTAAAATCTCATTTTTTACAGGATGCCTTTTCTAACTCTTCTTTTTTTTTTTAATTTAATTTTTTTTCATTTACTTGTTTATTTACTTTTAGTTTACAAGATTCAGTTCCACAATCCCTTGAGTTTCAGATTTTCTCCCCTCCCTTCCCCGCCCAAGGTGGCGTGCAATCATGTATAGGATCTGCAAATACTTTCACATTGTACAACAGTCTGGTTGTATAGAAGGGTTGTAACCAATGAGTGAACACTGAGAAAAAAGAAACAAAACCAACATGAAAAAGAACAATAGCATGTTTTGCTTCAGTCTCCATTTAAACTCTAGTCTTTCTAGATCTTTCTCTGAATGTAGACATCTCCTTCCATCCTGAGACTTGTAGAGTTGTCTTATAGCTATGCGTTGCTGAGAAGAGTCCAGTTTATCAAAGTTGGTCGTCACACATATGATGTGTCTGTGATTGTGTACAAATTTTTCCTGGTTCTGCTCTTCTCACTTAGCATCAATTTGTATAAGCCTCTCTAAGTAATTATGAAGTCCATCTCCTACCCATTTCTTATAGCATAATAGTATTCTCTTGAGATATTTTCTATCCAGCTTGTTCACAGGATGCAAAGAAGACCAGGGTAGCCAGGCATTGAGGCCCAGCTCCATATATGATATACTGAATAGACTGGAGCTGGTTCAAAAACTAGAGATACCAGAGCTACCTTCTATACACCTTCTCACTGACACCAGTGATTCCCTTAGAAAACTTTAAGTTTACTCTAATATATCCCAAATACAGAGAGTGTTTGTCACTCAGTCCACCAAGTGTTCACCCTTTCAAAGGCTAGAAAGGTACTTTTTCTCAAATGTTTCCTGTAAAATAATTAGAATACAAGGTCACCTGGGATCCATTTCCCAAAAGACCCTGAATGTCTTCAGTCTTCACAGGCACTTCTGTACAAGGCCTAGGAATCAAGGTGGTACGGACCCATAACCAATCAGTGACGAGGCCATGATTAAATATTTTTGGTGGATAGGAGAGGAGCTCATGACCAAATAAGGGATAAAGATGATCACAAGAGCCAAAGTTAGTAATTTTTACTACATAAAACTGTAAAGATTTTGCACACACAAAGCCAATACAGTTAGAACTAGAGGGCAAACATTTAACTGGAAAAAAGAAATCCCTTAAGACAATTGTCTAATAAAAGCTAGACAGTCCTAGATATAAGGAGAATTCATGCAAATGTGGAGGAACAAGAGTCATTTCCAACAAGACAAATAGGTCCAAGAATTCAAACAGGCAGTTCTCAAAAGAACTAACTATTCACAACCACATGAAACAATGCCCAAAATCACTGAATAAGAGAAATAAGGATTAAAATAACTCTGAGTTCCATTGCACATCCAGACTGGAAAAGATAACAAAAAAAAAAAAAGGTAAAATTACAATTGTTGGAAGGACAGGCATACTATGGCAGGAGATTCATTGGCAAAGTTGTGAATTAATCCTCTCATTCTGGAAAGTAACTTGGATCTGAAACCAGAGCCAGAGGTTACCAAAAATATTTACTTTGAAAATATGAAAACGTGAATCTCTATCTTCTACAACTTGTTCTTAAAATATGTACCAAATTTCACACTGTAGTACCAACACTGTTCTGCTCGTCTGTGTTCCCCTCTCTACTTCTGCTCTCTTTTGCATTTCTTTTAATATTTCATTTAATCCATTGTTTACATAGCTAACTGAATGGTTATGTCATTCCTCTGTTCAAAAGCCTTTGGGGGGGCTTCCTTTTATTTACCAAACAGAATTCAAACTACTCACTCTAATATCCAAAGCTGTCCCCAATCTGGCATCTTCCTACCTTTTTAAACATACCTCACAATATTGCTATACATATTGGGCAAGTGATCCAGCAAAAAAACAAAAAAAATGGACATAATGTGACTTCCCACCATCGTGCCTTTCTTTGTTTATGCTGTTTCCTATGCCCGGAATACCCTCCCTTTCTCTACTGAATTCCTATTCAAAGTCTGAAGACCAAATCAAATACCACCTCCTCCAAGAAGTCTTTCAATGTTTTAATGGGGGCAATCTACCAGCCATGACCTTCTCACTCTGGTGTGCCAGCTGGACATTGACCAGCAAGCAATAATTCCTTCCATAAATTCCCCACGGGATAGGTAGCAGGGAAACATCGACTTGATTACTGACAGCAAAGTGATTCTAGAGAGACCCTGGAATCACCACAGTGAAAAGACAAAGAATACTTGTCAAGGAGAGTGACAAGAATATTGTTCTGATGGTTATAACATGAAACTTTTGGGGATTTTTCTCCCTTTTGTGTTTTTATAATTTTGATTTTGATGTTATCTGGTTAAGTTTGGGTTACTAAGGTTTTTTTGTTTTTTAAAAAATTTCTAAGGGAGATGTCAGGAGAAACAAAACCTAAATTCATCTAATACCCTTGTCACATACTCTATTTTCAAGCAAGTGAAAAGCCTCTAAAAAGTCAGCTACACAACTCCCTATCGCTGTCAGGAGGTATTCAAGCTACTTTTCCTTTAAATAAACTAGCTACTCTTTTCTTACTGGGACCAAATGAATTCATGATCATGGCACTTTCCCTACGAGCCCGTGAAATAACTCCATGCCCACCTCAAATATTCTGGGTTTCTTTAACATGCAGTGTGGACTTCCCAAAAGATACCAACATTATAGGGTAAGAAAAGGAATTTATTTTAGGAAGAATAACCAGTAGGCCCTGCAAATGAGAGCAGGAAGCCATTTGTATAGGGGACATCTATTTGAGTGTGCTGAGTATTAGTGTGAACAGGGTTTCTATCTCTGATAAGCTCAATCTGCAGAAACACAGATGAGTCATTATACAGTCTGAAATTTGATTTACTAAACAATTTACTAAATGCCATCTATGTATAAGGCACTATCATAGGTGCTGGGAATTAAAAAAGAGAGAGAGAACTAGCCAACAGTCAATAAATAGTAAGCAACTGCTATGTGCCAAGCATACAATAAGTTGCCTGATCTCAAGTAGTTTAGTACCATATTTCCAACAAGTTAATTCAATTAACATTTTTTTAAAAATTTAACACCTACCATACGTAAAGCACTGTACAGGGTAGTGAGGAAAGACAGCAAAAGTTTCTAGTCTCAAGGAGCTTACGTTCTTCTCTAGATGCAACATGTATACAAGCAAGTATGTACCAAATCATACAAAGTCACTGTAAGAAAGAGAATGCGTTGACAGCAAGAGGGATCAAGCAGTGCCTAAGTTGTGCTTTGAAAGAATCTAAGGATTCTGTGAGGTGGAGGTGAACAGTGTGGGGAGCGGCTCATTCAGAGGGAGGAGAGGAAATGTCCGTCATGGAGAACAACTGGCAAGCCATTTGGACTTGGAAGGGAGAGTTATGGGGAGAGGAGTAATATGAAAAAAAGACTGAAAGGACAGGAAGGTGGTGAGCTTTAAATGCCAAGTTAAGGATTTTGTATTTTATCTTAAAGGCAAAAGGGAGTCACTGAATATTCTTAAGAAGGGGACTAAGTTGGTTAGATCAGTGTTTTTATGACTATCAATTTGACAACCCTGTGGAGGAAGAACTAGAGAGCGGGGATACCAGAAGCAGAAAGACCATTTAGGGGGCTATTGCAATAACCCAAGTGAGAGGTGAGGACTGGAATCAGCATATAAGCTGTGTTAGTAGAAAAAAGAGGCTCCATGCATCCTGCTAGTACAGGCAGGAGAGAGACAGAAAACTAGGCAGTAAAGTCTGTCTGACTTGGTTTTTGAAAGATGGGCTTAACCATGTAATCTTCTATTTATAGCAATTCTATTCCTTCACAAAAGTCCTTCAGGAGCAATGGCCTCCTGAGTCTGGGAATTTTCACTGCCTGACTCCTGTGCCTGGAGTTCTCTCCCTCCTTGTCTCTGCCTTTCAGCTTCTCTGGTTTCCTTCACATCTCGGCTAAAATCCTCTCTTCTGCAAAATGGTTGTCCTGCCCCTCACCGCCCTCCCCCCCCCATGCTAGCATCTTCTCTCTCTAATTTGTCCACATGTATACACTTGCATATGTACAATACATCATGTATACATGCATGCATATATATATATACATACATGTACATCAAATATATTGAATAGATATGCACGCGGTCTGCCCATGGTTGGTTACATGTTATCTCCCCACTGACTATGATCTCCCTACCCTGGTTTTGTTTTTCTTTGTTTCTCCTTTGCTTAACTCAGTGCCCAGCACACATCAGGCCTTTAACAGAAGCTTGCTGACTTGACTTCTCTGATGCCTTATCACAGAACAGAGGTAACTTCATGCTCTTGAAGGCTGTGCCTGCACATCACAAGCTCAGGCAGGTGTTCCCAAGCTAGAAAGGCTTTGAGAACAGATCTGCCAATGGGCTGTGCATCTGTTGCCTAGGGATCAACCTAGCTAAATTCTGGGAGGTCCTTCACCAAAAACTTGGCCATCAAGAGATGATTCTTGTTGGTGCTAGCAACTGGTAAAATTATTTTACTAAGGTATGGAGAAGTTGTGAGCTGTGTCTAAAAAGGAATATACACATAGATGAAATCATAGATCTTGAAGTACTGATGGAAGCATTAATTAAATAGGTCAGAACACTTTCTAAATTAATTAATTTGTAAAAATTGTTACCCTTGTCCTGTGAATATGGACCTACCTACATCTTACAGATAAAATAATGGCACTGAGAATCTGAGTCAAAGCTTCCTATGACGTCGACGGCTGAAGTAGCATTAGAATTGAGGATTCCTTAATCCCACTGCACTAAATCATGCTACCTCCTGGTGTCTGTATATTTACACTGACATTAATACAATGCCAAAGATTTCTGACCAGGTGTCTGATTCTCTCTCTTGTGCTAGAAGTAAAAGGGGAAGGAGAAGGGGTGTGAACTACCCTTTTTATTTCTTGTTTTAACTTAGTCACGGTGGCTCAGACCAGGGCAGGTGACAAGGACAGTGGATCTCATTCATCTGGGCGGCAGCTTCAGTGCTAATTCTAAACACAGGTGGTGAGTGAGCCAGAGAGAACAGGAAGGGGGAAGGAATCGCTGCTGACACGGGCGACAGAGAAGATTGATGGTTTCCCTCTCTCTTTTTCCCCACTGCGTCTGCCTAGGGGTAGAGATGGAGGTGCTGCTGTGCTCGGGACAGGACAGCCCCCACTGCACTCAAAACACTGATTAATGAGACTGAAATGACACAGAAAACAGTTACTGCTTCAGAAAACTCTCACAGACATTGCTTTCTTTAACATTTTGAACAAAAGCAGTTCCCGTAAAATGAAGCGTTTGCATTAGATTAACCCGTGGCTAGAGAAGGCAGGGGGGGGGGGGGGGGAAATGGAGCAAACCGCTGGAATAGAAGAGTGAGGTCATGGTACATAGAAAGTAAATGCACAGACATAACGAGGTGTTTGTCTTACACGTTCCTTACTCCCCACTTCATCTACTCAGAAAACTTGATAAATTCTAGCTGAATTTATTATTTATCTACCAAAGCGTTGCCGCAAATATTATCTCATCTGACACTCAAAACAGACCCATGAGGTTGATGCCATTAGAATCTTCATTCTACAGATAAGGAAACTGAGGCTGACAGAAGTTAAGTGACTTGCCATGGTCACATAGCTAGTTAATGTCTATGGCTGAATTTGAATTTAGGTCTTTCCAGGGCAATATCCATTTAACCACCGGGTTGAGGTATCTAGGGGATACAGTGGTGGCACGATACAGCACTGGGTCTGGAGACAGAAAGACCTGTGTTCAAATCTAGCCTCAGACACTTACTGGCTATGCGACCCTGGGCAAGTCACTTAACTTCTGTCTTGATTTCCCCAACTGTAAAATGGGTAACACCTACCTCATCAGGTTGTTATGAGGATCAAATGAGGAAATACTTATAAAGTACTCAGTACATCACGTAGCACTAATAAGTGCTTAATAAATGCCTGTCCTTCTCTCCTTCAGCTCCCTTTCCCATATAGTGGCCTCCAATATATAAAATGTGGCCTTGCAACAGATGCCTAGACATGGAATCTCTGGGTTAAAAGATATGAAGATTTGAGCTACTTTACCTGGTTAATTCCAAGTGGCTTTCCATAATGGTTGTGCTCATTTCCAGCTCTAGCAAGAACATATTAGTGTGTTTTGCCTTCTCACAGCATCTCCTCCACTGATTAGTCACCAGTTCAATCTTTTCTCATGCTCGCCAGTTGCTGGGAGTGAGGTAAATGGGCCTTTCAATGATTACTAGAGATCATATGGTAGTCAATAGCTTGCAATTGTTCAATTGTGTATTGTTTGTGCATACCCTTTGACCACCGATCTACTGGGAATTAGCATATACTCTGATACTCACTGACTTCACTGATAGGACAGGGGTAGATGAATACGGCAAGAAATATGTTCGAAAATGTGGAGCAGGAATAAGGGATGAGGTCAAAGACATGTAAGCTACACAAGAGCTTCTTGCCTATAGATCATGAATGCTTCATTTGAGAAAGGAATAGTGACATGGTGATCACTGAACAACACTGGAAAAAATTAAACTGATATGTTTAACAGACAAGAAATAGTACTCATAAGGGAGTAAATTCTGGAATCAGCTCTCTGTATATCACAAGATCATTAATCTGTTATGTCAAAGGTCACAATTAATATAAAACTAGGAGAATGAATAAAAATGAGAAAAAGATAAGGTGTGTAAAATGAAAGGTAAAATAGTGTCTGCCCTTGAGGAACACACGTCATAAAGGGGGAAGCAAACATTCAGACAACTGTGCCCATATCAGATATATACAATGAAAATGAGAGATGATTTCAGAGGGAAGGCACAAGCAGAAGGAGGGTGGAATTGTAGGGAAAGGAAAACAGGGAAAGGCCTCTTGCAGAAGAAGCTGGGATTTGAACTATGTGTCGAAAGAAGTAAAGGATATTAGGAGGTGTAGATGAGGAAAGAGAGAATTTCAGGCACAGGGGACAAACAGTGAAAGGGTGTGGAGTCAGAGATGCAATGTCATATGCAAGTAAAAGCAAAGATCTCCCAAGTATCGACCAAAATTTGTCAGGATTCCTTGAAAAATATAATAATAAAGATAACAGTGCTTACTGATCCCATTATCATCATTATAAGCTGAGGCATAAACAGGAAGACAGAGCTCACCAAAGATCTTCACTGCTATCCTGAAGCAGATCCAGCAGATTCCATTGTGAAGAATTAAAGTCCTGAAAGATGTTAAGATCCTACAGATGCCACAGTTTTCAGATGACTTCCTGTTGTTCATGTCAAACCCTAGAATACTGCAAAGTTTCTCACAACATGAGATCTGTCACCACTCAAAAGAATTTTGACAAAATTCAAACATACAGGAAAAACCAAGTGAATGATGAATACCTACTTTGTTGAATATGACAGGCAGTTAGACAGACAACCTATATACCTTGGATAGACACAACAAATTGGGTCCAAAATTAAACAGTAATAAGAGATCATGTTGTACTACTTTGAGGAAACAGGAAAAGTCCTCTAATGACCTTCAACTTCATTCCAGAAAAAAATGGCACATCTTTTTAATACCAACATGCATTTTCTTCTGTCTGTAAGTTATGCAGTACCACTCACAAAGAATTAAAAATGAACACAGGAGAATGAAGAAGTACATGGTGGGTTGCAGGTTGCAACACACAACGAATAAACTCTGAAGGAGAGGAACCAGAGTAAAGGATGTCACCAGAGAAACATCTGATTAAAAAAAAAAAAAGATGGGGAGATCTCATTGCAAGAGTAAGGGAAAATAAACAGACAGACTATCTTCTGCCCTCACACCTCCTGACGTCAGGAGCAAGGTTCCAAGCATGGTGGGTGAACACTCTGGGGGGAACTAACAGGAGACCACTGCTAAGGGTTTTACGATACCACACAGGCACATCTGGTTTAGGATCTGCTTTGCTGGGAGAGGCCATCGTGTCACTGAGATCACAGATCCATCTGAGCACACACTTAACATATTGCATAGATAATGGTGTTCATTTTTCATTAATAAAGTTTTATCCTGAAGTAATGAAATATTGTTTTATTTACCATTACTGGATTTCTACAACAATATAGTACCAGAGGCAGCTAGGTGGCACAGTGAATAGAGCACTGGCCCTGGAGTCAGGAGGACCTGAGTTCAAATCCAGCCTCAGACACTTAACACATACTAGCTATGTGACCTTGGGCAAATCACTTAGCCCCAATTGCCCTGCCTTCCCTCCTCCAAAAAGCAAAAAAAAAAAAAAATATATATATATATATATATATATATATATATATATATATATATATATATATATATATATGTAGTACTTCTATGCATTCATTAATGAATAACATGCATTACTAGAAGTAGAGACAACGTAGGAAGCATGGGTATACTTACTATCAGGTGGATTCTGTCTCAGCCACATGTTAGTGGAATCTTTCTTCCCAGGTGGCAAAAGAAGAGTTGCTTCCTTTGCCCTCTTCAGAGGCTTCTACCTCTCTCTGGATGGTCCCTCACTTATTGAGTTAATACGCCACCCACGAAGAGATGACTAGGTGATCCAGCCCTTAGAAAGTGGCACTCCACTCTGCCAGGCCCACAGAGTTTGTAGCTCAGGATGGGTCACTGTCTCTTCTTCCTCAGACCCTGAAACTTTTACCACGTCTAAGGACAACCAAACTTCTTTCAAGCCCCGTTTTAAAGACCAGTTTTATTAAAGAAGTTTTGTTCCCAAAGGATTACTTAAATCAAAGTAACACTGTGTTGCTATTCATTGTCATCACTCCGAAAGATTTTTTAATTCAAGCTTATAGATGATAGCACACTGGGAGCTATTAATCATTTTCAGTAGATGCAGTGCCTGTCCTCAAGAAGGTAAAAATCTGAACTCCATGTCTAACATAATATAAATCTCATAATTGATAATGCCTTGGCACTTAGGTAGATACGCTTCATTTTTTAAACACTTTGTTATGATGCTCTAACTTCAAGTTAATTAATTTTAATTTAATTTAACTTTAATTTAAGTTAAAATTTAATCTGGACCAGAAGTTCTTAACCTTTCTTTTAGTTAGAAGTCTATGGACCCCCTTCTTTGAATAATGTTTTTAAATGCCTAAAATTAAATAGCGAAGGTTACAAAGGAAACCAGTGATATTGAAATACAGTTACCTAAATATTTTTAAAAACAAGTTCACAGACAGCAGGCGAAGAAGCTGTTAATCTAGATGTCGAAAGAAGATTCTCAAAATTAAGATATCAGATGATTTAAAATAATTTTTAGATTACCTTTACAAAACTGCCATTTTATTCAGGAAAAAAAAAGTAGCAACTTTGCCTTAAAGTTTAAAATCATTTCTACCCTTTTGGCAACTTCCTGATATTTTAATGAATCATTGTAATGTAAATGTGGTATTAATAAGTAAATATGCTGATATGTCATGTTATAATTAATGATGTAGATACTTTACGATGCAAAGAGATTCAGCTTGAAATAGTCCAGTCCCTAAGGCATCTTATGTGCCTACAATAACATACATCCCTGCTTCATTTCACCCCTTCCTCCAACACAAATGCTAAGTATTTCTCTGAATATAGCAGAGTTCATAAACAAGATGGGACAAACATAAGGGAGAGCACGACAGGAGCAGGATGTGCTTGATGGAGTTAAGGGACAGCTTTTATGGAAAATGGAGATGGAAAGGTTTTTTTTAAGACAGAAGTTTTCGAAAAGAAAAAAGGTTTAAGAATCTGACAATCAATAACAGATGGTATTTGCAGGCTCTGACACAGCAAATAATATTTTAAAGCAAAATATTTTTAAAATCAGTTCCTCCTTCCCTGACCTGCTGATGCCAGGGTTCCAGGGGTCAGAGTTTCCACTGAGACAGTTCATGACATCTCAAAGAGGGAGAGGAAAACGCTCTTTTGTGCTTGCAACGTCAGGGGTCATTTGAGAAGAAAAACCATAATTCTGATATTAATTTGTTAGTAAAGGAGGAATGTAAGTTTTTAGCATAAGAAAATGATGTCTGATTCTATCTGTTGAGATTGACTGATTTGTAAGCTTGCAAAGTTTAGTTCATTGATTTTTTTTTTTAAAGCCAATTTTAAATACAGGCAAAATCATGGAGTGCTTTAATTATCCTTTATTAACACAGTTCTGCATAGATTTCTTTTCTATAGCAAATGTCTAATCACTATTTATTAAATGACTATAAGCTCCAAAGGGCAGCTGGGTGGTGCAGTGGATAGAGCACCAGGTTTGAAGTCAAAAAGACCTGAGTTCAAATCCAGCCTCAGACACATACTAGCTCTGTGATCCTGGACAAGTCATTTAACCCTCATCTGTCAAATGAGTTGGAGAAGGAAATGGCAAGCTACTCCAGTATCTTTGGCAAGAAAACCCCAAAAAGAGGTCACAGAGAGTCAGACATGACTGAAAAACTAAACAACAACAAACAACAAAATAGACTCCAAAAGGGCAAAATAATATTTTATCTAAATTCTGCATCTTCTCTGGTGCCTAGCACAGTGCTCTACACACAATACAAGGCTAATAAAATATTTGTTGAATATAGAAAAATATCATGTTGAAAAGGTAGTAGAGGATGTAGATGGTCAGGATTAAGTGTTTTGCCTTTACATCACGTGCAAAGATGAGCAAAGGTGTTTAAGAAGAGCTGTGACTTGATATAAAGAGTAATGCAACAAATGAGTAGAATGGATGTGAGTGAAGGGAGACTGGAATCTGGGAGACCTGTGAGAAATCACTGCATCAGTCAGATGAGACATGCACAGGACCCAAAGGCAGAGAAGGTGCCAAGGGACTCCCATTCTCCATCAGATCCAAGCAGGTTAGGTTTGTTCACAAGGTCATGCACCTTGGCATTGACAAAATTCTAAGTTGCATACTTGCTTTTCTTGCCAAGCATATAGAAGGGATGAAACCATGCCAGGAGAGAGTGGTATGATCCATAACAGATATTCTTCTTTTGGAGGAATATTCTCAATTTACCCACTAGGTCCTAGTGGGGCCTTCATCCACAGAATTCCAGATCCAAGATCCAGGATTAAGCTGTTTTTTTAAAACCCTCAAGATGGTTGGTGGTCAGAGCCACATACCTAACACTCTACATTTAGAAGAGATTCACCCACTGCATGAACTCACAGAACTTGAAGTCTAAGTGGGGATCAACACTGGTACAGGAGAAGGCCAGTGGGTAGTTCTGGTACATGAATGCTTTGAACTCAGGATTCTGTTCACCCTGCCAGAACCACCAGAACCACCTGAAGTGCCAGGCAGACACCAATAATATGCCCCAGTGCATGAACATGCGGAACTTGGCCTCCTTTAACTATGAGGACAACAGTTATTTATCTAGGCTTTCCCACTCAAGAGTTTACCCCAAAACTTTGGAGAAGGAAAGATGCCAGGGGTTTGAAGATCTACCATATTTCAAGTTCTATTGGTTTTGAGGATCAAACTCTATTGACTGGGAACCCGTGATGAAAGGAGAGGATCTTGTGCTATGCACATTTCCTTTCTTAAATAAACTAGTCCAATACCTAGAGAAGATTCTCTCCGGGTTCTTGGAGCCTGTGCTAAAAAGGTTCTAGAACTGGCTTAGACTATAGAATGTAAAGTATGGAGGATTACATACTGAAAGCAAAAATCCCTGAAGCAAAACAAGTTTTGTGGCACAAAGTTCAGCACCAACCTTCCTTAGTAAGTGATGGTCACACTGTGAGGCAACTGGCCTGCAAATTTATCTACGGCAGAAAACAAATTCAACTATAACTTGCTCTCCAGGGCTCCAAACCAGAAACTCCTGCCCTGGAGCCCACATATAAAATGGCCTCTAGTTATCTTAAAATGTAGGCATATGGTCTATTGAGAATACAGGTTCCATTATACAAAGCTCCTTCTTGATCTAAGCAGAGACCAAATGGCGTGCTGTTGCTTCCTACCCACATTTTAAAATAAAAAATAAGAATAATATAGGGCCAGCTACAATTGGCTCCAGTTGGTGTGAATAATGAGATGTAGTTGTCAGATTCCTGGAAAGCTGCCAGTATGGTCACTAGCTGGCCAGATACCATGTCTTCTTCATACAAGGGGCAATGAATGCAGTTTTAAACAAAGTCAAATTTTAAGGAAGGAACTCTAAAATGGGGTGAGCTAAAGTGAGAAATGAGAGACTTATCCCTATGAATGAGTTCTCTTCATGTAGCAAACCATCTTTTTAAAGTAAAAAAGGCTAGGGGAAATGATGTTACTTCAGTTTTATAAGAGCAAGGTTTCCCCCAAATAAAGTATGTGCATTTTTTGAAGTGTATGATGGAGGAATTCTAGATTTGACAAGCTGGCAGCAATCTTTGTGATGTATTATCCTGGGATATATATTGTCACTGCAAAAATAAAACATACTACAAAACTGGAGAGCAGACATTGCTTGTGATCATTAGACAGACTGGACCAAGTGCTTCAATCCTTTGATGCCCTGACATATTATTTTCTGGATGGTATCCAGTAACCCAATGCAGAATATATTTTTCTCTACTGTATCCAGATGGCAAATGGAAGAGATCAAATTCAACAGTTTCTGAGCTAACCTTAATGGATGTGAAAAGCTGGCTCCTCTACCAGCTTTTCAGGGGTCTGCAACACGAAAAGCCTTTGAACAAAGAGACAAATAATTGGCCTTTTTTCTCCCTTCAAAACTAAACATGGATGTGGTAATCTGGTTCAAATCCATCTTCTGGTTGAAAAGGACAGCCAAATATCTGATCATTAAAAACCCTCATGACACTTTTCGCAAGGCGGATAGGTGTTACTCTTGATATCCTGGGCAATTTTCTTCTCAGGCAATTATTTTCACTCTTCCTCTATTTCCTCTATTGCTTTAGCTGGATAGAGTACAATTTTTGGATTTCTATCTTAATACTTGGGTAGCACTGTCATACTGTAGGATTTCCCAAAGATGGTGACCAAAATGTGATGGTTGATATGAGTTAGAAAACTGTGTACTAATCTGAAAGTAGACACTAGAACTTCACTATAACCCTGTTTGCTACAGAGAGGAATTTGGCAAAAGGAGGCTCTGTCTTGGACCCCATCCAAAAGAGGATTAATAAAAGCACTTTATCATAAAGCCTAAGTTTCACTTATAAGGCAATCTTGCAGCACAGGTCTTAGAAAGGAATTTAAAGACTGGGTCCATAAACATGCATGCCTTTGTACTTTCTATAATTTCTGTATGTAAGAAAGACAAGAAGATAAAAAAATTTAAGTTCAGAGGAGGAAATGGAAGGAAAAATATTACAAAGCATTCAAATGTAGGTATTTTCTGAGACACTCTGTATATACACATACATGTATGGGGGCATGGAGATGGGGATTAAAATGGTGTAAGCTAAGGAGATACCAAATAATTAGGAAATTGCTATCTGGACAAAGATATATTTGCATTCTTTTCGGGGGCTGTTTTATTGGAGGAGAGAATAGGCTGAAAGATTAAAGGGAGTTTCCTTCTCCTAATCACTTAAACTATGAAGCATTCTGAGAAGCCTATATCTAATATATAGATCCTCTTAATAAAAAGATTTGTTCTGTAAAAGTTGGACTCAGTTGAAAGGCCACACCCAAGGACTTAGAAGGCCACATGTGGCCTCGAGGCCGCAGGTTCCCTACCCATGTACCTAGCACTTCCCAGACTTGGAGACATATAGCCACCATGGCTGTGTACTCAAGTGATGCTATGCTCAGCAGAGGTTGCATTCATTCATTCATTCATTAATTCATTCATTCATACCAGAAGTCTGCATGAACAGGTTGCATATAAACAAGATTTTGTGTCCTAAGCATGGTTGTTTTAGTCGCAATGCTGGTATTCTCCTCTCCTCATCTGACGCTTGACTTGCTATTAACCCTACTTCAACACAGCTCTTCCTTGTGAATAATTAGCTAGCATTTAAAACTAATGCTGACCCATTCCACATCATACAGTCTCCCTACTCTACAAACCACCTTACTGGTATAAAATTCCTGCTCAGTTTCTTGCAGAAGATGAAAATGCTTCTCTGTCTCCTGCAGTTAACTTGTTACTTTATTTTTCACCTATTAGGGGAGCATCACAGAGGTATCTTGGTCTGCACCTCCGTGATGCTCCCCTAGTACCATCCTAGATTCAATAAGAGATGACTACATTAAGTATGCTGAGTCGGGTCAAACATCAGTCACTCTGAAATCCATGGGATTAGCATTTTCTCTTTATATTCTTTTGTGAATGGCTTAGAGGAGTATCAGAGTTAGGTAAGGTATAACCCTCTTCCGGTTCAGAATCACCTGAAGAGCTGGAGATATGATGACCTGTGTAGAAACAATTTATAGACAATATTTTGACCACCACTGGTATAGATTTTTGACATGATATTTCTCATAATTTCTGTTTACTTTAGGAGAATGATCTCACCTACTACTTTACTGACACCATCTGTTATAACCTCCTTCATATCATCTACTTCACAATTAAAAACCCTCTACCTTTTCATCCATCCTTTCAGTCTTTGCTTCACACTCAGAGGATGAAATGGTTTTGTCTTCTATGTGCACCCTTTATCCATTGTATCTTTTCCTTCTTATCCACCACCTTTCAGGAAATTACTCCCTTGATTTTCCTTCTTACTCCTTCGTCTTCCATCTCTTCCTGCTCTCTTATCCAGTGGAGTTACTGGCAACTTATCTAGTGCCTAAAAATATTCTCAGGTCTCCCTTAAAAATAAACAAAATCTTTGCTTTCCCACTATATTACCTAAAGCTATGATTTTATCATTCTCTCCCCCTTCACTACCAAACTACTAGAAATAACAGGTTAGGGAGCCAAGATGACAGAGGGAAAGCAGGAACTTGCTGGAGTTCCCACTCCAAACTCCTTCCAATACCTGTAAAAAAAAATGACTCTGAAAAAATTTTAGAGCTACAGAACCCACAATGTGACAGAGAGAAATCTCCCAATGAAGGTGGCCTGGTAGGCCAACAGGAAGGGTCTATTGCACTGGGCTGGGAGCCAAATACAGTCCCAAGGGAGCCAAGCCGGCCCAGACCTGGGGCAGCCCCTACCAGCTGCACAGACCGGCCAGAACAGACTTCAGGAGAGTGAATCACCAGCAGCTGTGGTGGTTTCCAGACTTCTCAACCCATAAATACCAAAGAGAAAGTAAAAGGTCATTAGGGAACTCTGTTGGAACTATGGGAGAGAAGAGCATGGTCTGGCCCCTGCCCCCAGGGCGAGAGGGTTGCAGTGTCATGGTGGCTGCAGATGCTGCCTTATGGCTGCCTCCAGAGCTCCTGGCCTGCAGATTGAAGGGGGACCAAGCAACCCTTCCAAGGTTAATCCTTCTTGCTTTGATCTGCTTGGATCTGGGCTGCAAACTTGGGTGGTGGTCCTGGGGTAAGGAACGCCAGTGTGCCAGAGCTTGTGGTAGTTGTAGAGAGGCTGCCCTCCTCACAGCTCTGACAACAGCTGTAACAACTGCAAAACCCCCAGCAATTTGGGACACAGCTCTCTCTACTCTGGAAACAGAGTTCTACCATGGCAAAGAGCTCAAAAGTCAAGTCAAGGCTGGCAAGATAAGCAAAAAGAATAAGCTCACTCAGACCACAGAATCTTTTTTTGGGGACAAAGAAGATCAAAATGTAGAACCAGAAGAAGACAACAAAGTCAAAACTCCTGCATTGAAAGCTTCCAAGAAAAATATGAACTGATCACAGGCCACAGAGGAGCTCAAGAAAAATTTTGAAAATCAAGTAAGAGAAGTGGAGGAAAAATTGGGAAGACAATGAGAATGATACAAGAAAACCATGAAAAGTGAGTCAATAGTCTGACTAAAGAAAATAATATCTTAAAAAAATAGACTAACTCAAATGGTAAAAGAGGCCCCCCCAAAAAAAACAATGAAGAGAAGAATGCCTTAAAAAGCTGAATTGGCCAGATGTAAAAGGAATTTCAAAAACTCACTGAAGAGAATAATTCCTTCAAAATTAAATTGGAGCAAATGGAAGCTAATGACTTTATGAGAAATCAAGATACTATAAAACAGATCCAAACAAATGAAAAAATAGAAGGCAATGTGAAATATCCCATTGGAAAAACCACTGACCTGGAAAACAGATCCAGGAGACACAATTTAAAAATTATTGGACTACCTGAAAGCCATGATCAAAAAAAGAACCTAGAAATTACCCTCCAAGAAATTCGCAAGGAAAACTGCCCTGATATTCTAGAACCAGAGGGCAAAATAGAACTTAAAAGAATTCACCAATCACCTCTTGAAAAAGATCCCAAAAAGAAAACTCCTAGGAATATCATAGTCAAGTTACCAGGTCAAGGAGAAAATATTACAAGCTATCAGAAATAAACAATTTGAATATTGTGGAAACACAATCAAGAAAACACAGTATCTAGCAGCTTCTACATTAAGGGATAGAAGAGCTTGGAATATGACATTCTGGAGGTCAAAGGAGCTAGCATTAAAACCAAGAATCACCTACCCAGCAAAATTGACTATAATGCTTCAGGGGAAAATATGGTCATTCAGTGAAATAGAAGACTTTCTTGATGAAAAAACCTGAGCTGAACAGAAAATGTGACTCCCAAATACAAGAAGGAAGAGAAGCATGAGATGGTAAAGAGGAAAAATAAATCATAAGGAACTTATTAAAGTTGAACTATTTACATTCCTACATGGAAAAATTATAACTGTAACTCACAAGACTTTTCTCAGTATGAGGATAGTTGAAGCAAATATATGTATACGTGTGTATGTATATATATAATATATATATACACATATATGTGCATATATATGAATATGTATATATATACATGTATATATATGTATATATGTATGTATAGGAAGGTGTATGTGTGTATAAATATATATGTGAGTGTGTGTATGTATGTGTACATGTGATCAGTTGAATAGGAAGGGAAGATATCTAAAAAATAAAATTAAGAGGTGAGAGATTAAT